>OZ023235.1:9181591-9695900 GCA_964006365.1 Trididemnum miniatum | reverse complement strand
AGGAAGGTATAAAATCAGACATAGCTAGAGCATTATTACAAAACCTATACTGTCCAGCTCAAATGGGAAAGCCTGACCGACCACGAGTTTACGAAGACAGCACCTTATCAAGCTTTGTAACTGGTAATCCTGGTTAATCTTCAAGCTGGTGGGAATTGAACCAACGTTTTTGTGCAAGCCAGCAAGCACTTGGGGCGATGATCATTCTTTTGTTTAATTGAAGCCTATAGTAACCTCTTTAAAAGTTATCAATGATGCAGCTGAACGTACCGTCAAGTTTGGCAGCGATTTGGGAAAGGTTATCACCAAAAACGAAATACAAAGAAAAGACATTCTACAACAAGTGGAACTGAACCGAAAAATGTACCCAGAAGCAACAAAACTCTGTTTTTCAAAAGCTAAAAACATGATTTAATACGGATGTAACTTTGTGATTTCCTGTGTTTCAATGGCCATGTTGAAAATGTTTTGCTACAGCATTATTATGTAGAGTATGATTTGTAACGATATTCCAGTCTGTTTCGATTTTTTATGTACTAGCATAAAAAAATAAGCTTAAGCATGGCATCAAAAGCCTACTAAACGTCTTGATGTATTCGTTATGTTTTTAGAATTTAAATGACATAAAACCATGCAACATTCTGTCACAATTGCATGCACCACAGGATGAAAAATGTCACAAAATCACTCATGCATGACAATTCTACAATATGCAATATAAAACAACCAGTAAAAATGAAACTATAAAATACGCGGTTTGTGGTCTTTGCAGGGCAGCTTAGCAATTTTTTTATTGCAAAATCACGTTAAACAATTCATTTGCAACATCTATGCCCGTCTTAGAGTGAAAAACGTGATAAAATTAGTCACGCGTAACCTCATGAAAAATATTCAATTGAGGCTATCTTGGGAACTACTGACCCAATTTCAAAAAAAAAGTTTTAACTCATCAGCGATATGAGCTTGTTTTGGACAACAAAGAAAAAAAGCAAAATGGGTTTTGGAAAAACCAGTCAACTGCAATTTTACCGCGTTACACCGTGTTACAAAAAACAAAAAAAGGCCGCGTTAGACCGTGGATGATTATCCAAACTAAATTTTAAGCATATTTTCCAAATCAGCGCCAAAAACTACATCAGAAAAGTCACAGAATGACTGAAGATTAGAGAAACATGGGGGATCTGGGCGGTCTAATCAACAGGCATTAACATTTTGGCAAGGTGGCGTGTTACGTTTGCTTCAACTCTGCGTCGATTTAGGGCTCAAACTTCTAAGGGCCCTTGATAGGTTTGGACGATATGGGACCTTATTCAAGATCGATTGAAAGGGACCCTGGGCTGCGTCACTTTCTGAATTAAATGCGATTCGATATGCAAAATGACAAAAATTTTCGGGGCTTTACATCATGCACTGTGGGTACACCATTTCTCTGAGCCCTGTTTTTCAAATAATTGTATATAATTTACAGTGGCTTACAAACATGTTGTGTGGAACAAATTTCAATCAAATTTGCTTAAAAGTGTGCTCTTGAAACTAGGTTAGCGCTTTGAACATAGTGTCAATTGTGTTTGTCTTCGGCATCTGCCAATATCTGCAACTACACGTTTAGCTATCTTCTAAATTGATTAGCTTTTACAAAATGACGCGAGAGGTAGGCTATAATGTGGAGATCGTTAAAATCTTTAAAGGGATGAGTAGACCTTGGTTCTAGGACTTGATCACGGGCGAGAAGAACATTAACGCAAGCAAGGAATGTACAAACCTCGATGCTACATTTTTGTATTTTGATGCTGCCTCAGTATGTTTTGAAATATTACTTATTATTGAGCTTTGCTGGCTTGCTGCAACTGTAACTGGTAAGTTTACTGGCTGTCTCCAATTAAATTTGTGCTGATACCGTAACCCTCCAACACCAGCTTCGGCTCTTACCTCTATACGCATGAGGCATGTCTAGTATAAAAAAGTTTAAACAAGATGGAACAAAACTTTCGTCTATGGAGGGGGCCCATAGCAACAATAGCCCCGGCGCCGCAGCCAGCTCTCGAAGCCCCTGCTACTTTAGATGAGCAAAAAAATTCATTGTTTCAGCTTTATTAGCCAATGCTGAGGCAAGAAGCTTTGTTTTTTAGCTAACTTATATCCGATTCACTTTATTTCCGTGCCAAATCAATAAGAGTTGATTGGATAGTAATTTGTCTGCGCAACCAAATTTTCGTCTAGATACAAATTTTGTTCTTGCTTTTAGTTTGAGTGAACCATAAGAAAGCACAAAATCTGTGTTTAATACAGGTACACTCTTAAAGTCTTAATCTGTTAATGTTTCGTATATTGCGATCTTCGTCTCGACAGTTTTTTTTTCTGTAGCAAATACGCAATCTTCTATAGAATACTACCAAGTGAATGTTTTCTCTCATTGCCATTGAGCAAGATTGACTGTAAATATATAAAAGGCCTAACTTTACCTCGAATGATTAAGTCCCATGATCTCAACTGCTTTGCCATTCTTACTTGGCGTTAATTAAACAACTGCTAATGATCTGTTCAGTGGCAAAGAATAATTAAACAACTGCTAACTTTAAGTGTTGGACTTATTAGGCATATTTTCTGTCAAAGTATTGGAGCTTTTTGCTTCAATCATACTACCAAAAACTTTACTCAACTCTGGCATTGCTATTTTTAGCCGAGGTTCACGTACACTCGCGCATGTTATGAGCTTACCACCGAAGTAGTAACGCTTCCGCTTTGATAGCACTTCATTGTTTTGTATATTGTCTATATTTATGCGTTTCTATACTCTCATGTCTATATTAATGCATTCATAGACAATTCGAATTCACCTCTTGTGTCCTTGTGACTCTTGAGCTGTGCAGTATGTTTGTGGCAATACCATTCTAAATGCCTTTGTCTGTGAGGTTTATGAACTTTACGATCTAAAAGGTTAGGTAAATCAAACTGCCTGAGTCCACTCAAAACTTTGAGCGGTGAATAGGCGCAACTTACTCGATCTAAGCTTCAGTAGAAACAGATAGAGTCGCCGTTTAGTTTATGTAGTGAAACTTTTTTTCAGAAAAAAAATTAATCCTTGTAACTCATAGTGGCAATTAGAGATGGGATTTCGGAACTGAATTGCAAATCCCGGGCTCGGGATTTTCCCGGGATTGCCATCACGCAAAAATCCCGGGATTGACCATAAAAGAAAATTGGCCTACACAATAATTATAATTTGCTATTTCAACTAAACAACGTAAGCTTTATGAAAACTCAATCTACCAGCATTAATAAAAGGTTTGACTGTCGCTCTTGTGCTACTGTTGCTGTAAACTGATCCAGAATTCTTTGTCCGTGGCTGCTAAGAATTTTAAAAGTCTGATAGAGAGATGGATCCATTATAATAATTTTTTTTCTTTAAACTAAGGTTCAAATTCATTGATTTTGAAAAAACTAAATCGAAATTCATTGACTTTAGAAAACTGAATTCAAATTTGTCAATAACTAGTGAGTGGATTCAAATTTATATTCGTTAGTTTTTAATTTGAATTTTGATGGCAGTAGGTTACAATTAAATTTTAGTGAGTTTGAAGAAAGCAAAAATTAAAATTCAGCAATAACTTGTGGGCGAAATCAAGTTCAATCCAACTCTTGGGGCAATAAAAGGAGTTTACTAGAACATTGTTCTGATTTACAAATCATATACGAGTATACTATAGCTTAGTGGTTTTCAAACTTTTTTTAAAATTTCCGACTTTGCGGCCCCCAAACTTTTTTTTTCTATCACTCACGGTCCTTTATTTTTAAGCATAAAATTTTCACGCAAAATCAAAAAAAAGGTCATCTTGTGCGCAGATTTCCAATTTTCCACGTAAAATCAAGAAAGAGTAAGCAGTAAAAAAGGTCATCACGTCCGCGGGTGTCCAATCAAGCACCATTCAAGGGGATGATTATCAGAAATCCGCGATTTGTTTGCTGTACCCTTAAAACTGCTTTGCGGATCCCAAGGGGACGCCGGTCTCCAGTTTGAGAACCACTGCTAATAGCGAATAACAATTGGCATTGATGTCAGCGCTCACCACATAGCATTTCGCTTGAAAACACGAGTTCTATGTACAGCCAATTAAACAAAAAATGTTTTCAAAGCTCAGTCAATCTTGGTTTTTCTCGCGGTTTTATGCCGAAGCGTGTGACGAGTGCGGGGCCCATCTCCACAGCTCAGCGCTGGGCAACACAGCTTCAAATCCCAAAGAAACGTTGCAGCTTTGGTGAGACTTCGACGAAACTGTGTTTGGCTGGCCAGCCAGGGAATTGAACTGGAAATCGGAACAAACGGCCTCGGAATTGAACCCCAGACCTTCCGCACCTATAGTGATGTCGTTATCACTCTCCAACCGGCCAATGAAAAACTGTTTTAAGCAAAATAAATGAAATCAATTCCAACATAACGATAATTGTACAGTGCTGCAATCCCAGGATTTCACCTCTAAAAATCGCGGGTTCGGAATTGATAAAAATAGGTGAAAATCTTGGGATTTCGAAATTGGGATTTCCCAGGATCCCAACTCGAGGCAATTCCTGCTAGAAGTCTTGCATACGCATCACGACGCTATTGCTCTTTCCTATCCTTGCAATGCTTCTTTGTGCGCTATACCTGCCATGACTATCTCTTCAGTTCCGCCACTTCACAGAACAAACCCCGTCAGCTTTCGATTCGTTTCCTAATACAACAGGGGTTTTTAACCGGAGGTAAATTTTCTGATATAAAGACTAAAAGACTCTAATTTTCAGTATTGAAAAAGCAGTAGTAGTACACTGGGGATCAATTATACTTTTTTCTTTCGGCAAGGGAAAAACGAGACAAAAAAGGTTAAGAACCCCTGTAATACAACAAATCAACAACAAAATACAGCGAGACACAGTCTACTGTATATCAGGCCATATCCGAAAATATAACTGTCCTAAAAATGACGTCATCGACAATTAACATCACCCCGAAGAGCTGCTATAACTGGTGTAGAGACGATGAAAAGCAAGTTTTCAAAGAAATATGCAAAAAGACAAAACACTTGCACAAACTAGGCATTAAAGACAATTCGAAAACCTTACAAACCATCAATTATAAATTTTTACTTTTTTAATGAGGTATCCTATAGCGCTTGCCATTGACCACGTAAATTTGAAGTAATGGAAGCAGGCCTATAGGCTGTTTAAAATTACACAACGAAATTGAAGCATCAGCGTCGCAGAGTTTAAACAATATTTGAAACACTAAGCGGCAAACGCAGCTGATTATAAATTCCGAAATAGAGCTTTTATCAAATTGTAGAATCGTTGAAAAACAAGCAAGCCATTGGCAGTGATACTGTAGATGTTACTACCAAGCTGGGGCGTGGCCGGCAAAAAATTTAGGGGAGGAGCCATGGCCGCATTTCAACAATTAGAGTTCCCGTTTTCATTCGCCCTTAATGAAAGACCTTTAGAAATAGGTCTAAAGACGGAAAAAAGGGGAAGATTCACTTCTTTGTAATCAAAGCGCTTTTCTCTTGTATGTTTTGAGCAAGTGCTTTATGTTTTGATGATGCTGTTTAAGCTTAATCAGTCTCCTAAAAATTTGCAAAAAATTATCATTAGAACTTCGCTGGTGACTAATTCATCAAAAATTAGAAAGCAATGAGTCGTGGAGGTAAACAGTGGGCTACCCCCCTTTATCCCTAATTTCAAGAAACGTATTTTCAGAACACAATAATGAGCTGTGAAAACGTGGCATTGGCGTAACTAAATCTACGACATCAGCAATACAACACCACTGTTGTAAAAACAAAAGAGGTTAACATTAAAAGAGATTGTACACAGATAATACTACAAGTAAATTTGTTCCTCTCGAAACAATGAACAAAAAATACATCACTTGCAAATCTGCACAATGCACATCCTTGCAAATACTATCAGTCAAAAACTATCTTATTTAACAATACCATAAAAACCGTTCTTTCATTATGCTACTTATGTTGATGGAAACGTCATAGCATTTGTGAGCAAACTCCAAAACAAACAGTTTTCACTTGCAGTCGAATAACGAAGCGTGGTGTAGGGATTACGCCGTCGCCCTCGTTGCACTAGCTCTAATGGACATGTTTCGTCTCCATATGATAAAATGATGCATGATTTCCTCTTAAACTCATACGTCCATTGCTCCAATACTGATAGTACATATTGACATTGTGATGATGACAAAAAGTTGTTTGAGATGATCACAATCGTCTTCCGGCTTGCCTTCATTTTCAGTAGGACTTGCTGAACTTCAGTTGAACCACACCAATCATCTCTTCCAACCACTCCTATATGAAATTGATGATCGTCGTTTTCCAATCGAGGAACCAAAACTGTATCCACCCAATCTCCCACTGTCGTGTCATGTTTATCACAGAAAACAAATCCATCATAAACATATGGTGGCGGAAGCGTCTCTTTTTCGTTTTCTTTTTCACTAAGTTGTTGCAGACGAACATCCCGCAAAAATGAATCGATTATCTTTTTCCTTACAATGGAATTGATGCATATGAGGGTACTCAATATAAACAGTACAAATGACAAAACAAACAAAACCACTAGAGTCTCCAAAAAGTTTTGTTGACAGTTTTGGGTGACGCTGTAAGTGAATAATGACAGAAGCTGATCAGAATTGAGATCGCTACACATCAGACACCCTCCGTAGTAATTGATCACAGAGTAAGAACAATCGGGTAGAAATCCAGGGATCTTAGAAACAGCTGCTACATCTTTGCTTGAATAAACCAACCAGCCGAACGTCTCACTAAATGAGCATTCACAATCTATTGGGTTTCCTCGTAGATCTAAACTCGACATGTTGCCAAGCACTGTTCTGTCAATGATTGTTGGTCCAATGTTTGCGATTTGATTGAATCTTAGATCAATATTAGCAAGACCGTTTGCTTGTAATGATTGCATTGTACCTGGCGTAATTGTATGAATGAAGTTGTATGAAAGTATCAAGGTTTCCAAGTTGGGTAAGTTGGGAATGTAAGTTTTATTCACAACTTCTATCATGTTGTGCGATAAATCCAAATAAGACAAGTTCTGTAATGTTGTCAACGCATCATGAGGAAAATCTTCCAACCAACAGTTGCTCATTGACAAGTTTTCAAGTTTGGGAATTCCATCAAAGATGTTCGATTGAGGCCGAAATGAAAAATGAGCGTCATTCATTTTCAATATGATTAAATTAGGCAATGCTGTGAACAGCGGTAGGTTATTTGAAAGATAATACGTGGGAACTACAATGCCCGAAACATCGATGGAACGAACCTTGGAAAAGCTCAAACCTTTGTTATCGTAATATTGTAATAGTCTGTAAATGTTATATCCTTTATCAGCATGAATCAACGTCAAATCATTAGTAAGGTTTGACAAATACCTTAGTGACATTGCTCCGTGGTATTCCGTTATGTTTATTTTCAATTCGGTGAGCTGAATGAGTGGTATCATTGTGAAGGGATGAATTTGTCGCAAAGGGTTGAACCGAAGATCCAACGATTTTAGATCAGATAAACCTTGAAACGCATTGGCATTCACGTAACTTATTTGGTTGTAAGAGAGATCCAAGTAGGTTGCAAAACGAAAATACTTCAAAGGATACAATTGCAAGTTGGAAATAGCATTTCTTCCGAAAATGATAGATCTTTTTGCGTTACCATAAGACTCTCTCGGATAATATTGTGATTTTCCTAAGCTATGAAAAATGACTTCATGATTAAAGGGTTTCTTTCTAGTGGTTACTTGCTCATTTGAAATTTGCTGATAGTTAAAAGTATTTCCATTAATTGTTAATTCGCCGATATGATTGTAACTCAAATCTAAGTAGGTTAAATTGAGCCCAGAAAACGCTGAAGTATCAATGTCGCGAATGCCGCTTGTAGCGATCGCAAGTTCTGTAAAGAAAGGTAATTTTTCCAAAACGGTAAAACTGTCGTTATCCACTCGATCGTACATGGTTCCATAAACAAAACCGTAATCGAAATATGCATTAATGAAGGCTCCATTTGGGATATCGCTGGTCATGCCTATGGCAAGCGTTGTAAGGTTCGGAAATTGTAAATAACTTTTGCTAAGTAGGAGTTTAGTTGTAGTATTTTTGACTGGAGCTGACGAGTTGGTACAGAAACTGTTCCCAGCCAAGTACAATTCTTCTAGAAGAGGAAGCTCTGGCAACGGCTTAGGGTTGGCTTCCACAAATTTCAAACAGTTGAAACCCAAGTTGAGATATTTTAGTTTTGAATTATTCGCAAGAAAATCTTGCGGTAGACTAGAAATCATATTTCCACTTAAATTCAAAGTTTGCAATTTCTTCAGGAAGCTCAAAGCACCGCGTTTAACCCACAAAGGTTGTTTGGTGTATTCTGAAGTCCAAGCAAGATTCAAATATGCGATATTAGTTGAATTGATGAAATCCTGTGATTCTAAGCAATGTATTGGATTTGCACTTAATTTGATTCCAAGCAAGGATTGTTTGAGTAAATAATTAGGAACACTTGTAAAGTCGTTATGTGCAATATCTAAATATTTCAGATTGGTCGATGAAAACACTGCGCCATCGATAGTGAAGTTTCCACGACAAAAATGTTTCATATCAGCTACAATGCAATTTTCATGAAAACTTACGATTTCAAGAGAAGTTAAGTGCTGTATGTGATGTTTTTGGATTGGCTGTAATGATGATTCACTTGCAAACAAAATCTTCAGAGATTCGGGTAACATTTCAGGTAGCTGCTGCATCACATTACCGTCTAATGCCAAGTAAGTTAAGTTTTTGAGGTTGTAAAAAGCACCTGCCTCAATTGTGAAAACGCTGGAACACTTTCGAACTGACGCTTTGACAGCTTCAAGCACCAAGCAGTTGTCAACGAGCGAAATCGCCACCAATGCTTTATAAACAGCGAAGTCACTTTTCCATATACGAGCAATTGAATTTTGAGCCAGATTCATTATTTCTACATCATTGCGTAATTCTTGTGGGATGCCTTTCAGTCCTTTTTGAAAGCAATTAACGCATTTTTGTTTTTTTTCCATCCATGATATCGATAATCCAACATTTGGGAAGAAGGATTTGCTTGTTGTTTTGTATAGATCGTAAACTGTTGCATTTTCTGAATATGTGCACTGATATTGTTGAAATGATGTTGCAGAACAGCTTTGTAGAACTGAATAAACAAAGACCGATAAAGACAAACTAAACTCACATTTGTTCATAATGTGTAAATTATTCCCACTTGCTACCACTAAGCTATAAAAACACTACAGGTATAAAATGTTTTTGTACTTGGACATTTCTTATAATAATTAACAAAATGACGTCTGTCGTAGTTTTTGGCCTCAAGATGGTCTGAAGTGTTTGCTGTTTAACACTGTTTAGGCCTGCAAGAATAATGGAACGTTGCTGCAGCATCACAAATATGATACCTGTGCTCAAGACCGTATTTAGGAGGGGAGGGTATGAGGGGGGTTCAAACCCCCATCCCCGAAATATTTTTATAAGTTTGAACTAAGACAGTCCAAGCCCTGCAATCGTCAAAACATAGCATAGTACGCAGTAGTAGGATGTACCATTTTGACCTGCACGTCATTGTTGTGGTATGCGTTTCTTGATAAATCATAAAGGTCAGCGCTCCAAGAGCGAGCGCGCGAGCGCGCGCGAGGTGCCGTAGCATTTGGTACATCTGCCCTATGGTTAATCAAGGCCGTATTTAGGGGGAGATTGGGGAGGATCAAGCCCCCCAAAATATTTTTGTAAATTTTAACTAAGACACTACGAGTCAAGTAATCATCAAAAATGTAGTATGCAAGTACTGTGGTAGATTGTAACATTGTGTCACTCGAGTCATCGTTGCAATAGCGCGTTTCTTCATCATAATGTTTAGTGCTCCAGGCACAGATTGCCGCAACATTTCGTACATTTGCCCTATCATTAATCCAGCTATAACCGTATTGGAGTAAGACACGAACCCATAAAAAAGCTGAAGCCTTTGTGTACTACTGATACAAATAAATTACATTAAAGCATGGAGACTGATTTAAAGATGAACTGATGTTTGTTAAATTAATTGCTATAATTAGTGGTCGCTCGTCTGAGGCGTAAAAGGAGCAGGAGCTTGGTTTGTGCTAAAATTGTCGCCCGTATGTACACTACCAGTTCACTGCAAATTTTACAATAACGTCATGTTCAACCTATAGATACTTTTGACTATGTGTCGGATGATACTGCTTGCTTGAAAGAGAAGTCACATTTTGCATAATTATGAACAAAGCTTGATATTTACAATTATTTTAGTGGGCTAATGCAAATAGAAACGCATTAAAGGTGTAAATGGTACAAATAATTCTCTTTTCTATTTTCTAAGGAAATTATCGTATTACATAAAATTAATGCTTGCTCACACAACAGAATATGAGTTTAGACCTACATGAATGCAAATAAGAAAGTGACATAACCCCCCCCCCCCTTGCTCTTTTTCGAAACTCATTAATTTTTTCTCTTTTTGTGCTCAAAGCTGCAGCGAATCCTTTGCAGTGAGAATTAGTTTAGATACAAATACGGTGATAGTCGTCTACTTAGGAGGGCAGTCTACTTAGGAGGGCCAAGCGTTTATCAGGGGGGCCAAAGTTTGAAATTAAGCACAAAAGCCGCTGTCTTCAAAAGAGTACGGATGTTGAATAGGGGGGGCAAGCATGTAGATTGGGGGGGGGAGACCCTCTGGCCCCTCTTGGAGCCGGCACTGGGTTCATGCTCTGCAGCCTGCATAAATGCAACAAGCTGAGGGCCTGTTCCAATTTAATTTTAGCCTACCGGTAAATGAAAATTTAATTGTCAGCTTAGTAAATGTCCACTGCTTCCTACGTAGTGCCTCTAACTATGCTCTGTACAGAAGCTATATATTCGCTCTCTGTAAGCATTAAGGCACTGCTGTATGCAGTTGCATTTGCATTGTACTCGAGAAGTTTTGATCACAGGAAGATATTTTTACACGAAATATACCTAAATTTGGCAAAATTTGCCCCTCAAGGTTTGGAAAATGACAAAATTTTGGTTTCGGATCCGGGCTAAGATTTTGCTTAAGTTTACAGCCCTAATACAATAACAAGTAACAACCATGCATACAAGTATAGCAATGACTGCAGTGCATAGTGATTGTTGAATTAAGGTACCCTCACAGCAAACCAGATCTTTACTGTGAGCAACGTAGCTCAAGCATTTCTCACGCCTTTAATGAAAAATACCGTGAGTGCTTTTGAGTGGTTTTTATTTCGGGTCTTGCACACTGGACCACATAAGTTTAATCCCAGCATCAGGACCAGCGGCATAGGCGCATTCAGGGATAGCCCGATGCCATGCCCTCCGCTGGCTCGGCCGTTGCTGTAGATTATCGGACACACGTACACGTCATTCAATCAAATGCGCCAAAGCTAATAAAGTTGCATCCTCCTTTCATTTATTTTAGCCAAGCTTCTGCTTTTAGACATACCAAGGCTTTTAGGTAAGCCTACTAAAATATTTTTGTATTGTCCATTAGAGACTGCACTAACTGCAGGTACGGTACGTCCTATTTCGATAAAAGTGCGCTTAAATGAGTGTTTTTTATGTGAAAACCGTAAAAATCTATTAGCGGCTGTGGGCTTCGCTCCGCCGCTCCCAGACCCCCGGTTTTGCGCCACTTTGCCAAATCCTTGGTGCGTCACTAAACAGCGGTATCAGTGACAAAGAAAAAAAATTCAACAAGCATTGTAATTCATGCCAGAAAGCGTTTATATAGCGTACACAACTTCGTAAAAATTTGCTTTAAAAATTTTGCTATACCGGTAGTGAATATTCATATCAACCCCCCCACCCCGAATTATTTTTCTAGATACGGCCCTGCCTGTGGTTTTTTTACCCTAGAGAACTAACAGCTTGCAACAACAACAGCGCCTATTTGTTATGCTTCTAGATTTTGTAGCTCAAATTTTGTCTTCTGTTCTTTTTATTTTCTTGCATATTCTCATTTTTTACAATCGCAACTCGATAACAAAACATTAGGATTTCCGCGCGAGTGCTGAGCAACTTTATCCGTACGTTTGATACTTGCATTAAGGATTGTATTTGATGTATAAAAAACAAGGTTCTGGTTTCTCTAAAAGAAGTAATAAGTTGTAGCCCCGGGCTCGAAACGAAATTAAAAAAGCTTTCGGTTGCGATATTTTGAGTGATTTTTTGAATCTGTAATTAAATTTATCATCCCATCTATGGCTCATTGACTTCCTCATGGTAGTGATTTTAAATTTACAACTGTTCAAATATATTTTTTCAGTTCGTTTCTATTTCGACATCAACCAGTTCGACTTCCTCATCGGAGTGATTTATAACAGCGCAAATGTCTTTCTTTTCGTTTATTTCTACTACAATATCAACTGTAAACAAGCGTGTGAGTCCACTTCCAAACTCTATAAATACTTTCACTTTTCAACATTTCGATAGCTTATGCTAAATGCCAAAATAGTTAGAGCAGGGGTCACCAAACTTTTTTTACAACGGGCCGGATGACAATGTGGACCTATGGTCGCGGGCCAGATTCGAACAAACCGAACAATAAGAAATCGATAAAACGAAATGAAAACAACAAAGCTGAATTTAATTAACGTTTAGTGCAATTTGTGAAATTGGTCTTTGGTCTTCATGATATCTTCTATGTTCGGTTTGGTGTTGCTGCACTGCACCAACAGAATTGCCTTTAAATGTTCATCAGTTAATCGCGTTCGACGTTCCGATTTGACGTTTTTCATTTTTGAAAATATTTGTTTACATACAGTAGTTGTTCTAAACATAGGTCCCATACCAGAAGCAAATTTCATCAGCTTTAGAAATTCATCATTAGGTAAACAACGGCTCAGTATCTACTTTTCTTTTCTTGGCAGCCATTGAAACACTCAGCAAACTAAAACTGTTTTGTTACAGATTTAACCAACAATAAATACTTGAATGTCTGAATAAAGGAACTTGCTAATCAGCTGCTTGGTTGCTCACTCACTCACTTAAATTTTATCGGTCTTTTCTATGACATCACAAAGGTATAACCTGGCGCACAGTTAATTTACACTTTACAGCAGCAAAATTATCTACATTTTGTAGTCTGTGTTCGACAATAGTTTTAAGCGATAATTCTGCGACGAAAACCAATGAAAAGTTAAAATAAAGTAATTGCTTTTTGTATTTTTTTTAGTGTTTTGGACAACATGAAGCGGGCCGGATAAAATCACCTCGCGGGCCGGATCTGGCCCGCGGGCCGTAGTTTGGTGACCACTGAGTTAGAGCATCAATTTATGGCATGTTACTTTAGAGCAGTGATGTGCGCGTCAGCAAAAAAAATTGGCGGCGTCAGCGTCAACGTTAATTGCCCAAAATGTTAGCGCCGTCAGCGTCAGCGTTAAAAATTTTTAAATTGACGGCGTCAGCTTCAATTTTTTTGAAGTTTGATTGCAATGATAAACCAAGAAGTTCTTTTATTGCGAATACATTTTTTTCATATCTTTTTGTAATGAAGTATGTGTATCATGGTAGATGATTTAGCCGAGCATCAACCCTCCAAAAGTAGATTCGCAGTCCAATGCGCTGACTACTCTGCGTTTAATGTTCGTTGTGGCGGCTTCTAGTGGTGTTGTTGATGGGTAGCCTATTTGGGGCAAATGAGCAGTTGCGCACTGGTAAAATGGGCACAATGGCGAATGGGCACTTGGGGTAAATTAATTCTGGTGAAATTGGCAATTGGGCATTTCAGACGAATGGACTGTGGGAAAAATGGCCACCGGAGCAAATGAACTCTTGAGAAAGGCACATCGGCGCAAATAAGTACTTGGGCATTAGCGTAAGTACTTATCTTTGCCCTCGTGCTCATTTCTCCAGGTGCCCATCTCTCCAATTGCCGTAAGCGTAAGTGGTAAGTGCCCATTACCCATTTGTCCCAGTTTTCATTTGCTCCAGTGCCCATTTGCCCTAATAGCAATTTACGGACTATGTTAAGCCCATTTTAACTTTTTGATACTTCAACAAGTCCACTAGATGTCCCAACGGAGCACGTGATGACACAATCTTTCTCATGCTGTTCCCAGACTGTATAATATAGGCTAGGCTAAGGAATCTGTGGTTAAACCACACATCGACGAATAGTTTATAACTGACTTGAACGTATGCTTGCCTTATATATCGCATTATACCGGTGCATCGAGGCGCGCTGACTGCCTTACCGTTTTTATTCTTTTCGTTATTTTCTTTCCAGTCATTGAATTGCGATTGCATCCCGGATTTGAATCTACAAAAGTGTTAAGTGCTTACAATTCAGTATAGAGTACAGTCAGCTCATTGAATTGAGGTCGGCACATTGAATTGAAAAGCTGTTTTCGCGGGTTCGATGCAGAGATGGAACGAGGACCCAAACTATCGCGAGAGATCACAGCTTCGAGACCCAAAACAAGACTTTTTCTGTTTAAGCCGAGGTAAGTAGAGACTCGAAAGTTACGAGGCCGAGACGAGACACGAGACTTCATGAAGAATTTTGTCGGCTAGAACAAAAGCTTCTGTAAGGTGAATTGCATTTCTCTGTTCCGTTACAACATGTACTAAAGAAATGTGGCCGAATATTTTTCAAAAGTGCAGCATCACACTCAACTTTTTGCTTTATACACCTCGGGTAGCCTACTGTACTTATTGTTGTTGTTTAAGTATCAAAGACCTGAAAAGTCTTTCAAAGCCAAAATTTTTTCATGTCTCGATTAAGACGACCATTTCCAATTTAGACTTGAAAGGATTTGAATCTACGAAAGGTCCGAGTTGTATTGTATAGTGTAGACGAGACATTAGCATAGCGAGACCGAGACTCTCAAAAACGTGTGTTGAATCCCAGTCATGTCTTGAAACATCCAACTCTGGTTCGCTGCTCGGCTAAGTCATCTACCATGCTATGTATATATTTCACAATGGAAAAAAAAAATAAAGATTCTGTGAAGAGAAAAATATATAAAAGAAATGTCTTCGATTCAACAATGTGCATCGGGGACATATTTTTAACTATATCTAAACAACGATTTGCAATAGGCATAAATCAACAATTTGCTATAACTCCCAGTATAAGGTCTACAGTACTTACCTACAGCTAAATATCGGTCTGTTCAATGCTTTAATAAGTATGTACAAGTGCAATAGGCTACAACACGGTCATGACCAAGCTTTGCGCACAATATTTTCAAACGTTCTTTGGAAGAACTGTGAGAGTGCGCTGCTATTTATAAGCATATTTCAACTTGTATTCATTCCTGTTTTGAATATTGAAATGAAAATTACCTTAAGCAGTTACTACAATGAAATTTGGTTTTAGCCAAAAATTTACCGCAACTTTATACCCTTCTGCTGTATTCCCTTCTGCTGTAACCATAATTATCTAAACGCACAAAACAAATAAAACCGATCTTATTCGGCAGGCGTATAGAAGAAAAATAATTGAAATAGTTTACGTTCAAAACCGGTTGCGCGCCCATTACCTGAAGTTAAATTTCTCCTTTCTTTCCGATTGATCCCAATTTCAGCGATTTTATTTCACGCAACACCTCGATTGTTTTGCAAAAAATCACAGAAAAGTAGTGTGCTGTTGAAAAAAATTGACGCTTGGCGCTTGACGCTAAAACAGCTGAAATTTTGACGGCGTAACGCCTAGCGTCCACTTTTTAAAAATTGACGGCGCATTGGCTAGCGTCAACAAAAAGTTGACGGCGTCAATTGACGCCTTCAAATTAGCGGCGTCGACGCACAACACTGCTTTAGAGGAAGCAATCATGCTTCAAGTGAGAGTCAGCTATAATTCAGTCAGCGTACTTCGTTACCTCTCAGACAGTGCTGCCGTTTTTTCTCAAAAGATAATGACTACAAATTTTTTAAAAATGTTTTTTACGGTTTTCGACTCAAAAATTGAAGTTTTATCATCTGTGTAAAAATCAGACTCATACCTTATTTAGTTTTGTAAATATTAAGGAGTAATAACTACACGCAAAAAAAATTTCGCTAATTTTTTGTTAAAAAAATTTTTTTGGTGGTAATAACTACTATTGTAATTGTCATGTTTTTTTTATGACATCATAAAATCACAAAAGAGGTTTTTGATGTTTTTTTATAACGTCATAAAAAAATTGACAATCAGGATTTTGCGCAATTTTGAAAAACATAAATCTCTAAAACATAACCATAGTAGTTGTCTGTTTTTGAGAAAAAACTGCAGAGCGGTTTTAAACTTTGCTTGCATCCAAAGTTGCTGAAGTGGTTTTAACGGCAAAAGTCTTATCACATGATATTTTGACTATTTATATTTTAAAATAGTTTAGTACCGGTATGCCTTGATATGCCCCTCCGATATGTCCCTTGTTTCGTATAAGGTTGCATTATGAAGCCATAATTTTCTACTGACGTAATTTCGTGTATATACTGGATATATACGTTCAAAACCTCTCCGTTACGTAATTTTCACTGGGTCAAAATTTGTGCTTGTGACGTCACAATTGTGTTTACCACAGTTTGGTGTGAATTTTTGCATGTCATATGATTTCTCTTCTTGTTTCTTTTTAAGAATGTTATAGAACGTTCTCGAACTTAAATTTAGAGTATAAATAGGCGTGAATATTCGAGCGTAGTTATTCGAGTGTAGATTTAGTGTGCGGAGAGTAAGCAATGTTGTTGTATGCAGAAGGGTATAGCCCTTGTTGTACGGTAATGCTGAAGTGAGCAGTGGTGCTTGTGTTTATTGAAAAGCAGTGCGGTGAGTACCGTGGCTAAGTGAGTTAAGTTGGGTCGATTATATTCGTTTGGTGAAGAAGGTCTTGGTTTTTTTCTGAGGTCAGATCTAAGAACGAATTAATTCCTACGGTTTGTCATACAATTCTTATCAATGGTCCTGTCAGCGAAGTAATACAATTTCCTATTTCGCGACAATCATGCCTCTCGTCACGGGCAACAAATAATTCACACACCAAATGAATGTAACTACAGAACCAGCTCAAATTAGACAAGTAAGATGGTTTCATCACTAGATTATAAACTCAAAATATATCACTTGATTAATAACGTGATATTCGACAACCACGATTCGGTTTCGCAAAACAGTTTTGTACTGTCTAACGCACCTTGCTAATGACGGCAGCCTAACCATTGTTGTCGAAAAGTTTAGTTGCGTGCCCAAAGGGGAGAGGTGCTGGGGGCGAGCTTCATATTTGGTGAAGGTCCTGAAGGAATGCGAATTAGGGGTAAAAAATCTAAACGAAAATTTTACTTTAAATTGTTCAAAAAGCACTAAAATTTCAATTACAAAATGTAAATTTTCCAAAAGTATTTTGAAGAGCATGCTTTCGGTCGCCTTCGAGCTATTTTTGATTACCAATTAAGCTTCAAAGTGACTCTGCTACACTGATTGACCATGTCTAACTCTTCTTGTGGGGACTTTTGTTTAAAGCTTAGTTGTTGTACGGGGCTAGATTTTTGAATGATATTTGCTCAGCAAACATTGAGATCATCATCATCATCATCATCATATTTTATTTTCGAGATAAAGCAGAGAAAAAGAAAAAAGACACACAAAAATAACAAACAAGAGTTTAATATATGCTATTTGAACAAAGGATTTGGAAAGTAAGAAACTATCTCGCAGGAGACTGCGAAGTGACCGGTAAGGGTCTTCGCGTCAAGCAGCCACCTGAAAAAAGATATAGATAAATTTTTTGGATAAGTGTGCTACACTGGGCAACTAAATCAGCTATTTAGGACAAGATGGAAAAAAATTTTCAATTGAAGCTATATTTTTCAATAAGTATATCTTTGAAATGTGCCTTAAATTTATTAAATGTCATATTTCGTATACTGGCAGGAATCAAGTTCCAAATTTTAGAGCCTTGGTATTTGAAGGATTTTTGAGTGCGAAAAGTAGAAAATTTAGGAATATAAAGCCTATTTTGAGAGGATGATCTTGTATTGCGACCATGAATATCGCTCACGTTTTGAAAGAAAGAAGAGAAGGAAGAGGGCAAAGAATCGGTAGAGTACTGATGCATTAGTTTTGCCATTTCATAAGCATATAGGTCTGAAATATTTAAGATACGAAACTTATAGTAAATGGGTGTTATTGAGCTTCTGTTTTTAGTATTGGATACAAGGCGAAGGGCTTTGTTCTGCAATATTTGCAATTTTTGGAGATAAGAAGGAAAAGTGCAACCCCAAAGTGGAAGCCCATATATAAGATGAGGGTGAACTAAAGCATAATAGAGAAGCAGTAGAGTAGATGTGGGAAAGAAATAGCGCAGTCTGCTTAGTAGACCCACACCTTTGGCTATTTTAGTTTCGATTACATGAAGGTGAGATCTGAAATTTAATTCACTGTCAATGATTACACCAAGGTATTTGCAGGCATCATTGCATTCAATGCGAGAATCATTATAGTAAATTTGTAGATCAGGACACGGTGAGCGTAATTTGGAAGGAATGAAGAGACAGAGAGATTTAGCAGGGTTAATCTGTAGGGAATTAGCATCACACCAACGTTTTAGGCATTGGAGTTCTTGCTTACAACTTTCCGATAATGTAGAGATGGTGGGGGAGCTTATGACAAGGCAGGTGTCGTCTGCAAAAAGGCGAGGTTGGCAGGTTGTAGCATTGGGCAAGTCATTCACATAAACGAGAAATAAAAGCGGTCCGAGAATGGAACCCTGCGGTACTCCAATATTAATGGGCATTAAAGTAGATTTTTCATTATTTATAGCAACAAATTGGTGGCGAAAGGAAAGATAACTAGCTATTAAATCATAAGCAGGGCCACGAATACCATGGTGATAGAGTTTGTGCAGCAGTTTTTTATGGGAAACAGTGTCAAAAGCTTTCCTAAGATCCATCAAAAGAAAGGCTGTTGACTGTTTATTTTGGATTGCGTCATAGCTAAGAGAAGTGACATCGAGCAAGGTATGGATCACGCTGTGCTTTTGACGAAAACCATATTGATATTTATACAAAATTTCATGACGTTCAAAGAAATTTACGAATCTAGTTTTAATAAGTTTTTCCAAGATCTTAGATAAATTTGGAAGGAGAGAATTGGCCTATAGTTCGAAACCTGATCTTTTTTTCCGGATTTAAAGATTGAAAGATTGGAATAACTTTGGCAATTTTAAATATTTGTGGGAAAATACCTCGCTCGAGAGCGTAATTATAATAGACAGTCAGAACAGGAGCTAGAACTATATTTCCAAGGCGTAAAAAATAAGCAGAAATGTCGTCGTATCCACAAGCTTTATATGGGTGAAGGGAATTGATAATGTTAAAGATTTCAACAGGTTGTGTGAGTTCAAGGTAGATTGATTGAGAGACAGAATTAGTTAAGTATGACTTGAAATCACTATTGGGATTTGTGGTAACGTTATTGGCAATGGATTGGCCTATTTCGACAAAATATTTATTAAAGCATTCTGGGATCATTGCAGGATCCTTAACAATATCATCGCCGAACGATAATTTAGAGACCGTGGAGGTTGCTGATTTGTTTGTACGAATTACTGAATTTATAAATTTCCATAATTCTTTTGGGTTGTTTTTTCGATCAATAATTTCATCATGATAGTAAAGTTTTTTGGATAAGTTTTTAACTCGAGTAAGTTTATTTGAGTAAATCTTAAATAAGCGCTTTTGTGAATCATTACCGTTTAAAAAGCAGTCCCGATATAGTTTTTGTTTATTTTTTATTGAAACCAGCAAACCTTTGGTAATCCACGGTTTTTGTTGAAGGCGCTTCCTTTTTCTCGATAAGGTTTGGAGTGGAGCATGGTTATTTATAATAAGAGAAATAGTATCGATCACTTGCTTAAAATTAGTTTCAAAAATTTGTTCAGGAAAAGGTGATTGTAAGAATTTGTTTACAAGAGGGTCTAAAGCAGAATTCAGATCTTCAATAAAAGTTACTCTATCAACTGACTTGAGGCTACGAAATTCGATGGGCTTTGTTGGTTTGCTACAATGGTCTTGATCAGTAGAGATTGTACAAAACATAAAGCTGTAAAACGTATCAACAAAATAGAGATTTAAACTCCAGCTGATTTCGAGATGTTTGTTTAGGTAGTAGGCTCTAATCTAATGCGAATCGGTTAGCACAAGTGATGCGCTATTAAAAGCAATAGAAGCGTAAATATAAATATCCAACAATACTTGCGTAAAAGTGCTCGGTTCACTAGCGTATTTAGGGAGGGGGATAAAGGGCGATGACCCCCCCCAAACAACCTTACAAAAAAAAAAAAAAAAAAACTAGCAAAAATAAATGTAACTTAGATATATTTGGAAGTTATTGTGGAACTGTGTTACAATATAGTATCAGAGGGAGTTGGGGGGGGGGGGGGGGTCGGTTGAAAATAAGAATACAATGCAGACATTTTTAGTGTAAACTAACTTTAAAAGGCTATAGAGACGTAAGCGGTCGGCGTTGGGTATCGCGAAATAACGAGAATTAATAAAGCGCCTATAATGTGCTTGCTATGCCTTGTTCGTTACTTATTGCAATTTAAAAGTGTTTGATACCGATTTGTATGTGCTACCTCAGATGAGCAAAATATAATAGGGCGAGGTTATAAACAGATAACGCGTTCGTGACATGAGCCGAAATTTTGTTCAAATCGGTTTAAGGTGCTTTTTTTGCACCTTACCTCATCCAAATCCGAACTGGCACGAATTTCAAAGCAAAAATTTGTCATTGGTTTTGAGTTTTGTTTATTTCTAAAATGAAAATGATTGTTTTGATAAAGTTATTTCATTTATTTGATTTTGCTTGTCATGGCGAAGCCCACTGCTGCTAAATCGCCTTTAAAAAAGGCTATTTTGCCTAACGTAGAAGTTATTGCTTTTTTCAATTTCAAGGCCGGCCTCTTGTCAATGGCTATTTTTATTGCATGACAAGCTTGCTAACTCAGCTAGCTTTGGATAAAGACAATACATTCCAAACGCAAATCAAGTTGTTGTTGCTCTGACTTAAAGTGACAAAATTTAGATCTAAATATGGATTTTATAACGACTCTATGCATTGTGCAACTATGCTTATAAGTCAGTCTTGACTTGCACGTTTCAGCGCCTCCCTGTTTTGTTGCCCGCGCCCTTTTCTAAGCCTTCATCAATTTTAGTGTGAAATTTGTGTGCTTGTGCTATCGTTACTTTTCAGCGTATTGGCGTTTAGAAATAAAATGATTGATTGATTATAATAGGCCAAGAAAAAATGTATAGTAGCCAGACCCAGTAGCCTACTGGGTAAAACAAGAAAAAAATTGGAGTTAACTAGTTTTCCAATGCAAGAAATATACGACCGTTTTAGTAAAATTTCGACGGGTGGTTCTAGCTATAGAAATAATATGATAACTAAGTGCGTAGGCGAGGGAGGTTCGTCAGTTCAAAGCCCCCTTCCCTATTGGTTCGTCAACTTTTCAGGTTTATAGATTAACCTTGGTCCTTGATCTGCGGCTGTGCCGCTGTAGTAACTACGCAGCGTGAGCCCTCAAGAACCACTAGCGTTGCTCAATTTCGGAATGCCATTTATTGTGTCACAATTTCGTGAGTCTAAAACTAGGGGGTGCTGCCAATGTTTAGAACGGGCACGTGATCTTGCTCTTGCGTCTGTTTATGATAACGTGGTGGCCTGGCTCAGAGACAAGACGTGCTCTAGCATGTAGTTCGGTCTGGCAGCTTTAAATCAAATCAAATCTGCTCTAAGCGAAGCAGCTGAGAGCCTACAGGTTTACTTTAGATAACGAGAATCACGGATGCATTGTTTTGCCAGCTGTTCAATTTTTTAGTTATTCATTGTGAGATTGATTGTCAGTTTACACATAATTTATTATATTTTTTTTATCTTGGTAGAAAAAAAACTTATCGACGAGAAAGCGACGAAGAAGCTACGCGCAATACGAATCCAGATTTTACGTTTAAGGTGTTGCCATTTGTTTCCAAGTTTCTTGGTTGAATTTTGCATGTTGATGCTTTAATTTGTTGCTTGTAAAGAAACCATTAAGCAGAGATAATCATCGTGAAGCATCTTATCCAAGGACTCAACAACAAAGCGTATTGTGAGAGTTGAATCAGTCACCACCTTTAACGATGGTCGACGTGGAAACAACGCTCCACCCACTGCGTCACGTTCACTTTATTTGGGTGTTGCATCGTTATGACTAGGGCAGGGGTCGGCAACCTTTTGCACTTAAAGAGCCAAATAGTCCGTTTGTTACAATACGAAACCCAGCGGGAGCCGCAAAACTATCGTCAGGTCCAAAAACTTCACTTATTTCGAAAATGATTCCTAAAAAAAGATCTCTATTTACCTCCAAAAGGAGCCACAACTGGGGGTTCAAAGAGCGCAAGTTGCCGACCCCGGGACTTGGGCGACCAAAAGTCGCTTACGGATTGTACGCCAACCAAATTTCAGAGTGATTTTTCAGAAAGCTTTCAATGCATTGTTTCAAATCGTAGTTTCATAAGTCAAAAGAAGCCAAAATTCAGCGTTTGCGCAAAAATATTTTTACGAAGCTTTCTTCCTTTTTTTCGTGTGTCTGTGAAATTATTCATTCATTTATTTTTCTTATTTTTGACTAAACGTTCAACGGTGCAAAGCATCACACATGTAAGCGTTTTCCAAACTGGGAGGCGTGGACTAGTCTAAAAAGAGACGCAAATGTTAGTCATGATCATTTAAAAATATGGCTGGTGTATTATTTTGTGATAGAAAGCGTCATGATTAATATTTTGTGAGGGAGGCGTAGTAACACAAAGTTTGAAAACCACTGCTTTAATGTGTACGCTTACGGGCGATATTGCAAAGCTTGCAATCTTAAAACATGCGAGAATTGTGCAACAGAAAAATATTTTTAATGAAAGGCTTCAGCACGTCCACAAAATCTCAACACACCATAAAGAACGGGGTTTCCCAACTGGGGATGCGAGGAACCATTCCAGGGAGTTCAAAACGGCTTATAGATTTTTATCTTGTAATAAGAGTGTTTTTATTTTCGGTTGCTCAGTGTCAATTTTTCAGCGCTGTTACGCTCTAGTAAAATGTAATTCGCAAACGTCTAAGTGGCGTAAAACCCTTAGCCTCTTTGTGGTTGGTTAAAATCAAGCTCTGAAAACAAAATGCGTCTAATTCAACAACAGAGTAGTGACTGGTTTAACTATCCTATACCTTGCATTAGCGACACTTTCAAAAAGGCTAAAAGCTTTAAAATTGATTGCTCCGCTGGGGGAGCTTACAGCGTTGCCCCAGACCCCCCAGCTGAATATCTGCTGGGTTTTTGACGCAAAGTCATTACAGGAAAATGTTTAAGGTCAATAACACACATGAATTCATTTCAGCCCCTACCATTTCGAACATTTGGTTAGCGTGGCTGACTGGCTGATTGCAGTCGCATATTTTGTGAGGGGTGCACGAACATATCAAAAATTTTGTATGAAAATAATTGGGAGTATGAAAATGGTTGGGAACCGCTCTATTATTATCAGATAATACAAAACAAAAGAAAAAGAGAGTTCCTAAAATGCTTAAATGTGAACACTTATGTTCAAATAAATTATATAAACTTACTTATGACAATCGACAGTAATTACCAGGATAATTAATTACCAGATCCAGACTTTCACGTTAAAAAATCATCCGTACTCCAACTAAAATCTCAGTTAGTGATTCAGCTTTATTGCAACTTTTTAACTTGTCAAAAGTTGGCCCCCCCTTTTGTAAATTCTAAATACGCCACTGGTTCGGTTAATAATAAGAGAATGATAATATCTGCTGTTACCGACAGATCACAAGATCAGTAGCCTAAACTGTATCAATCCTTCCAATTAAGTAATCATTAATGCAATGTTGTTTTTCTATTACTAGTCTATCTTGCTAATTTATAATACCGGTAGCCTACAGCAATTTAAAAATTTCTTCGTGCTTTAACCGCTCAAAAAAATTAGGAGAAAAAATGTTCGTCAGCTTTACTGACAGTGAGCTACTGCACCTTATTATGGAGCCAAAGGTTAAAGCAGGGGTGTGCAACCTTTTTCACTGGGGGGCCACTTTCGAAAATTTTAACAACGTCGAGGGCCAGTCACCGTCAAATATGTATAAAATTATAAAATGCTAAACACAACCCGTGTATTATAGACGGTACAAATAGCTAAATAAATCGATTTTAAAAAAAAAATTTTTTGTCCTGCCATCGTCGAGGGCCACGTTGACTGGCCTGGAGGGCCGGATTGTGGCCCGCGGGCCGTCGGTTGCACACCCCTGTGTTAAAGCATGAAGATTTTTCTTCATGCTTTAGCCGCTCAAAAAAATTAGGTGAAAAAATGTTCGTCAGCATTACTAATAGTGGGCTACTGCATGTGGACTACTGTAGCATTTTTTGCTCACTGCGTTTCAAACTGGGCTTAGGTTTTAAAATCTCTCAGTCAAAAAAATTTTTATAGATTTTAAAAGGCTATTGCAGTTGTTATTTCCAGTAAGCTCGCTAGTTTTTGAGCCATGATACAAAAAAGAAAAATTCTTCGGACTACAGGTTTTTCTGTTGTGGCCAAAAAATACAAAAGTAAAATTTGGTGGAACTATGGAAGTTGTTTTCCTAATTTTAGTAGCCAACACCTCATTTAGTCATTACTGGACCGCAAACAAGCTAAGTCGAAAACTTTATGGGTATATAGGCAACACTAACCTATATACACCGCATCTTAGTTAGGCTACATTGTAAGCTAATAAGTTTTGGCAACTTCCAGTTAGAAAACAAAAGTTATTAAATCGAGTTTCACATGCACCGGTACGTTTATTAGCCTAAAAAAAGCTCGCAATGTAATGAGTGTTTATTACCAGTCCATTGCATAAGCTTTATGGAATGGAAAGCATTGATCTGCTGGGGAAAACTTAAAAATGAAAGCCACTTCTTACGGTGCTTTACCACGGATAGAAATTACCTCTATTACAATCTTGTTTAGAGCACTGAGAAAAGTCACCTTAATGTGGCTCATTGTGTGTTGCATCGCTCGTTTTGAGGCGAAGCCTAATGTTTTTTGGATCTGCGAAAACGGACCCAAACAAAGCACGGTTTTATGAAGCAATTCAGTTCAAAAAGTTGATTCTTCTTACAAACAAAAACAGATCCTTCAAGCAGTGACAGCTTCAAAATACACCTCTCTGGCCTCAACTAACGGCGAGAGTAAACCTCAAAAAGACACGTTAGCTGTTGCTACAGCATTACCAGAAAGGTTTGAGTTCTAGCAAATCAAACTGTTTTTCTCCAATCTCACCATGACATGCTTTCATACTGTGCAAAAACTAAACCAATGAACGTGGATACAGCTGCTGTTGTATTGAAACCATTGCAGCGTTCATGAAGCTGGATTTTGTATTACGTGTTTTTCTGAAACCGAGGTTATATGTCTCAACCATCTTTATCAACGCTTATCGGAAAGAATCTACTTGACGCGATGAAGAATGCCCCCAACATTGGCGAATCCAAGGAAGACTGAGGAAGACCACCGTCCCAAATTTTTGGTTGTACAAATTAATACATAAAGAACAAATTGGTTGAAAACAAGAAAAAGTTTTCGGGTGCTCTTCGAGGACAAGAGGTGACTAACTGAGGTGCTGTAGCATCAGTGCATGATAAAATACCCCAAAAGCATCGCTTCACTGCATCACGTGATAAAGAAAAGTTATCCAGTTATGATGTCTTCGAAAAGCTCAAAGTCTATGCAATAGAAGCATTGGGTATCTTTTTCTTGGTGGTATACCCTATCTCAATACAGCACATACAGCAATGATTTGCCAAGCTCCTGCTTTCTTCCTGTTCCTTTTTTTTGTTTTTGCCGATTTTTTTCGATTTTTCTCGTTTTGGAATTGTTTTTTATTTGCGGAGTCTATAAAATTGATTGAAACACATCGGCCTGCTGTGGGGTTTAAGATACGATATATGAGTCTGAATATTTACCATCACTAAAACTTAGAGCTAGTAGCATACGATATTCGTGGAAGCTGCAGGAAAGCGGAGCGCGCATCAAATTTCTTTTAAAGTAGCCTACATTTTGGATATTTTGTATTTTTATATTTGTTGCATATTTATCCTCCTATCACGAGAAAGCGATCAATGCGCTATACGAGCTCGCTTAGGAGTTGCCGGCCATCTATCTGTCTACCATACCAAGATGGGGGAATCCTGCTAAGTGCCTTTCCCAACGGTACAGCAAGTAAACTTGCCGGCTTGTTCTCTACACTGTCCCTTCAATGCAGACCGTCAAGCAGGGAAACTGTGAATACCAATTCTAAAGTCATTGGTTTGACTCGACTCGGAATCAAACCCGAGTCTACAGCTCCAGAGGCGGACGCTCTTGTCACTCAGCCATCGGATGTGGATGTGGTAGTGTTATTTAGCCAGGTAAAGGTTGTTTTTTGAGATGACAAAACAGCATACCGTAGCATTACGATCGTGTGATAAACCTTCTGACTCTTGTCCAGGCAGTACCCAGTTTTGGCATCCAGCTTTTTTCACAATATCAAAGACTAGTTTTTGCGCGCAGAAAGCATTAGGTTACTGATAAGTAGCCTACCGGAGCGAAAATGCTTGGTCAAGTTTAAAATGATTTTGCTTCCAGCTTCTCTACAACTGCAAGGAAACAAATTGTTATTCTGCAATGAGACAGCAGAAAAGAAAAAGCCAATTTTTTTTGCAAGGGAAAGACTTTTCAAGCAAATACAGTATGAAAATATATCTCTCTATCCTTGTCTGCAGGTGACAGTAAAACATAAAAGAACACGTTAGATGTTGCTAGAGCATTACTTGAAGGAGTTGTGTCAGAGTACATCAATCTTGGTTTTTCTCCAGTTCACTAACGTGACATGATTTTATCCTACGAGTAAGAAAACGAAACCAATAAAGGTGGGCAAAGCTGCTCTAGTATCGAAGCAGCGTTGTTAAATCTGGTTTATGTTTCCGTCGTTTGTCTAAATCCGCGATATTTTTACCACTTTTTAAAACAATAGCAAATCAAAGCAGACTGACCAACTTCAATTTTATGTATCAGTCAGTCATTATTTAGTAATATGCACGTATTGAGCAAACGTCAATATACTGTACAGTGCTTTGCAGTGCATCACAAAACGATTCGTAAGCTTTTTAAGTACCACGTGGCAAATTGTAACAGGGTCGCTAGGACACCAGTCGCTGGATCGAACTTCAGCAGCAAAGATATGGAGTTTGCTCTCATGATTTCAATTTTAGTATTGGACTAGAAGCTTTTTTATTTTATGAAGGCTCAGCCTTACAATATTGAAAAAATAGTGCAAGGATTGCGTGATTGGCAGACTTTCACAGTAAGTACATGCATAACTAACAGCCGAGATGGCCAAGTGATAAGAGCGTCTGCTTCTAGAGCTGTAGACTCGGGTTTGATTCCGAGTCTGGTAAAACCAATGGCTTTCAAATTGGTATTCACAGTTTCCCCGCTTGATCCTCAGCATTAAAAGGGACAATGTGAAGAACAAGCCGACAAGATATTCATGAAGCACTGTCAACAATGTTAAAAAATCGACCACAATTAAAATTCATTCTCTCTTAAACAACGATATTAAAAAGTAATTGGCCGGTAATACTTCATTTCATACACAAAAAAAAAAACGATTATCATTTTACACATCCAAAAAAAAAACGAATACAAAATAGTTTAAAGGTTAGAAACAAAGAGATAAACTCTATTATCGCGAAGAAGACTGGGAATTCCCACTGATGGGCGACTGAGCCGAGGATCAAGCAAGCGGAACAACATTATTACTCGGGACAGCTTAGATGCTTTTTCAACGTTTATTTTTGTAGCGAACTACGAGCATCACAAACCAGGAAAAAGTAAAAAATGCTAAGAAACACTCGAATCCACTACCGCTCATGTAAACAACACACTCGAATCCACTGCCGATTATGTAAACAACTCTGTTAGTTTTCGTAAAAGATTATCGTGTCGTAAAAGATTAAGTGTTCTTGATTAAACAGATTAGCGAATCCATATGATTGGATGTCCCGGCTACATTGATTTGTGCTCACCTCCAAATATTTGGATGACCCGGTTTGTTCCTTCAAACTATCGTAACAGTTTACAGATTGCCTTAGAAGATCTATTCAGTGATTTTGCTGAATTAACCACAAGCAACTTTGAATCTTTCTTTTAACAATTTTTGATATAATCATTCAATCTGTTGTCGATACACATGCTCCACTTAAAAGATTTTCAAAGAAACAAAAGAAAATGTTAAGAAAACTTTGGATTTCAAAATGCATTTTACTGTAGTTTCTATAAAAAAAAAGCAGAAATTGTATAAAGTTTATTATTTACGTGGTTCCTCTGAAGAAAAATTATATTACAAAAGATACAATAACCTCTTAACTAAAATCAAGACAGCTGCAAAAAATTTTTATTTCGCGGAAGAATTAAAATTAAATTCAAGTGACCCAAGCAAAATGTGGAAAACCTTGCGCGAAATTCTACCAAGTAATAAACAGCAACCCACGACTACTAGCTGTACGAAAATTAACGACTCATCTTGTTCTGATTTGGAGCTAATAACCCATACCTTCAATGCCTTCTTTATTAATGTTGGAAGTAAGTTAACAAAATCCATAAAGTCACGTTATTCTCATACTTTGCATCTTAAAGATAGAGTCCATTCTTCGATTGTTTTGTTGCCTCCCACTGCTTACGAGGTCGCAGCCGAATTAAAAAGACTTAAAGCTAACAAGTCATTAGGTGATAATAAAATTCCAACGAAGTTCATAATAATGGCTGCTGATGTTATCACTCCCTATTCATCTTAATCACCTTATTGAATGTTCTCAAATGGTACATTTCCCAAAGTTCTAACAATAGCTAAAGTGATTCCCATCTACAGTACTGTGCGAATTAATCGGGACAAGGAAGAAACTACCAAGAAATAACAAAATTGGCCAAAAACGTGTATTTTGCCCCAATTATTTCAATTAAACAGTTTTAATATTTAGTATGTCCCCCTTTGGCGTTGATAAGCATGGAAATTCGTGTGGGCATCGAATCAACAAGGGTTGAGCAAATATTTTGGACCTCATCATCATGATACCAAATTCTGATTATAGCTTCTACGAGCTTTGTTTTCGTAGAGCAATCAGACTTTTGAAGACGTTTTTGTATGATTGCCCACAAGTTTTCTAATGGATTCAGGTCAGGAGAGTTGCCAGGCCTGTCAAAAACGGTCAATTTGAGTTTTTTTGAAAAAAGTTAGCATTTTTTTTGATTTGTGGCAGGGTGCATTGTCCTGCTAAAAAATTCCATTTCCATCTGGAAATGACTGTTGCATAGACGGAACTAATTTCGTTTCCAATATTTGTTGGTATTTGGTTGAGTTCATCATACCTGCAATTGGACATAACCTTCCGGTGCCCTTAAACGTAAAGCATCCCCAAAACATCTTTTTCGGAGGATGTTTTGGAGCTTGCTGGATGTGAAAGCTGTTAAGAGGTTCTCCAGCACTTCGTCTCACGTAGTGTGATCTGTGACCATGCACCTCAAAATGGCTCTCGTCCGAAAATATAACCTTTCTCCACTCTTCCTTTCCCCAATGTTTATATTTTTTGCCCAAACTAAACGTTTCTATTTCTGGCTCTTCTACCGGCTTGAACAATTCTTTTTCTAAGAGTTGACGAGTCGATATCGACTCCTGCCATGGCCAAATCTCTCTGCAGGTCTTTGCTGGTTTTCCTGGGGTCTTTTAGACTGTTTCGCAATATCATCCCATCATCATGAGTAGTAGTTTTTCGCTTTCTTCCATATCGACCACGTCTATTGGTGGTGGTGACATCACTGCGATTTTCCCTCACCTTCAAAATTCTTCCAACTGTCGATTTTGTCAAATTTAGCTCGTCTCCTGTCTTTCGAATGGTCATATGTGTGTGTTCTCGGAGGGCCACAACTTTTGCTCTTTTTCTTGGATGATATCCATTATTTCAGAATCAATAAACTCATCCACAGGCAAATATCAAAAAAACACTTTTTCTTCACTAACAAGGTCACTTGCTTAATCTTAACTAAATCTACAACTAAACACTGAATATTCAAATCAAAATCTTTCTAAATCCTTGCAAACACATCACAAAATAAACTAAATCTTCTTATAACAGTGTATAGAGCCTCTGCAGCAAAATAACCCGCAGGAATTTTGAAAAAAATCAAAAAATAACTTTGTCCCAATTAATTCGCACACTACTGTATAAGTCTGGACAAAAAGACAATGTGAACAATTACACACCGACATCCGTACTTCATCCTTTTTCTAAAGTAATTGAAAAACTTATCAAAACAAGATTAACCAGTTTCATAACCAGAAATGACATCGTGTATCAACGACAAAGTGGATTTCGAAAAAAATTTACTACCATCTATTCTATTATTGACGTTGTTAACGATTGTTTCGACAATATTAATAACAAAAAGTTACCTTGTGCTATTGCTTTACATATTAAAAAAGCATTTGGTTTGGTTGATCATAACATATTGGTAAATAAGCTTGAGCATTACGGTATTCGTGGAGTATCTCTTAAATTATTTTCCAACTACCAAGCAATCGACAAAAATATGTATGCATTAATAATAATAAATCCTCTTTGGCAGAAATTAAATCTGGTGTACCACTGTCGCAAAATAGGAAATTGTATTACTTCGCTGACAGGACGATTGATAAGAATTGTATGACAAACCGTAGGAATTAATTCGTTCTTAGATCTGACCTCAGAAAAAAACCAAAACCTTCTTCACTAAACGAATATAATCGACCCAACTTAACTCACTTAGCCACGGTACTCACCGCACTGCTTTTCAATAAACACAAGCACCGCTGCTCACTTCAGCAACACCATACAACAAGGGCTATACCCTTCAGCATACAACAACATTGCTTACTCTCCGCACACTAAATCTACACTCGAATAACTACGCTCGAATATTCACGCCTATTTATACTCTAAATTTAAGTTCGAGAACGTTCTATAACATTCTTAAAAAGAAACAAGAAGAGAAATCATACGACATGCAAAAATTCACACCAAACTGTGGTAAACACAATTGTGACGTCACAAGCACAAATTTTGACCCAGCGAAAATTACGTAACGGAGAGATCTGTCCAGAATATTCACGAAATTACGTCAGTGGAAAATTGTGGCTTCATAATGCAACCTTATACGAAACAATTCCACGAATTAAACTTCGGAAAACAACGCATCGGTCTAGAACCTTCTACAGTAGACAAAGCATTTAAAGCAAAAACATATCAAACACAGTTACATCGTTCCAACCACAAGGTTCGCTCTTGGGCTCTATTCTTTTATATATAAATGATATTCCATATGCACCGACTTTGCCTCCGCGTTTATTTGCGGATAATACCTTTTTTTTTATATTCCAGTAACAATATTCATCAGTTGGAAACATTGTGTAAGCAAGAACTGAGTCAAAGCAAGCAATGGATAGATGCTAATAAATTGATGATAAATCCTAAAAAATCTCAAGCATGCGTCATTAATTACAGACTACGTTCTCCTCCGTGTGATATAAGATTAACCTACTGCAATGATGCTATTCACATTTCTGATGGAATCAAGTATCTTGGCGTTTTATTAGACAATAAATTAAATTTTTTACCCAAGCTACACACCTTGGAAATCAAATTATCGCGTAACGTTGGAGTGCTATTAAAATTTAAAAAATTCTTCCCTACATCAGCTTTTTTAACACTCTATTTTGCGTTAATTCATCCTTTCCTTTCTGGGGACCTTGCAACAAATCTTATACTGACAAAATGCGTTCTTTGCAAAATAAAGCTTTGCGAGCAATAGGGCAAGTCACTTGGAATTCACCCACTAACCCTCTTTACAAACAGCGAAAAATTCTTGAATTGGACGACATTTACAGATTTGAATTGGGTAAATTTATGCATATGTTTTTCAGTAAAATCCATTCCCTCATATTTTTCCAATTATTTTGTTGATTTCATGAGCTTAAATACATATGCTACCAGATCATCAACTAGTCTAAATTTGATTCTTTCTTCTTTTACTATACTAAAAGAACTCAAAAGTTGATAAAATTTCAAGGAGTCAAACTTTGGTATGACCTGTCCATTACTTTGAAACGACAATCTCATAACAACTTTGTCAAAAAATTTGATAAGTGCATTACTTCTGAATATTCATCGTGATAATAATATAGCTCACTATACCAAATAGGTCTTATACCAAAATACTTTTTTTATTTTTCATTCCAAGACAAATAATTTTAATTCGTGTTTTAGCTACAAGCCGATGTCAAGATTTTGCCGTTCTATTTTGCGTTAAGTCAGGGTTTTTAATTCGTGTTTTAACTATAAGCCTATGTCAAGAATTTGCCGCCAGTTTACTATTAGGTTACTTGATGTATTTTTTTTTTTGCATACCATAGGCTACACAGGAGCGTATCCAGAATTTTCCAGAATATATATACGTACACAGGAGCGTATCGGTTTCTTCCGGCGTGTAACAACAGCAGAATCAAAATATTTATTTTGTTCTTATTCAAACGATAAGAAAAAACAACGTATGAGCAGGTCAAAAAATACAACACATGAGCGACAGGAAACCGTGAAAGGACGCTAAGTCTTCGAGTCAAACGATCACCTTGCTACGCATATAGCAAAAGAGCAGTTTACTCGCATAGTCAGTTGAGGTAACAAAATTGGGTCAGACGAAGAGTCATACTGCACACGCTTATACGAGTATTTGCCAATGAACTTTTATTCCCAATCATAAGCTGAAAGTCATCGAACTATCAATTACCGGTACTGTAAATCAATAACGAAAAATTCTGCAGCAATTTTGAAGTTGAAAAGGCATTAAACTACGTCAAAATTCATCGCCTATTAATTGCATCTTTCGAATTCATTAACACCCCTAACTTAAGGCTTCAAATTCAAAACCATTTCATCTGTTTGCAAGATAACGCAATTTTTCGTCGAAAATACAATTGATTTTTTTTTCTTAAAACAAGAGTTTTATTTTTAACCGTTTTTTCTGTTTGCAAGGAATTGTGGCGTGACCTTAGAGCCAAGTTAGGAAGTGCTGGTAGCGCAACCTACCAAGACGTCATCCCTTCTTATTTAGTGAACTCGGCACTTCTCTTACGAAGAGAAAATCATTCATTTTTTCAGGCATTTTTCTTAACAGACCTCTGCATATAATTGGTGAAAATAAAGTGAAAGGCAAGGTTCTGGGGAAGCAAACGCTGATAAGCGCAGGCAAAGGTACCTTCATAGCTGAAGTCTAAGCTTGTTTAATTGGCTAAAGGTTTACTTAACAGATGCACAGATTTTATTGATAATAATAATTGCTCTAATGACATGCAATTGTGGAACTGTTATAAGAAAAAAAAAACAGTCACAAAAAGCAAACATAATGAAAAACAAACAATAAAGGAAGGTTTTCTTCTTCGCTCAATACTTTTATAGGGAGAGTTGTGCTACAACATTGGCGTAGGTTATATGGTAATTTAAAACCAAAATGTACAAATAAACTTAAAGCACAAAACCTTTCGTACCAAACGGGCCAAAAAACACCAAATTCAAAATAAGGGCAAACGAGTTAAAAATCCATTTCATTAGAAACCTACGTTTCAAATAATGCAGGCAATGAAGAACAGAAAACGGTCACACATCTTGCACAATGAAGCCCAAGGCGCTCTCTTGCACTTTTAAAATACAGGCTTTGCAGTAGCAAATATATTTGCACAGATTCAGATCATACTATCACTGCATGCAACAACAATTTCCAAAACGAAACATTATCGTTTTTTGTCGAATAATGAAGCACAGAGTAAGGACTGAAACGTCGACCACGTTGCAAAAGTGTTGGAGAACACTTGTCATCCCCATACGACAATATAATCCAAGAATCTTTGCTAAACTGGTATTTCCACTCCTCCATAACCGCCAAAACATACTGACATTGCGGGGACAAAAAGAATTTGTTTGTAAGCACAACGATTGTCTTTCGACTTGCTTTCATTTTAAATAATACTTGTTCCACTTGTGTGGAGCCGCACCAATCATCTTTGCCTACAACACTGATCTGAATTGTGGGATTTCCACTTTCTAATCGTGGAATCAATTCTTTGTCAACCCAATCTCCCACTGTGGAATCACTAGTGTCATAATAAACAAACCCATCATAAACAAACAATAACTGAGATGTGAACGCGTATTCAGTTTCCATTTTGTTAAAATGTCGTTGAATAACATCATGCAAAAACCAATTTACTATCTTTTCTTGCATTTGCTCATTTTTGATGAGAAGAGGAATTAAGAGAAACGCCAAAATAAACAAAATAAACGAAGCTAATACTTTCAACAAAAACACCTCTTGACAATTTTGGGTGACACTGTAAGTGAATAATGACAGAAGCTGATCAGAAATGAGATCTCCGCACACAAGACAACCTCCATAGTAATTAATTACAGAATAGGAACAATCGGGTAGAAATCCTGGAATCTGGGAAACATCACCTGGTTCTTTACTCGAAAAAACAAACCAGCCAAACGTCTCACTTAGTGAACATTCGCAATGTATTGGGTTTCCACGCAGATCCAAACGCGAGAGATTGCCGAGTACTGCTTTATCAATAATTGTTGGTCCAATGTTTGTGATTTGATTGAACCGTAGATCAATATTAGCAAGACCGTTCGTTTGTAATGACTGCAACGTACCTGGCGTGATTGTGTGAATGAAATTGTATGCAAGTATCAAGGTTTTTAAGTTGGGTAAGTTTGGAATATAAGTTTTATCCAAAACTTCAATCTTGTTGTAGGATAAATCCAAGTAAGACAAGTGAGGCAATGTTGTCAAAGCATATGAAGGGATTGTCTCTAACCAGCAATTACTCATTGACAAGTTTTGCAGTTTTGGAATTCCATAAAAAAAGTTGGACTGAGGTTGATAAGCGAGTTGAGCTCCGTTCATTTTCAGCATCTTTAGGTTGAGTAGTGGCATAAACAGTGGTTTATTGTTTGAAAGATAATAAACAGGAACTCGAATACCCGAAACATCGATTGAAATGACTTCGGAAAAGTAAACCCTCCTGTTGCCATAGTAGAGTAGCATTCTGTAGATATTGTATCCATGATCCCCGAATTGCAAATTGAGTTCAGTCCTTACATTCAGCAAAAAATCCAAGGGCATGATTCCATGGAACTCCGTCATGTTAAGTCTTAAATTTGACAGCCGAGTTAGTGGTATCATCGACGAAGATTCAATTTGTCGAATTGGATTGAATTGCAGGTCTAGCTCTTGCAAATGAATCAAATTTTGAAATGCAATTGAATGTACAAAATTTATTTTATTGAAAGAAAGATCCAAATGAGTTACAAATGAAAAATATTGTAAAGGATATGATTTCAAGTCTGACATTGCGTTTCTACGTAAGATGACCTTGTGTTCCCCATTATGGTTGACGTCGTTAAAACCAACCTGATAATCATGAGTTGTTTCTACAGTTTGAAACACCACTTCGTAGGCGTATTCTTCTTCAAACCTGTCGAATGGCGTTTCTTGTGATTTATGTTCGTTAACTGTACTTCGTTGGTGAACAAGAGATGGGCCAATGTCATTTTTGGCAATTTCGCCAATGTAGTTAAAACTCAGATCTAAGTAAGTCAAATTAAGTCCAGAAAATGCTGATGTGTCAAGAATGCGAATTCCGCTTGTAGTGATGAATAATTCTTGAAACCAAGTCAGGTTTTTCAACACATCAAAGCTGTTGATATTTACTTGGTCATACAAGGTCCCATAAATAAAATTGTTGGTAAAAAGAGCGGGAATTAATGTATTATGAGGAATATTATTAGCCATTCCGATTGCAAGTGCTCTTAAGTTTGGAAAGTTCAAATAACTTTCAGTCAAAGTAAGATTATCAACATGATTTTTAACAGGAGCGTACGTTTTCGCGCAAAAACTGTTTCCGGGCAACAACAGTTTTTCAAGTGAAGGAAGCACAGGCAAAATACGAGGGTCTGCTTCAACATATTTCAAGCAGTTGAATCCTAAGTCTAAATGCATCAATTTTAGGTTATTTGCAAGAAAATTTTCAGGAAAACTGGAAATCATATTTCCACCTAAATGCAAAGTTTGCAGGTTCTCCAGTGGGTCCAAAGCCCCCTTTTCAATGTGTAAAGGCTGCATGGTAAATAGTGAAACCCAAGCAAGATTCAAATATGTGATATTCGTGGAGTTGATGAAATCCTGTGATTCTAAGCAATGTATTGGATTTCCACGCAGCCTGATTCCAAGCAAGGATTGTTTGAACAAATAATTAGGAACTCTTGTAAAGTTGTTATAAGCAATATTTAAATATTTTAGATTGGTCAGTGAAAACACTGGGCCATCAATAGTGAAGTTTCCGCGACAAAAATGTTTCAAATCACCTCCAATACAGTTTGCATTAACACTTACAATTTCAAGAGCAGTTAAATGCTGTACGTGCTGTTTTTGGATCGGACCTAATGATGCTAGACTTACTGATAAGATTCTTAGAGATTTAGGCAGCATCTCAGGTAACTGTTTCATCACGGTTCCGTCCAAAGCCAAATAGGTCAAGTGTTTGAGATTGTAAAATGCACCTGTTTCGATGGTGAAAAAGTTTGAACACTTTCGAATGGACTCTTCATCAGCTTCAAACGCTAAGCAGTTATTAACAAGCGACATCGCAATCAGTGCTGTGCAAGTCGCAAAGTCATTTTTCCGTATGCGAGCAATGGAGTTTCGAGCAAGATTCATTATTTCCACATCACTTCGCAACTCTCGAGGAACGCGTTTCAGGCCTTTTTGAAAGCAGTTAGCGTACTTTCGTTTTTTTAACAGCCACAGTGATGAAAAGTTAACAATTTGGAAGGATACGTTTGTTTGAAAATGGGGTGACAAATCATAAATATTGCCATTATCTGAATAAGCGCATTGCCATTGCTGAGATGTTGATGTTGAACAGCTTTGCAGAAGCATAAAAGCGAAGAGGATCAAGCACACACCGATTTTACATTTGCTCATTATAAACTTGTTTGCTTGTTCGTAATTAACAAATTACAAATTTGCTTTAAAAATAAAATACCTTGAGCTTATTTGATTAGCAGATAAAACCAAGAGTTGAGAAAATCTGCGATACTGTCAATAAGCCAAAGTACGCTTACCAATAAAGGAAAGGTCGATTTGTTAAATGTGCCTTTGACTTATTTCAAGACAATGGCGCTCGGTGTTGCGTCAGGTCAATAAAAGGGGCTATAGTTATTGAAAACATGCAGTTCTTGATCTTCTTGAGAATTCATATTATACCTACTTACACAACTCTAAGGCATTTTAAATCTTATTACTTTTTATTAATTTATTTGACTGTTTTTTGTATTTACTTCGCCAAACTTACTTTCTTTTAAAGTGCTTATCGTTATCAATGCACTGTATTCTACTAAAATAAAGACGTACCAAGACATTAATTGCTTTTGCTGTCAAAGATATACAATTTTGTCTTTTAGTATATAAGCAATTTCATTTGCATACTTAAAATAGAATTAAGGAAAGTCATTTATCATTATATGACCGAGTTTCAATTAATAGCCAATAAATCTAAGCCTTAAACTGCACTTCCAGTTTCGTCGTCACATAAACATATTACGGGAGAATGTCTTCTGTTGAATAAAATCCAGGTTTTTCACTTACAAACTTTATTTCCATGATATTCATGAGCAAGTTTCATTCAGTGGTGAAGATACGCTTTGCTATCTTATCACGGTGGAAAGCGTTTTCCTCCAGTTCTGCGTCCATCAGTGACGCAGTAACAATTTGCTGAATGTCATCATTCGATTAAAGCTTATCTGTAGCCTATTCATTTTTTGGCACTAGGTAGCGGTGCTTATATCCGCTATTTCGCACAGTGACAACCCAGCTATATCCTAAAAACGCCGAGAGTCAGTGGAACTCTTTTTTATTATTCATTCAGAGCTTCTGTCTTCTTGACTACAGTTTGAAAGATTGGCAGTCTCTAGCCCTTGCCTCTTTTGTCCTTAAACGGTTTTGCTTTTGTCTTTTCGTGTTCCTGTAATACCGTTTGTACTGCTGCTGTTCTAGTTCCAGCGTCGCACGGCTGGGTGCCATCAACGCTACACCTACGCTTGAGATTCCGCATCAACTCATCGCCGTTGAACTGTACTAGTGAAATCATGGGCCAGGCGTTTTTTACGGCAGTTAAGGAGAATTTTTCATATTCGGTATAATGCTAAAAAAGTCAAGCTAGGACTACACGCAAAAATATTGCTCGTAAGAGCACGCAACTAAACTTTGTATCATTTCACATTAGCTTTTGTTTACTGTTACATGATTTTTTCAAAAGAAAAATAAATTAAATGAGAACACCACCTTTTGAAAATCATTTCATGGTGTTTGTTGCGGCAGACCGGCGATGGTCAAAGATTGGCTTAAAGCGTGCTATGACGAAGACGCTTGATTAAGCTTAGCGCAACAAAACTATTTATTCAGTTACGTCTCAAGAAAAAAAACGCCATTTGATTGTATACTTGCTCAGTAACTATTGCTAAAATGAATCTGACTGTACCGTGCTACAAATGGGCTTTTACGTAATTTTTTGTTCAAAATTCCTGTCTCGGGGCAAAAGACAGCTTTCTACTGCTTTGATTCTAGTTAATTTTGTCCTAACTAGCAGTTGCCACTCATTAATGCCGGTTGGACTTCAGGATTTTAGCGGTATGTACGTGTAGACGTGCTCAGCTAGCTGAAAAGAAGCTGTTTTTACTTGTTTAATCAGCAAGCATAATTTCAAATGATCAGTTAGCGAAAGAGGAATGTATTTTTACGTGAAATACTAAATACAAAAAAACAACATGTACTTATTTTACACCGGCTTTATGCTATGTCATACACATTCATGTTTTCAAACAAAAAATCGTTTTCTGCCTACTCCGGTGCAGTATATTAGTTAGAAATAACCTCTGGTGTAATGGAACAGTTAGAACTTCTTAACTTGCCAAAAAATATGAACTCTTAAGTTTTAAATCATTGCACAAAATTGAGGCAATAATATCGAAGCAAAATCATTACTACAAAATGTAATCAAGTAGAAACTGTAACATTTTCAAAAACTCAAGGAAGAATTAAACATATTTTCATTAAAATACGCACTGGCCAATGTACTCAGTGATCAAAAGTTTCTAAGCAATTCCATACTATCATCATGTAGGCCATCCCAAGCTTGTTCAAATCAATGACCTTTTTTGCTCAGATTAGCCCTAAAATAGCCAGTCTTTTTGCACTTCGGGTGCATCACATCAGCGCCTGCGCTAGGCCAACTGAGCCCCCCGAAAACTTCACGTGGGGCCTCCTTTACCGCAAGCAAAATGGAAGGTAAAGGTAGTTTTACACAGCATGTGATTTTCATCCGATTTTGCATTTCATGCATATTCGTGCGATTTTTGATGAACAAACCTGACGGATATGCCTTTACACAAAATAGATTGCGTCCGATTTAGCATCTACGTGCCCTAGTTTGAAATCTACGCACGTATTTTGATACATGTTCGAACGTAATTTACTTACGTAAATTGCATCGTATTTTGTGTAAAGCCTCCTCCTTAAAGTAATTACTGGTCGATGAAGAAACTGAGTCTTCTTAATGCAAACAGTAATCCACTAAACAAAGAAACGATCACGATCAGCTACCGGTATATTTAAAGATTCTTGGACAAATGGGTCCCGGACAATTATTTTCCTAGCCTGACCTACCCCTATCCCTGACCCATTTGTCCGGGGCCCATTTGTCCTGGTGCCTATTTGTCCTGTCCGAAACCCAAATGTCCGAAAACCATATTTAACATAGGTTTTAAAATGTTTTGTTCACCATTACAGGTTCACCATAACTCATAAAAACTTATCTTCTAAAACTAGCTGACCGTCTGACGTATAACCAAGGTTTCCATCGATCTGGAACCCACAATAAGGACGACTGCAAAAATAATTAAACTGCCAGGGTATTTTTGAGCTAAAAATACAACAGCTTCCCGACTAACCTACATAGACACTAGTACAGAGCTTGAAGTGCTAACAATGCTTCATGCCTCTCTACATATGTGTTGCTTTTTGTGTTCCAAATAAGATTGTGTTGCTTTTATGATGTCACAATGAAGCTTTGACGGTAAGAAAAAAAATAAAATAAGACAAACAACCCAAAGCTTGGTTTATGAAGTCCAAATACGACAAAATACGGATATTTCTTAAAAATAAGGACGATAATATTTTCCAAGATGTAGACTCTCAAAATAAGGACTAATCTTTGAAATAAGGACGGTATGGAATCCCTGCTTATAATGGGTGCGCGAAGAATTCTCACCTTTATTAAATTCTATTTCTTAAGAACACTCTATGGTTCCACAGAGCAAACGTTTACCGGACTACCGGCAAATGTTTTACCTAAAATCGTTTTAACACTTGAACTATAATAAATTAAAATTATTGACAAACGGCCGAGCGCGGTGTGACATGACATGGGGAAAAGCAGAAGAAAAGAATCCAATAAAATCATCAATCCATTTGGGAATAACCGGTATTTGAAAGAACAATCGATGTTCAAAGTAGGCTTTACTTAAAGTTATAATATGTCATAAATTTAAATTTTTAGCGATCCGTTTGACGAACCAATTTTGATCTACTTTGCTTGCGGAGTCGCACACCCCTAATGCTTTTGTGCAAAAACCATAGTACACCCACCATCTTTTAAACACCTACCATCCACACTAATGTATACGACCTCATTTGAAGCAAGGCGCATGAAATAGGAAGCTAATATTCAGCCTGTCGACATGTCCAATTTATGTGGGCTTGTTGCTGTGGGCTTTCTGCTTCACAATTAAATTTTTGATGTCATAATTTAAAAAAGTGAATGTGATATCAAGCCCACAGCAATAAGTCCACATAAATGTGGGCCAAAAGCCTACATAAATTGGACATGTGGACAGGCTAAATGTTGCTATAACGTATATTTGATAAAATGTGTATTTTGACAGAAGAAAATTACGCTTTCGGTCATTCAACAGATCAAAAAAATTGTTTACATACAAGCGATTTTGCCTACAGTAGCCTACATTTCAAACAAGAGCGACGCATTCGTAGTCCAACATTCTTCAACCCTTTCATTTCCCCCATCAGCACCTTTCTACACACACGCACACAAACAAATTAACGTTGCACGTATTAAAATCATTTCCAAGTAAAAAAAACGCCGCGGTATTCAAGGCGAGGCCCTGACCAGGCCTGCCCCCCCGGCTGGGGAATTCGGGGGGCGATTCCGCCGGCCCTGCATCACATAAACATGCGTCTACGTTGAAGGAGTGGTCATTGCATGTCTCAGTTAACTCTAAAACAAATAGTTCTCACTAGTCGTTAAGTATTTAAGCATTCAATAAGGATTTCTTCGTCGGTTTTGATATATCATCCCTGACAAACTAGCTTCATCTTCATGTAACACCAATATACACGAGTTTCTTCTAAAATCGTAATTCCATTGCTCCACAAACGACAAAACGTACTGGCATTGCGGTGATGATACGAAGTCATTTGAGAGAACAACAATTGTTTTTTCACTCGCCCTCATCTTTAAAAGCAATTGCTGCACTTGCGTTGAGCCACACCCATCGTCTTTACTCACTACACTAATCTGAAACTTTGGTTCTCCATTTTCTAATTGTGGAGTCAATATTTCGTCAACCCAGTCTCCCATTTTCGAGTCACTTTTGTTATAATAAACATACCACTCATAGGCAAATAATGACTAAGATGTTACTCTATTTCCACCTTCTGGTTTTTTAAAATATCGAAGACGAACACCCTTAAAATTAAATTTCCCAGCTTGTTTTGCACCCTTTCATTTTTTAGTATAATGGGAACGGATAGACAAATCAGAATGGAGGAAGTAAATAAAACTATCAGTTTAAATAAAACGTCATCTTGGCAGTTTTGGGTGACACTATAACTTATAGTGTTTTGGGTGACACTTATAGTCTATAAGTGAATAATGACAGAAGCTGGTCAGAATTCAGATCTACGCACGCAAGGCAACCTCCGTAGTAATTGATCACGGAGTAAGAACAATCAGGTAAAAAACCAGGAATCTTGGAAACACCAACTGGTTCTTTACTCGAACGAACCAACCAGCCAAGCATTTCACTGAGTGAACATTCACAATCTATTGGGTTTCCTCGTAGACCTAAACGCGTCATGTTGCCAAATACTGTTCCATCAATAACGGTTGATCCAATGTTTGCGATTTGATTGAATCTCAGATCAATATTGGCAAGACCGTTCGCTTGTCATGATTGCAATGTGCCTGGCATGATCCCGAGAATGAAACTGTATGCAAGTATTAAGAATTTTAAGTTGAGTAAGTTAGGAATGTAAGTTTGATTCAAAACTTCAATCATGTTGGTGCGATAAATCCAAATAAGACAAGTTCTCAAAGGATCAAAGGATCATGAGGAAAGCCTTCCAACCAACAATCGCTCATTAACAATTTGTTAAGTTTTGGGATTCCGAAAAAGATCTTGGACTGGGGTTGATAAGTGAGTTGAGCTCTATTCATTTTCAATACCTTTAGATTTTCGTACATTTTCATTAGATTAAGTAACGGCGTAAAAGTTGGCTTGTTATTTGAAAGAAAGTACAGTGGAATTGGAATACCAGAAACATCGATGGAAACAATTTTCGGAAAGAACAAACCAGCGTTTTTGTAGTGCAGCAACATTCTGTAGGTATTATATCCATGATTCCGGAATCGCATACTAAGCTCCATTTTTATTTTCATCATGAATTCCAATGACATGATTCTGTGAAACTTTGTTTAATTAAGCTTAGAATTGGACAAGTGAGTCAGGGATATCATCGATGTCGAATGAATTTGTCGAATTGGATTGAACTGCAGATCTAGGTTTTCTAAGCAGTGCAAATTTTGAAATGTCTTTGCACTTACATAAGTTATTTTGTTATAAGAAGGATCTGGGTTGGTTGCAAAAAGAGAAGTATTTCAAAGGATATAATTTCAAGTCTGAAATTGCGTTTCTTTTTAATATCACTAGGCTTTTTTCTTTATGATCTTTTACAAAATTTATTCTTGAGTCATGCTGAATTTCTCTATTGCAGCCATGAGCAGTTTCACTATAAAAGTCGTAGCCAATATACTTGATATCCCTTCCATTCAGTTTGACTTTTTCAAAAGAACTGTTTTATTGATGATGAAACTGCCTACTACTTTCACTTTTGCCTATTTCGCCCAATGGATTGAAACTAAAATCCAAGTAAGCAAAGTTAAGACCAGAGAACGCTGACGTATCAAGAATGCGAATTTCACTTGTGGTCAGAGTCAGTTTCCTTAAATAAGGTAATTTTCTCAAAACAACAAAACTGTTGTTGTTCACTTGATCATACGTTGTGCCATAGAAAAAACTGTAGGTAAAAATTGAAAAGCTGAACTTTTCACCTGGAAAATTGTTGATCATTCCAATTGCAAGTGTTGTCAAGTTAGGAAACTGTTGGTCACTTCAATTGAGATGGCGTGCAATAGCATTGTTTTTAATTGGATCAAGTCTGTTGGAGCAAAAACTGTTCCCGGCCAAATACAGTTGTTTGAGTGAAGGGAGTGTAGGTAAAATATGAGGATTTGACTCAATGAATTTTAGACAATTGAACCCTACATTTAAGTACTCAAGTTTAGCATTGTTCACAAGAAAATTATTTGGTAAATAAGAAATCATGTTTCCACCTAAGTGAAGAGTTTGCAAATTGTTCAATATACTCAAATCATCTTCTTCTATATGCAAAATTTGCTAGGTAAATTGTGATGTCCAAGCAAGATTCAAATAATTATGTAATATCTGTTAAGTTGACAAAATCTTGCGATTCCAAGCGATAAATCGGATTTCCACGCAATTTCATTCCGAGCTAAGATTGTTGAAACAAATAATTCGGAACTCTTGTAAAGTTGTTGTAAGAAAGATCCAGAAATTTTAGGTTGGATGATGAAAATACTGGGCCTTCAATGCTGAAGCTTCTTCGACAAAAATGCTTCAAGTCACCTCTAATACAATTGGCCGAAAAACTTGCGATTTCAAGCGAAGTTAAATGCTTGGCATGATCTTTTTGAATGGGCCTAATGAAGTCGTGCTTGCAAATACAATCAGGAGAGACTTGGGCAACGTATCTGGTAAATGTTTCATGACGGTTCCGTCTAAAATCAAGTAGTTAAATGTTTTAGATGGAAAAACGTACCTGACTCGACTGTAAAAAAGTTCGCACTCCTCTTAATTGTGGCATCATCTTTCACGAACGCTAAACAATTGCTTTCTAGCGAAATAGCCACCAGTGTCGTATACGAACCAAAGTCATTTTTCCATATGCGAGCGATAGAATTTTGTGCTAAATTCATTATCTCTACATCACTACGTAATTCTTGAGGAACACGTTTCAGTCCTTTCTGAAAGCAATTTGCGTACTTTCTTAAATCCGTCATCCATGATGGAAAGCCAACCGTCTAAAAAGGCTCATTGGTTCTATCAAATAAATCCAAAATTGTTCCATTTGCCAAAAATGTGCATTGCCATTGTTCAAATGATGCTTGCGCACAGAGTGTCAGAAGTGAGCCAACAACTAGCTCGAAAAATACTTTAGATCTATTCATTATTTTGAAGCTTGTTGCTAACAAAACCGTAGATAAATGATACGTTGCATGCCTTAAATTTTTGTTTTACAAAGTATGTTTAAAAACAATAGACAGACAGACATTCAATTTATTTTTGCAATCAACAATAACCAAAAAATAAACAATTAATACTGTGATAGATACAATTTTTGAAAGCGGATGTTACCGTAGTTGCAATAGGAAGACTGCGAATAGACCTTACGGTCATCGAGTCAGCAGCCACCCAAGAGAGGAGTAAAAAGAAAAAGAGAAAAAAAGAAAAATTAATCACTATGTTATGTTCTATGTTATGGGTAAGAGAGCGACATTTGACTAGTAGGGTTAGAGCAATTTAAGTTGTAGTTAGTTAATTATTTATTGTATTGAGTAAGAAGATGCAATTTAAGTTTCTTTTTAAATGCGCCGAAATGGAGGTTTTTGATTTGAGAGGGAATTATTCAATAGTTTTTCAGTCTCCCATAATCGTTTGCTTCATGCCATGCTCAACTTGATTACACTGTAGAATTGAAACCGTTCTTCGCCATGCAAATAATCGATTTTGTTCAATAATTACTGTTCGCTATTTTTACAACTGCCTGAGAACAACTTTTCGTCTAATGTCTTGAAGTGAGACCAATAGTGGCTGACACAATTTTACTACGCGGCGTTGTTTTATGGCGCTTTATAACTACTAAGGTCCTTCAGCGCCAGGACTAAGTTTTGTCAAGAATTCACTGACGTATTTTTATTCTCTGTTCATTTCATCCTCCGCGCTACACTTAATTGCTGAGCGTTTAGCAAGTGTAACAGCAGGTACCAATTTTAAAGTCTTTGGTTTGACCCGACTGAGAATAGAACCCAGTCTACCAGCTTCCAAGGCGAACGCTCTAGCCACTAGGCCATGGCGCTCCATGTACCCTGAACAGTTGCTTGAAGTTGGTTACTATTGTTAAAGCTTTGCTAGTGCAAAGAGGAAAAACGCAATCTCGCTGTACTTGCTCCCAGGGGCGCCGAGAAAATTTCGGGCTCCGGGGCAAAAATTTCGTTTGGGCCCTTTGGTCAGTAGTGCCTCAAAATCACGTGATGAGCAGAAAAAGGGTCATAACCTCCGCAGATGTTCAAATTTCGGCTCAACATCTAGTGATGAGCAAAATAAGGTCATAGCATCCGCAGATGTTCGAATTTCGGCCCAAAATAAAAAAAAAACATCATAGCGTCCGCAGGCCGTAGTTGAACTGATGAATCTTGCATTCTAAACTTGACAATTCTGAACCCCGGGGCCCCCTGTGTCCCCGGGCCCCCGGACAGTGACCCCCTCTGCCCCTCCCTCTCGGTGGGCCTGCTTGCTCCACATTTGCATATTAGGCTATCGATACTGTCATGCGTTTTACAACGCTGCAAATCTTTTAAAACTTTAGAAGCTCTACACAAGATCAATGACTTTTTACCTTCATTACGTCTTAGTGACTTACGTCGTTTAAGATACCAGTAAAACGAATCTTTCTGCAGTTTCTCCCAGCTATTTGTGTTTGGTTTGCCTACTTTAAAATAGATCACCGCATATTAACTGCTTCCGCTATAGAATCACAGCATCACAGCATCCGCTGTACCAAGTGCCATTGAAATTAGTTAGTTAGTTAGTTGCATATTTATCCTCCTATCACGAGAAAGCGATCAATGCGCTACACGAGCTCGCTTAGGAGTTACCAGCCATCTGTCTACCACACCAAGATGGGAAAATCCCGCTACGTGCCTTTCCCAACGGCACAACAAGTAAACTTGCCGGCTTGTTCTCCACACTGTCCCTTTAATGCTGAACGTCAAGCAGGGAAGCTGTGAATACCAATTTTAAAGTCATTGGTTTGACCCGGCTCGGAATCAAACCCAAGTCTACAGCTCAAGAGACAGACGCTCTATACCACTCGGCCATCTGAGCTGTTAATTCAAACTATTTGCTTAAAGTTTAGAACAATACTCAACTTTTAATATAATGGTCAAGCTACCTCCTACAAATGTAAGCAGCTTAAAACTAAGAAACGTACTGTGAAATAAAAAAGTGCTTAAAAACATCAGAGCGGAAGTAGCATGAAATGGGGTGAAAAATGGAGCGAAAAGGGAAAAATTTAACTCGGTGCAACCATGGTGCAACTCACGGATTTGCGAATTCTTTTAGGAATGAATTCGTATCACTAGCCCTTTCATCTCGGATGTGACACTGCACAGTGCACTTACGGCAGATAGGTCAGCGGTTCCCAACTTTTGTTTCCTTACTACCCGCTTTTGCTGCGACAAAGCCTTTATTTCCCACAACCGAATTGTTTTAAATTAAACTGAATCGAAATTCAACAGCAAAAACCGGTGTTCTTTAAAAAAAAGTTCATCACTCCGCACCAACCCCAAAGTCGGCTGCAAAAACCGGTGTTCTTCAAGAAAAAAAGAACTTCCCATTTGGGAGTGAAATTCCGGGACATTTCTCTTACCGGGACAGGACGGTGTTCAATTCTTACGGAGGTTTTATTCCCCATCTGAAAACCTTAAATCTCCCACTAGGGGGCAATTCCCACCGGTTGGGAACCCATGCTTTAGATTAGCGGTTTTAACCAGAATTCGACGAAGTTGTTTCAGGGGTTCAGAGAACGTTTTCCGAAATTTTGACATATTGTAAAAAGTATGTTTTAAAATTTCTTTATTGTCGTGCTCTTGACAGTTTCTGACTTTGAAATGCTGCTGACTTAAGTAACAATTTAACTTTTTTGTCGCTATAATAGTGAGCAGATAGTAAAATGCAGTTGCAATTAGCAAGCACGTGGTTGCTGTTTTTTAGAAGCGTGAATATTTGGAGACCTCGATTTATTTTTGTTCTATACCATTGCACACAAACTATGCGATAGTGTGAGAAGCATCTCCGTCTTTTTTCTTGGTTTGCTTTGATACAACAATGTATTTATTTGTATTTTGATTAAATGTACTTGGATTTCAGATGTACAAGTGAGCAGTGGCGTACGCAGGATTTTTCAATGGGGGTTTCAGTGACGTCACATCGTGATGACGTAAAGATACTATAACTGCAGTAGTTCAAAGGTACTAAAGTGCAGATTTTTTCATTCACACTTTTTCTTGATTCTTTTCGCTATATAGAAGCGAAAAGACTTCACAGAAACTCAAGCTGTCAATCCGTGGTTAAAAATTTACTGAAAAAAATTTGGTTGACCTCATTTTTGGGCCATATAGGAATGTTACCTGACTAAAGTAGGCTAGTTTTCGCAACGTCACATACACAAACAGGGTGTAACCAGGGGGTAAAATAGGTAATTGTTTCCCCCCAAAAAAACTTTTTTCAAGAACCAACAATCAACATGGATATAGACAACGCATATAAACCTTGATAATTTTATAAAGATTTAATATGCACTCATTAGATTAGAAAGGGGCAGTTTCTCCTGTTTTGATAATTGTGATGACAGTGAAGCATGAGAAAAAACTGCCCTCCCTACCGAAACATTTTTAAACTAGGCCTACAATAACTTACGCGCGAGAGGAATCTCTAATCATGCGATTAAGGTCAAAAACAGCGTTGATATTATCTAAGCATTTTTCACCCAAATCACAGCGTCGATATCATCAAATACTCTCAAGCGCATAATCGGGGTGTCTGGGAAATAAGGTGCGGTGAAAAAATAAAATTTTTGAATTTTGAAAAGTGGTATTTATATTTGTCCTCAAATATGGAGCAAATAACATTGGAATTAATTTTAGGTTGGTGCACCCTCTAGTGGCCGTGCACATCTGCCAAACGATAAAAAATTGCCAATTTGGCCATATCTTGAAAACCAGTTGAGCTAGAAATCTGGTTTTGGGCTCAAAAGATGCAAAACTAGCACTTTCCTATCTGCTCTAAGAGGAACTTTCTTTCTAAACTAACCAGAAAAAAAGTTGTAGGCAAAAAACAGCTTTTTTGATGAAAATTATGCATTTGCGCGTATGCAGTACCGGTAGTCCATCTTTGCAGTTGGTAAGACTTCCAAGAGTTAAAATAATTACCAAGTTAGTTTTAGTTGGTCCAATTTATTACCTGGTGCTAGTAATATTTGCGTGCAGCTATGCATATGTAGAATGTGGATGTTGCATTTGACAAATATTATCCATGCAATACATGTACCGAAATAAAAGTAGACATATGTAAGCACATAGCAGTACTGTGCTTGAATGATATCAATATATTTCTCACTATAGCCAACCTACAACCCTAGGTTGTCAATGCTGATGTCCGAAGGCTTTACTTTTGGAAGGAAGGCCATTGGTATATCAGTATAGTATATATCCCTAGATATATACCAGTACTGGCATCGAAATAACGCAATTTCGGAGGTAATGTGGTCACTATTTTCAACAAACGCACATTTTTCTTTGGTATGGGATGTTAAACAATAGCAGCACATAAAAATTTGACTGCCATTCTAGTTGCTAGAATGGCAATCAAACTGCTGCAATGGCGGAGCCAGGGGGCGGAGGAACCGGGTTTTTTTTTTGAAATCCATTAACAAAGGCCAATGAAAACGAGGCTTCTTATTGTTTAAACCCAACCTTCGGTATCCCCAAGTTTTTTGTTGACTACGCACATACATTCAACAAGTACCCCCAAAAATTTTCTTGTGAACCCCCACGGATTCACGAGCGGCGAGCCCCAGATTAAGAACCACTGCCCTAAAGCCTTTTGTGTTCCTCAATTTGCTTCAATTTAATTTTGCTCGAAAAAAATACGCTTAAAAAATGTCGAATTTTGGTGGCTCTTCTTGAAAAAATTAGTGAATATCACGCCCCTGACATAACACGTTTTTAAAGGGTTTAATTTACGCTCTTTTCCGGGTCTAAACAACTAACGCAGTGGTTTTCAACCTTTCTGGTGGAGCGGAACCCCAATGAAATAATCCAGAGTCTCGAGGAAACCCGTACATTAATTCAGCTTACTAATTTACTTGAACCCAACTCTAGATTGTGAACTTGCAGAACTCCTGGACTGTACTGGCGGAACTTCGGTGCAAAAACCGCTGCACAAGAGCATTTGTAAACAAAAAGATGCGCTCTAGACCAGGGGTGACGAACCTATTTGCTATCGCGGGTCACTTTGTCACTTACCAAAGAGTAAGCGGGCCGCATAAGTTTTTCACCTATTATAAAACCTGTTAACAGAGTTGAGAAGATTCGAGTCCGAATCCGGACTCGAGTTCACTTTTTGAGGACTCGGACTTGGGCTTGTGCCTGCCATGTAGGACTCGTACTCGGACTCGTGAAATTTTTTAAGACTCGAACTCAGACTCGGACTCGTCAGATTGGTACATCCGTTTTCAACCGCTTCATTCAGTGGCCATGCAGGTCGTAGCAATTCCGGCCACTAGTCCACCTGTAGAACGCTAGTTTAGTACTGGAGGCTTAATAATCAGACCTCATAGGTCTCGCACTGGAGCTGATCTGCTTTCGTCTTTAACTGTGCTGAAAAGCAATTACAACTTTTCAAAGAAATTGTGAAGAGTTTTCGGTTATATCACGACTTTTATAGCTAAGCTGTAGTAGTTATTAGTTAGAAAGTCACTTAAATGCCTGAGGGAAATTTATCGGTCCTAGGATTGCAGGAAATAGGCTTTTATTAAAAAGCACCACGTAGGCTACCAGTACAGACAGACAGCTAAATTTACTTACTATGCAAATGTGGCTTAAAGGAAAGAGAAATATAGACTATAATGCCAATCCTAAAGTTTGCAGCTGATCTTCTGTCCTTATATGTTTATTTTTTTTATTATTATTGGCATATTTATCCTCCTATCACGAGAAAGCGACGAAGCGCTGTACGAGCTCGCTTAGGAGTTGCCACCCATCTGTCTACCACACTAAGATGGGGGAATCCCGTTAAGTGCCTTTCCCAACGGCACAAGTAAACTTGCCGGCTTTCTCCACACTGTCCCTTAAATGCTGAGCGTCATGCAGGGAAGCTGTGAATACCATTTTTAAATTCATTGGTTTGACCCGACTCGGAATCGAACCCCAAGTCTACCGATCCAGAAGCAGACGCTCCATACCACTCGGCCATGTGATCGGTAGTGGTCATCTGATAGGTAGTGGTAGTGGTTAACTGCTTCATAGTCTCTAGAGGAACTTTTTTCGGATTTGTTGATCGCGTATACAGTGGCGTCGCTAGGAATAGTGACACCCGGGGCCGAACTTTATGGTGTCACCCGTCTTGCAAAAGCAATAAACTATTCAACGTTTAAAGGCTGGAGGCCAGTGGAGGGCATAAGCCATTTAGCTGAAAGAATTTTGTTTTGCAAGATAGACATTAAGAACTTGGAGTTGGGTCGAATTGAAAAACGCTGTGTCTTGTTATAGACTAATTTGAGCGAGTAGTCTTCTGGCATGTTGCATATCTCGCGATATTATGCCGAAGGGCACTCTAACAAGTTTTCGGGGCCCATTTTAGCGGGTTCACACCTCAGGAACACCGCATAAACCCATAAAAAACGAGCTAGCGGTGACGAGGCGGGCCACCGGCCACATTCTATCCGATATAATTAACGTGGGAACCATAATTTCACGTTCCGAATCCCTATCACTCCGGCTGTGTTACTCAAAACCCATGCCGCCAAAATACACCTTGCAATTCATTACACACTTCGGCGAAATATCGCCAGGCAAATCTTATGACGAAAACATTGAAATAAACGAACAAAACAAAAAACGACTCTGACTGAAAACAGATGATCTTCGTTTCACCAACACATGCAGTTTCAATTTTTATCAAATAAGTTGCAGATTTCTCTCTAGCTTTAAGACAGACCCTCATGACTCGTATATCGAATAAGTGCGACCGGACCACTACCGAGAAAAAAAATAATCGACGCCTCAAAAAAAGTGTTTGGCCTATACCATCGTTTTTTTCTTCAACAGAGATACCGGTATTTCGCTTTTTGCTCACGGGATAGTTGGCCATAATAGCCTAATCAGATCACACAGATGATTTGTTTTCATAAACATAAAACACAAAAAAAATAAATGAACATAAATTAGCTTTTTTACATGTTATGAAGGTATAGATGTAGTCACTAGCGTAGCCAGGAGTTTGCAATGGAGAGGGGGGGTTGAGAATGACATCACATTTGACCATACGTTGTATATAGGAGCGGATCCACAAGATTTTGTTTGGGTACACGTAATTTTGAATTAGGTTGAATGTAAACTGAATGCAAAGATGTCTAAACTCGGTAACGGGCGTAAGTAAGCTTTTTGAAAATGCTTCATGTCAGGGGCATATTCAGAAATTTTTTGAGGAAGAGGGCATCAATTTTCGTCACTTTTTTTAAGCGTATTTTTTCCGGCAGAGTTAATTTTAAGCAACTTAAGTGCCAAAAACGACTCAAGGGAGTTCCGGGGGCGCTACCCCGCTCGTCTGGCTTCATCGTCTGGCTGCTGAGATTTTCCACTTAGCTTAACAAAGCAAAGCATTGACCCTTCATATTCTTTCAATGCTCCTCCCTTGCTTTTTGAACTTTTCTTTGCTGAAAACCGCTGGGTTTTTTTGATTGATGTACCCCCCGCGGCACATTAAAGTGATTTACTATATTCTTTTGCTATCGTACAAAACTTTCTTACAACGTAGTTTTGACTTACATGAATGATCGATAACTATGAGTTTGTATTTTGCTGCAAATGCAGGCATACACACTTCAATTTTAAACATTACTACTTCAATGCGATTCGACTGCTTACCGGAGTTTTCCATTTGATGTACCCTCTAAGAGTTTTCCACTTAATGTACCATGGCAGCGGCGTAGAGAGAAATTTTAAAGGGAGGGGGCATAATTTCTACATTTTTTTCAAGTGTATTTTTTTTCGGCAGAACAAATTTGAAGCTGATTGAGAAACAAGAAAAGCTCTCGGAGGGTCCGGGGGCATGCTCCCCCGGAAAAATTTTGAAAATTTACATGCTGTAATGACTATTTTAGTGCTTTTTAAATAATTTTCATTCAGGCAAATTTTGTTTAAATTTTTTGACTCTACTTCTGAGTGGATCATCGAGATCGAGACTTCACATAAATAAAAAGTTTTCACCTAAAATGCGCGTTTTAGCCACCTATTTCCTATCACATAAAAGCGTCGATAAAAGGATATAAAAACTTGCACATATTTTATCGCGAGCTTCTTGCAAACAATGCGATCAATGATAGCAATTGAATGAGACCTATAATTGCAAAGCAAAAAAAAGACGCTTTTGGCTGCGAAGGCTTTTATGCTTTTGAACGCATCAAGCTTACGTTGACGCTTGCAACAACATCTTCAAACGTTTTTAGTAGCAATTTTAAACTGTTTACATCATTAAATGGTATCACTCCAAAATGGTGACACCCGAGGCGGGCCGCCCTCCCCTAGTGACGCCACTGCGCTTATATGCGCTGTGTGCAAATGGTCGACCCGGGCAATTTTCGCTCCGCTGCGATTGAAAATTGCTATCTGTGTGTAAACGCACCTTAAAAGTTATGATATAGGCTACTGCATTTATCATCAAGCACTGTCCACGCGACAAATTTTATATTATCTAAGCGAATTTCTAATTAGAAAACCGATAGGCATAGGTGGCGGAAGCGAAGAAAAAGGGGGGGCGGGGAGGCCCTGGCTCCCCCCACTTTTTTCAGGGGGGGCCTGGGGGGGTCTTATTTACGCGTTTATTTCTACAGTAATATTTCTGCATGAATGTATTTGAAACTTAATAGGCCTACCATTGAAGATGAAACCCATGAAAGAGCTAAATCCAGAGACGTTTTCTTTAAAATTTTGTTTTTAGGGTGAGGGAAACAGAAAAAGTGCAATCTTCTTATGGCAAAAAAAATTAACTTTCAGCTTGTAAATGTTGAATTGAACATCTTAGCATATAAAAGGCAAACCAGCGATTAGTACTATTCAAGCCAGGGGTTCTCAACTTCTCAACCATGACCCTTGGGCCCCCAACAGGACCACAGAGCACAAAGTGTTCTCTTGAGAGCCACAATGGTAAGAATGATTAATCAATTACAACGGACCGGGACTTTTAAACCTACACACTGTAGGACCCACGGTTTTTTAGAGGTACAGTCAAGGGGCCACGGCTCAGAAAAGATTGAGAATCACTGATAGAAGCTTTCAGTGTGGAAAAAGCATTTCACAGTACGTTTTTGAGACGACGCTAGGTACAGTAGTTGTCGTAAGTGTCGTTTATAGTAAACAATAGCAACATTACTCAAAACTAGGCCCCTGCACCAATGTGTTGTATACCCTACTATCTGCACTGACTATGCAGAAAGTCACTCAAAAGAAATGTAGCCTACTGTATTTGCAGTGTAATTTTTCATAATTCGAGGGGCGGGACTAATTCTCGAGTAGGTGGGAGCTTTGCTTTTTTCAGACTTAATTTTGACGCTAACAAGTAACAACTAACCTTCAAAATCGATAAAATAAGCAGCTGCCGTAAAGTAAAAGCGGCGGCCTGTGCAAAATATCTACAGCCTAGTGTTTTTTTGTTTTTTTTTGATGTATTTAAACTAGTTAATTCACTTTGTTTTGCTGTGCAGTGCTAACCCTAGCAATTCCTTTGCCAACAAAATTGCTTTTTCTGGTCATAGAAAGCAATTAGGCTAAAACGTTTCGATTCTAGTTTTACGTGTGGCGATGGATTTATGAAGTTCTACTATTTTTCTAAGCATCATCTTATCATTGCACAGGCGTAGCCAGGATTTTCAATAGGGGGGGCTAAAGTGTAAAAATCTTACCCAACAGGTGGAACGGATCCAGAAAATTTTTGTGGGGTATGCAGATTTGAATTAGGTTGAGTGTAAACTAGATACAAAGACGTCAGACGTGTAGACCCGAAATAGGGCGTCAATGTTTCATGTCAGAGGCGTATTCAAAGTCATTTTAGGGAGGGCACCAAATTGTGACATCTTTTACCCTCTACGCGTATATTTTCCCGCAGAGTAAATTCGAAGCAAATTGTTGAAACAACGACTCTATGGGTGTCCGGGGGCAGAGATGGGCATTTATCGAGATAATTTATCGGCAATAATTTATTAACGATCATCGTTATCGCTCAAAATAGTTTTGATTTCTCGATTACCGATATCGCTTTTGTTATATATTTTGTTACCGCCGATAAATTATCGCGATAAGCGATTCTTTATGCACATGGTGTTCAAACTTCAAAGTTCGTGAGTTGGCGCTATGAAAAAAATACACAGTGTCCATTAAGCCTTGTAGTAATTTAAAAATTTTTCTCTTTACTTTGTTAAATGTCACGGCAGAGTCCATGAACTGTTATATTTTCTTGAAAAACCTAGAAAAACATATTTTCAATTTGACTAACAAAAAAAATTCGTCAAACACATTGAAAATTTACCGCCAACATTTATCGGAAAAATTTATCGGCGATAATTTATCAATTACCGATATCGCTTTAAAAAATTGAGATTTATCAATTATCGGTATCGCTCAGGGCTTTTTTGAAATTATCAATTATCGTTATCGCTTTAATACAGAAAGGTTTATCGTGCTCATCACTATCCGGGGGCATGCTCTTCCGGAAATTTTTTGAATTTTTACATGGTGTAATGGCCTTTTTAGTGCTTTTTGACAAATTTTGATCAAACTTTTTGCCTCTCATTCGGAGTCGTTCACCAATTATGATGCATTTTGTTCGCACATTTTTGATTTATGCGTGCTTACTTCAGACCAGGAGTGGTTTCAGAAAATTTTGGTGGGGTGATGCAATTTTGAATTAGGTTGAATGTTTACTACTGTAAACCCAAAAACGGTAGTAGACGCGGAAAAGAGCGTAAATAAACCCTTTGAAAATGTTTTATGTCTGAGGCGTGATCAGAAATTTTTTTAAGGAAGGGACACCAAATTTCAACATTTTTTCAAGGGTAGTTTTTTTCCGGCAGAATTAATTTGAAACAAGTTGAGGAACAAAAAAGGCTCCAAAGGGTCCAGTGGCATGCTCCCCCGAAAAATGTTTGAACATTCACGATAGACCTTACTGTAATGGCCATTTTAGTGCATTTCGAACACCTTGGGAGCTGTAGACTTGGGTTTGATTCCGAGTCGGGTCAAACCAATGACTTTAAAATTGGTATTCATAGCTTCCCAGCTTGATGCTCAGCATTAAAGGGACAGTGTGGAGAACACATCGGCAAGTTTACTTGTTGAACCGTTGGGAAAGGCACTTAGCGGGATTCCCCATCTTGGTGTGGTAAACAGATGGCTGGCAACTCCTAAGTAAGCTCGTATAGCGCATTGATCGCTCTCTCATGACAGGAGGATAAATATGCAACAAAATACCAAAAAAATACAAATACAAAAATTGTTTGCCCCTACTTTTGAGTGCTTCACCGCCTCACCGGTATCGATTGAAGTGAATTGAAGTAACAATTGAAGTAACAATTGAAGTGACGCCTGACCGTTCGCTGGCCATTGCGGCTGCGCCATCACAACTCTGGCCAACGCAGAAAGAAAAGTTGTACAGTATTTCGCCTTTGTAAGCCCACTTATTAAAAGTCCAGCAAGAAAACAATCACGCAATGGCAAGTGTTCATCATAATTACCTCGAACCTTGTTTTTGCCCAGGATGGACTGATGCGGGCCATAGCCCCCGCACCCCCCCCCCCCCCCCTGGCTACGCCCATGTATTGGTGTAGAAAATAACGTTGATTGAAGTTGAGTTGTTGATCATTCCAACTTTATCTTTTCGTATGCTCCAAAAAAGCTTACAGCTCTCGTTGTTTCCATGACGATATACCTGTAATGGATATACCGTGAAACCTCTGTTTGAGCGCCACACGGCCACAGCGCTTTATTTTTCAACCCTTCTCTTCTATTGTGGCGCTGTATTAGAGATGGTGTTCAGTTGAAGAATGCACGGGGCTATATTTTTTGACTAGCTGGTCAGAGTTTCGGGAAGATAAAATTAATTAATGAAAAGAAAAAACTAATAACAGAGTTAACAGTTAACCTTTAAACTATAAAGAACAAAATAATAACATCTACCGTAATGCAGTTCCTGATTAGCAATTAAAAATTCAATGCAGAAAATCATGTGACACTTTTCTGTGCAGCCGCCCTAGTCATTTTCAACACCTACTCCTGTAGTTTTGTTTTTACAGGAGGTGTTCAATTAAAGGGTGGCGCACTATTTTTCAATCCTTCCCTATAGTGGCGCTCAAATAAAGGTTTTACAGGCGGTTATGGTATTTACAGCAGCAGTTGGGGATGCTAAAACAATAAACTTTAGCTACACAATTACCCTGTCCAGTGTCCACATATCCGATTTATATGGGCTTCAGACCCACAGTTCTTGCTTCTATAGTTTCTGCAACGCAATTAAATTTTTGATGTGATAATCACTTTTGTAAATTATTTGCAAATTATGACGTCAAAAATTTAATTGTGATGCAGAAACTAGAACCAAGAACCGTGGGTCTAAAGCCCACATAAATTGGGCATGTCACATGTGGACAGGCTAAATATAGGTTGTAGGCGAAGGAAATCTGGTCATTGCTTATGGGCCCCCCACTTTAGAAATGCTTCCGCCATCGCTGCCAATAGGGCCTACTTGTAGTAGGAAGTTAGATAAAATTTATACTTAATTGTAAATTTTGCAAAAAATATTTTTCGAATTTCAGTCGACATGAAACAAGTCTTGGCGGCGTGATACTTCATGGATCTCTGTAATCTGGTTGAAGAAAATTTAGGTAGCCCATATTGCCCATTTTGGTTACCGTAGATGAAGTTCTTGTAACTTGGATGGGAACGTTATAAAAAAGTTGGAAAAGGAGGAAGGAAGTTTATTATGCATGAATTTGTGCATGAAGTTGGCAGTCTCTAATTTATATAGGTCAGCAAATTTCAATTCATTAAAACAAACAAAAAAAAGAAGTAACTCTTTGCTGCCCCTCGATACCACTTATTTGTAATATGGTTCTATTTGCCAGAACTGGGCACTTCCGCAAATCAGTTCGCAAAACCGCAAGTTTCGAACTTAAGTTTACATTTGAGGATTTTCGAAATTGATTTTCTACCGCAAACATTTGCGTAATTGCGATGAAAAACTAAAATTTGCCGCAAATCCGCAAAGCAACAGTCTGAAGTAAAAGTTCCTTTTGGATTTTTAAAAAATTCTAGTTCTCAGTTTTTTTTCTACTGTTTCAAGTTGGATCTTGAAATTAATCCATTACCTTTGTAAGCTCTTGGGGTTGAACTGAGGTGACGTATGAGGTTGGCTTTCACTTGTAAAAGACTTATATATATCGATCGACAAGTTTTACCGCAAAAACAACCTCGTTCAAGATTTGTTTACCTGGAATGTCTGTCCTTGAGGGATGATCAGATTGTCTCGCTTAAGGTCTTACGGTCAATTATTATAAAGGATGAATGAACCTTTATCTGAGAGTGGTTGATGAGGGCTAAGCCCGATAAAGCACTGTCCTACTCTATGGTGCCAAGGGCGAATCCAGGGGGGTGGGGGATGCATCTCTTTCACTAGCCATTTTTAACAATGCTTTGGATGAATAAAATTTTTGCATAGTTTCAAACCTCTCCATAACAATAGGCTTATGCCTGAGTTGCTTTAAGCACGCATAATTAAAACTGTGCGAACAAAATGCATCATATTTGGCGAAGCATTCAAAATTAGGGACCAAAAATATAAACAAAATTTGCCTGAAATTGTTCAAAAAGCACTAAAATGGCCATTACAGTACGTAAATTTTCAAAAATTTTCCGGAAGAGCATGCCCCCGAACCCCCTTAGAGTTGTTTTTGTTACTTAAGTTGCTTGAAATAACTCTGCCGGAAAGAACTACGCATGAAAAAGTGACGAAATTTTACCCTCCTCCCTAAAAATTTTTCTGAATACGCTCCCGACATGAAACATTTTCGAAGGGCTTATTTACGCCCGTTTCTGGGTCTAAACGTCCTTGTATTTGCCGTAATTATTGTTAGAGTTGTCTTGGACCTGTCAGTGAGGAGGATGTTTTATCTCCGATCCGGCCGTCGCACGGAAGTCGGGTGGTGTTCCAATCTGTAGTCCAAGAAGGGCGCCTGTTCCTTGAACTGTTTGACCTTGACCATAAAGGAGATTTAACTGGATTGTGACGTAGCCATACGTAATATAAATACAAAAGTTCAATTTTCCTGCGCACATTAATCTTGAGGGATAATTGTTGTTTAAGTGTTTAAGTCAATCAGATCGAAAGATGTCAATCAATCAGATCTGTTTAAGTCAATCAGATCGAAAGATGAGTGCACCTTCGCCTGAGCGCGGCTGATGGGGGTTCATAGAACGAAATAGGTGCTGTCCCACTTTACCAAAGTTTCTTAGCTTGTTCATGGTGGAGAAGTAATTGAATGTTGATCAGTCGAAAAAGTTTAATTTTTTAATTTTTGAAGGAACAAGAGCTCTTGTAACAACTAGCTACCGGCCTTCTCATGGCCTACTGCCATGCATTGTTTTCATGTTTTCTCGTTTCAATTTTCTCAGTTGTTTTTTTTTTCTAACATCCCCTTGTAAACTGAGAACAAGTAGAATCGTAGTATTTGGTTGTTCTAAAAAGCATTTCAGAAAGCATTAAGCAAATGAGCACTCTTTAATTCAAAATCTACTTTCATAAACCTGACGATTATGTGCATACAGCAACGCCGACCACGCTTTTCTTATAATCGACTGTTATAAGCAGAGTTGGGCACTCGACAGTACTTTAAATGTAGGCCAGCGACAATATCGATACGGATATTTTGCAAAAAAAGCAAGAACGGTACCAATACCGGTACATTTTTTGAAAAGTAACAACGATAACGATACTCGGGAGTCGGGTCTGATTTTCGATACTTTTCAAACGAAAAAAACTTTTGTTTCGTTTTCTTTTTTTTCGGCAAAAATGCGGTAGGGAATACATTCGATCTGAAAGGGTGCTGTGCTTTTGCACCAATTTTTCATGAAACGCGAATCGAAAATGTTGTGTTCTAGTTGCTCATTTCTTTTGATGAAAAAGTTTGTCCGAAATCCTAATGATTGCCATATTGTTTTGGTCTACTCTACTGCCGTAGCGAAAGTGCGGTGTATCAAAATTGTTCAACCTTCGCTGGCTGTTAAATGTTTTAGCAAATTTTCAACAGTTTGCTTGCGAAGAGGCGCGTGACTAAAATTTTTTAGGAGGGGCTGATTCAACCGAAGAAAGCAAAAGCAATTTTTTTCCGAAATCAATGTTTTGGAGCATTTACAAATGTAGCCTGCATAATTTTTTTTTTGTCGGAATTTGATGAAGATAGGGCTATGACTTTAAATTTTCCATGATTTTAAGATATTTCATCAGTAAAATTGGTTTAGGTCGAGCAAAAATTGTGTTCACTTCAAGAAATTTTCTGCTTTTACCCTATTCACATCCAATTGATGAGGGCTTTAAGCCCACCCTGATATGGTCATGTCGCTGTGGGCTTGATGTCACAACCACAATTTTAAATTATGATATCAAAAATTCAATTGTGATTTAGAAAGCCTTCAGCAACAAGCCCACATAAATTGGACATGTGGACAGGGTAAATGTTAATAAGTTGTGTTGTCCTAAACTGTTAATAAGCTTGTTTCGTTTCGATTTTCAGTCATGCACTCCTAGATATAATGATCCAGCTTTTCTAGGACGTTGTAAGCCTGTACATGGTACTGTAGTTGAGCAAACAAGATGGGTACACTGCTCGGTTCTTTGCTTCATAAGGTTTTGACATCCTTATAAAGGCCTTGCCAGGATCTTCGGAGTGTTTTTACGCTATGCTTTTTATGCTAAGCGTCAAGTTGGAAATAATCACGAAAGAACTGACAAAAAAATATATATTGCGGTTTAAGTTTGCGGAACTGTAATGTTAATTTTGCGGTTGGGGAAGTTGAAAAATGATCGCAAATGTATCGCAAACTTGCGGAATTGCGGTTGCGGACCACCTCTTGCAGTTTTGCGGAAATTGCGGTTTGCGGATTTGAGTGTAAATTTGCGGTGCCCAGCACTGCTATTTGCAGTATTGTACAAAAGCGAAGGCTGTTTTTTGAAGAGTTTTTGAGACCCAGTCGGGTATGACACCATGACCAAAGCAGGTTTTTTGCGACGCTTAAAAAAATGCTTTTGCTATCGCGTGATACTGCAATACGAAGAGAGACAAATGGACGTAACACTTCTTCATTTTATGTCTAAAAATGTCTTGATTAAGCACTGCTACTCAAAGCGCAAAAGAGTCTATGTCACAGCTATGTGCGGCAATGTCACAGCTAAGACGAAAGGACAAAATGATACACACTTAATTTAACAATTGCAAGAACCACATCTGCATGCCTACGAGTTTGAAACGATATAGTCTAGTAGGTAACCATATTGTTTAAGTTCGTTATCGGGCAGGAAAGTAGTTTATATTTTATGCTAAGTTCACTGCTCTAGGGGCATGTGGCAAAGCGTTTTAAATAGAAGTACCGGTAATTTTGATCTTATTGTGTTGATTTTTTTCTTCAGCACCAAATAATGGCTTCGTATACAAGTCAAGTATGTGTACATTTTCATTAAGTTTAGAATTTTATTTATTTTAATCGTCGCTCAACGCGACCTCCAAGCACAACCGCATTAATTATGTAACTGACAACAGTCCTTGAACATTCGTTTATTAAAGAGTTAAGATTAAACATGAAAAAATCACTTAGTGCTTTTAAATTACAATTGTCCGCGTGCATTGAAGTTACAATACTACAGTCAATGACGTTTGCAGGAAGTTTCTGAGGGGGCGTAAGCAGTTTTTCCACAAAAAAGTACAATGTTTGTGGGAGATATCAGCAGTAACGGCGTTTGACGTGCTGCGATGTGCTTACAACAAAAAACAATGCACTTGCCAGCGAACGATATCAGAATGTAACTTGATACAAAAAAATTACATAGGATAAAACATAGCGCTTCTTAACAATTCCCAAAACAATACGTTTTCTTTTGTGGTGGAATAATGCAGGATGGAATAGTTTTGATATTTTCTTCTCAGGATTAAATCTGTAGCAACAGAAGGCTGATACTCTCCATAAATGACAACAATTGCCTTGTCCTCGTCGCAGATGTAAGACCATTCTTCCAAAACCGATAAAACGTATCGACATTGCGGCGACAGAGTGTTTTCAGAAAACACTACAATTGTTTTACGACTCGCTTGGATTCTCATTAGCAGCTGTTGCACTTGGGTCTGGCCACACCAATCTTCTTTACCGACAACATTAATTGCATATTGGGGACTCTCATTTTCTAATCGAGAAACTAAAACCGAATCGACCCAGTCTCCCACCATTCCGTTATCTTTGTCGTAACAAATAAAGGCATCGTATGCATACAAAGAAGGAGACCTTTTTGGTCTTTCATTGACGATGGGAAGAATGTGGCGTAAAAGCAAATTGGTTAAATGTTTTTGAAAACCATCGTTGGTAAATGTCAATGTAAAGAAAACAATCGATAAAAAAGAAAAGGAAAAACATAAAGCCAGCGTTAACAAAAGTTTCTCTTCGCAATTGGTGTTTACGCTGTAAGTGAATAGAGAAAGTGCTGAATCTGAATCAGATTCAGCACAAGTTATGCAGCCTCCCCAATAATTGACTAGCGTACTAGTGCAATCAGGATAAAATCCCGGTAGATTCGCATGACGTACGATGCCTGAACGCACCAACCACCCGAATGTTTCTGCAAGAGTGCAAACACATCGTACTGCGTTTCCCCGTAAATCAAAGTAAGAAAACCCTAACAAAACATTTCTGTCCACGATTGTGGGGTCAATGTCTCTAATCTGATTAAAGCTGAGATCAAGATGGTGCAGGCCATTAGCTTGTAAAAACTGTAATGTTCCAGGAGAAATTGAGTAAATGAAATTATGATGAAGCAGCAACTTCTGTAGATTTGTGAAATTAAACATTTGACTTTTGTTCAGGGTTTCAATTTTGTTGTATGACAAATCTAAAAACACCAAGTTGGGTAATTTTTTTAAGGCAATGAAAGGAAACTTCTCAAGCCAGCAATTACTCATTGATAAACTTAGTAGCTTTGAGACACCATTAAAAAAATCTGGTTGAAGGTCATACGTGATACGTGCTCCGTTCATGATCAAATTAGTAAGATTTGGTAATGGTTCAAACATGACCAGGTTTGTCGAAACAAAGTAGGGTGGAATGCCAATGTAAGAAATATTAAGTTTGGTCACACTGGGAAAAGATATGTTGTTTATTCTACAAAATTGTAAATACCAGTAAATGCTTCCACCGGTGTCACCATATTGAAAGGTAAAGTTTAGTGGAGCATGAGCTAAAAATTTAAACGTTAGGTCCTGTTGATATTCCATCAGGTCAAGTCTCAAAAAAGACAGTCGAGGAAGGTAGGATAGGGTTTTAAAATGAATATTTCGTACAAGATTAAAACTAAGATCAATTTCACGAAGTAATTGCAAAGTTTGAAAAGCATTGGCATCAATGAAATTAATGTGGTTGTGGGACAAGTCTAGTATGGTCGCAAAGCTGAAATACTTTAAGGGATAACGGTTTAAGTCGGCAATTGAGTTGTAGGATAAAGTGAGTCGTTGCTTTTTGACTTCACCAACGCGATCAACAGAAACCTGGTTAAGGTCAGATTTTAATCTCATGCGTATCGTATCGAACATAGCATCGTAGTAAGCTCGTTTTACTGGCGTACTAATATCCGTAAATTCATGGTCACGCTGCCGAGGGTCATGTAGTTCTCCTATTCTGTTTGTGCCTAGATCTAAAAAGGTCAAGTTTAATCCAGCGAACGCCGTTGTGTTAAGAACACGAATTCCACATCCAAAAAGACTAAGCTTTCGAAATCGAGGTAATTTTCTCAAAACAGCCAAGCTATTGCTATCAACTATATCATACTGAAAACCATATGATAAATAATAATGCGAAAATGAAGGGAGGAAATGGGAATCAGGAATGCGATCTTCCATTCCTAATTCCAGTATTGTCAAGTTTGGAAAATGTAGATAGGCATTTCCCAAATCAAGTCTGTTGGTTTTAATCTGCATCGGGTAATAACTATCACCGCAAAAAGTATTACCCGCCAAGCTTAACTCTTCTAGGAATGGAAGTGGTCCCAATGTAAGATTCATTATAACTTGTTTCAAGCAATTGAATTCCATCTTCAGTGCTTTCAGTTTTACGTTTTTGGCTAGAAGTCTTTTAGAAATATTTGATATCATATTAGCAGATAAATTCAAAACTTCCAAATTTACTAAAGAGTCGAAAGCATCTTCTTCTATGATAAGTGGTTTCATATAGTTCTGATACTGCGATGTCCACGCCAAATTCAAGTGAGTAATGTTTGGACATGTGATGAAATCGTTTGAACCGACGTACTTAAATGGGTTTCCTTGAAGATTGATTCCAAGCAACGAGTGTTGAAAAAGAAAATTGGGAATTTTGTCGAAGTTATCATAAGAAAGATCCAAGAATTTAAGATTTGATGATGAAAACACTGGAAAATCAATAGTAAAATTTCGATCACAAAGATGCTCTAGATCACCGCTCGCACAATTGGTTGAAAAGCTGACAATTTCCAGCGAAGTTAAGTGCGAAAGATCTTGAGGATGCAGTGGACTTATTAAAAGTAAACCAGCCAATAGAATTGATATAGACTTTGGTAACAATTCAGGAAAACGTTTCATCATGTTTCCACTTATGGCCAAATATGAGAGATTGTGAAGAGGCGAGAATGCTCCTGCCTCAATTGATGATACTGTTTTGCACCGAGGCACAGTTGCATTTTGAAATTGTAGCGGCACACAATTATCAGTTATGGATATGGCCACAAGAGAAGGATAAGATGCGAAATCATCTTTTCGGATCTGAGTGATTGAGTTTTGGTCAAAATTTACTATTTGCATATCTTGAGGCAATCTTTGAGGAATACTTTTCAGTCCTCTTTGAGAACACGACACGTATTTTCTTGGCACAAGCATCCACGCCTGTGTTCCGACTGTTTGAAAGGCTTCATGGGCTTCGTGTATCAAATCGGAAACAGTACTGTAAGTTGGTAATGAGCATTGCCAATGTAGATAGGTTTGTACTGTAATGGAACAGTTGCGAGGAAATCGTGAAACAATTATCAGCAAAATCAGCAAAACTTGTTGGTTCATATTGACAAGGTTAGTTTAAAAGTTGTTCTAAAAATTAGCAATATTTTTAAATTAAAGTCTTGGTATACCTTTTGCTAATTTCAGGTACCTTAGCACTTTCGTGCCTATCGTTTATAAAATTTTTCTACCTAAGCTAGCAACTGAGTCACTCCAAAATATTAAAAATAGAATGGCTTGCAAGCTTAACGTTTAAGTTAAACCCTGCGTGCGGAGGCTAAATGCAGCAACTCTTTACACGTTTAAACTTTAGTTTGAGTATGAATTACCTAGTCTAAAACCATGCCCGTCCTCAAGGTGGGGAACAGAAGCACTGCCTTACCAAAAACGGTTGCAGCCTGACATACCGTACGCCTTTATTGTATATATTCACTCGTTGCAGCATGCACGCATATCATCGACCGAGGTTTTTCCTGCATTAACCTACAAAATCTTTTTTTGGAGAACACCCTACTGCGATCGTATTTCTCACAAATTATCGCGTAGGACGTTTTTTCTTGGGAGAACAGCTTTCATGCCTACCAGTACAAGCGCTCTAAGAACGTGCCTGGCCTGAGCAGAAAAACGTTTCTTCTGTCTAATGCGGCAAACCAATTTGCTTAAAGATATCGTTGTTAGGCCTTCCGTCCTTAATTAATAGCGATATTCCATAATTTCGGCACCAACTTTTGTTCTATTGTTGCATTGTCTCGGGAGCAGCGCTCCGAGCATCAAGCGCTTTATATTTGAAGGAGCTAAACTAGCTCTAAATTTAGAAAAAAAACGACGTACTGTACAGATAGGACTTCACCAGAACTGGGCTTGCAAAATATTTAAACTGCGTTGGAAGTATGGCCACTAAAGCCAGCCACAGCATTATCTCTGGCAGTAGATTTTATCACTTGAAATATCCACTAATTGTTTTTTGAATGCCAATTTATTGTACGTTGACAGTAATGTTGTTGTAATGGCAGATAAAACTGGGATTACAAAGATACCTATATGGGGTTATCATACGTCCTCTTTTTGGAGGATACGTCCTCCTTTTTAATAAAAATAATTTGTCCTCCGAGGACGTTAAAAAATCCCCAAATGTCCTCCTTTTTGGCATTTTGAACAATGAAAACATGTCCAATATTATGTTTTCAGTGTATAAATGTATCATCATGTCAGCAAATACTGTAGATCTTTTTTTTTTTTTTCTTTATTACTATTTTTTTTTTTTTTTTTTGGAGAGACGTAAAAATTTTGGGAAGTTTCAGCTGCAACGTGAGAAGACCTTTTTGTTTTATTTAAGGGGAACGCGATGCTGGCTGAACCTGTCCTCTTTTTGCACTGTGAAAATATGGTAACACTAATGTTACCAAACGTTCTGGTTTGAGCTGAATGCACAGACATAGTACATCCAATATCTGTTTTTTTCATTATATAGCGAACTAGCGCGACACAGATATTTTTTTTGCAATAGGCCCTTAAAATTTGTTATTCATTGCTTTTGAAACCTGAGCAATCGAGAATGAAACCATTGCTCACAGCCAGCAACGAATGATTTGCATGAAAAAACTCATTGCAGTTACTTTTACAAATATTTTAGGGTGGGTTCTATTTCCAACAATATGTAACTAATCAGTAAATCAATCTATTTTTCCAACCAAACGTTGAAATAACTGTCGCTGTTGCTGTTGAAATAACTGTCGTTCAGCCAGCTGCAACGGTAATCAAAACTTCAGGCTCTGACCGTCTAACTTCAAACTATTCTACTGAAAAAGTTTAAAGCGTAACCAGAAAGTGGTTAAAAGCATCGGTGCAGAAGGTCTGAAATTCGTTTCCCGGTCCGGTCAAATCGGACACGGTATCGTAATTGGCTCGCCACCGCTGCAACGTTTCTTTGGAGCTGAGTTTCCCAGGCGCTAAGCCGCGGAGATGGGCCCCGCCACTCGTTATACTCTTCAGTGTAATACCGCGGATGCTTCAGATCTTAAAAATGGAGTATTGAAAATAAATAGGCAAGTAACGTAATAACTCCCATGCATCATATTTGGACTTTCAAAGCGCTAACTTGCTATGAAGTAAACACCTTTGAAACGCTTTAGATTCTTCATACTTTTGTAAGCTTTAAACAAAAAATCTATCACCTCTTCAAACCCCTGTCAAAGGTACCGGTAGTCAATTTGACTGCAGTAGGCCTATACTTACTTTCATATTATTAAGCTAAGCACGCTATATTTTACGCTGGCAATCTACTGCTTTTCATTCTAATTCTTTTATCTTCTCCTTTGGTCAATATCAAGTTAAACTATAGCGTAGTGAGCTGCTTCCGCTCCTGAAAATAACGCAGTTATTTATAAAACTGCTCAATTGTCTGAATGCAAAACATAAACAAAAACTCGTAAATAGACCAATACTTATAGCCATCTACTCGCATAACAGCCCATATTAAAACTAAGAGGAACAATGGAATATTTTGCTAACAATCGACTTTTAATTTTTTTTTTTTTTTTTCGGAAAAAAAGGGGTGGAATAGCCAAAAATATCGGTGGTAAAAAAAAAGATTTAAAAAAAAGTCCTCGAAGTCATAGATGAAAGAACTTTGGCTTCCTTGTTTTCAATTAAGTTGTGTCGCATGGATTCTCAGGGTCTGGGAATGATTCAAAGAGGCGAAAGTGTGCGTCTATTCTCTAGAAGTTTCAAAAGTGTCCTTTTTACTAGAAGAGCATAGTAGGTTTACCCGTATACAGGATTAATGGTTTCCAATTTTTTGAAAAAATTGACATGGCCTGTAGCCGGATCACGCGCAACTTGAAGTCAAGCACAATTTATATGCTGCCGACTTTTATATTTCTGATTGCTGCCGAATCAAGGAGCGTAAACTATTTTGGAAATTTCCTTTCCTATAAACTATTGAATCATCGAATATCGCATTTAATGCTTTATAAGATCTTGGGTAGCTTAATCGCAGGATGTAGGTGAAATAGCCTACTATGATGGTAATTCAGATAATAGTACATTTGTAACCAATTCAAAAACAGCTGTTGCATCTACCAGAAAAACATACTAAAACTCCAAAACAATGGATGTAGTTTAATGCTTTCGGAACATATCTGTTTTAAGTATGGAAAGATAAAAGTTAAATCATGACATTTTCAAAGCTGTTGATCAGAATCAAGATTATCTTGAGTAAACAAAAACATTGCTTAGATACATATGATTCACTCCAAACAACGGTGAAATTAATAGCAATCGGGAATAAATATTTGCAGTTCAACATCCTTAAGCATTAAAAAACAATATTTATGAAATAGTCGATAGTGTCAAGCTGAAGGTATGGTCATCGCGTGTATGAGGCAACTCCAAATTATAGGGTTTGCGCTGATTGGTGAATAACGAAGTTCAAGAAATGGATTGCGTTGACAACATCCCCTCACCACGTCCGCAGGAGCGCTCGCCTTAACACCATACAATAAAATAATGCACGATTTTTTTTTAAACTGGAAGGTCCATTGTTCTAAAACGGATAAAACATACTGGCATTGCGGAGATAGTATGAAGTCATTTGAAAGAACAACAAGTGTTTTTCGACTTGCCTTCATCTTCAACAGCAACTGCTGCACTTGAGTTGAACCACACCAATCGTCTTTGCCCACAACACTAATCTGAAACTTCGTATCTCCACTTTCTAATCGTGGAATCAATATTTCGTCAACCCAATCTCCCACGGAAACGTCGTTTTTGTCGTAGAATATAAACGCATCATAAACAAACAATAATTGAGACGTTGTCTCAGCATTTTTTGTTTCACTAAGATGCTGCAATCGAACATCACGCAGAAGCATATCTACAATCATTTTTTGCACCCGTTCATTTTTATATATAAGTGGCAATGACGTAAACACTAAAATTAATGTAACAGACAAAACTACCAGTTTAGTCAAAAAGTCTTCTTGGCAGTTTTGAGTGACACTGTAAGTGAATAATGACAAAAGCTGATCACAATTGACATCACTGCACACAAGACAACCTCCGTAGTAATTGATGACCGAATAGGAACAATCCGGTAAAAAACCTGGAATCTTGGAAACACCAACTGATTCTCTACTCGAACGAACCAACCAGCCAAACGTTTCACCGAGTGAACATTCGCAATGTATTGGGTTTCCTCGTAGATCCAAACGCGACATGTTAGCGAGAACATGTCGACTAATTAATGTTGGTCCAATGTTCTCAATTTGATTAAAACTTAAATCAATTTTGGTCAGACCGTTTGTTTGTAATGATTGCAATGTACCTGGCATAATTGTGTGAATCAAATTGTATGCAAGTATCAAGGTTTCCAAGTTGGGTAAGTTGGGAATATTCCTTTCACTCAAAACTTCAATCTTGTTGTAGGATAAATCCAAATAAGACAAGTTATGCAATGCTGTCAAAGCATCATGAGGGAAATCTTCCAACCAACAGTTCCTCATCAGTAGTTTTTTCAGTTGAGATAGCCCGTAAAAGAAGTTAGGCTGAGGTGGAAAGGTAAAATGAGCATTATTCATTTTCAACGTTAATAAGTTGGGCAATGGTTTGAACAGTGGTCTGTTATTTGAAAGATAGTAGGTAGGGACAGAAATGCCGGACACGTCAATAGAATAGACTTTTGAAAAGTTGTGATTTTGCTCCCTGTAGTACAATAACATTCGGTAAATGTTGTAACCGTAATCCCCGTACTCCAACATAAATTTGTTCGGAATATTTCCAAGAAAATCCAATGACATGACGCCGTGATGTTCAGTAAAGTTAAGCTGCAAATGAGATAGCAAATTTAGACGAGACATCGACAAAGAATCTATTTGTCTAATTGGGTTAAATCGCAGGTCCAGCAATTCTAATTGAAGAAGGTTTTGAAGTGTATTTTCGTTGACATAACTTATTTCATTGTAAGAAAGATGCAAATGAGTGGCAGAGCGGAAATACTCCATAGGATACCGCTGTAGGTCAAAAATTGCATTTCTTTGCAAAATAACGATTCTTTTTTCCTGCTGATGATTAATGTGTGCTCGACTTTGAGAATATGTTGATTTTCTAAAGCTGTTGAAAATTGCTTGTTGCCCGAATACTTCAGAAATGTAATGGAACCGCACAGCATTCAAATGTTTTTTTGCGATTGAATTTGCATGAAGAAAAGAATTCCGGGTGTTTCTTTTGTCACCTATTTCGCCAATGTAGTTGAAACTCAAGTCCAGATACGTAAGGTTGAGTCCAGAAAACGCAGATGTATCAAGAACTTGAATTCCACTTGACGTGATTGCTAGTCTCTTAAACCGTGAAAGTCTTCTCAAAACGTTAAAACTGTTGCTGTTCACTTGGTTATAAATAGTTCCATACAAAAAATTGTAGGTAAAAAGCGCCGAAATAAATGTTTCATTTGGGATATCATTAGCCATTCCGATTGCAAGCGTTGTTAAGTTTGGAAAACGCAAATACTTTTCACTGAGTGTGAGTTTAGACACTACTTGTTTAGCGGGAGCGATTGTGCTGTTGCAAAAGCTATTTCCAGGCAAGTACAGTTCTTCGAGGTAGGGAAGACTAGGTAACTGAGGATTAGACTCAATAAACTGCAAGCAGTTGAACCCTAAACTCAGGTACGTTAATTTGGAGTTGTTTTGAAAAAAATCTGGCGGTAAACTGGATATCATATTTCCACCTAAATGTAAAGTTCGTAAGTTTTGCAGTAAGCCCAAAGCACCCCTTTCGATTTGTAGTGGTTGCTTAGTGTATTGTGATGTCCAAGCAACATTTAAATATGTTATATTAGTTGAGTTGATGAAATCTTGTGACCTTAACAGGTTTATCGGATTTCCGCGTAGTTTAATTCCAAGCAAAGACTGTTGAAACAAATAATTGGGAACTTGTATGAAGTTGTTGTACGAGAGATCTAAAAACTTGAGCTTAGATAATGAAAACACTGGACCCTCAATAGAAAAATTTCCAAGACAAAAGTGCTTCAAATCTACTCTTAGACAGTTTGCAGAAAAACTTACGATTTCAAGAGATGTCAAATGTTGTACATGAATGTTTTTGACTGGACCTAAGGAGGATATGCTCACAAATAAGATCCTGAGAGATTTGGGTAATATTTCAGGTAACTGTTTCATCACCGTTCCATCCAAAGCCAAATACGTTAAATTTTTCAGGTGTGAAAAAGCTCCTGCTTCAGCAGTGAAAAAGCTTGCGCATCTTTTAATAGTTGCTGCGTTGTTTTGAAAGGCTAAACAATTGTTGACGAGCGAAATTGCCACCAGTGCTGTGTAAGTGGCAAAGTCATTTTTCCATATACGAGCAATTGAATTTTGAGCTAGATTTATTATTTCTATATCACTACGTAATTTTGTTGGGACGCGTTTGAATCCTTTTTGAAGGCAATTAGCATAATTTTTCTTTTCTGACATCCACGAAGGAAACCCAACAGTTTGAAAAGATTCAGTTGTTCTGTCAAGTAAATCGAAAACAGTTCCTTTTTCCGAGTATGAACACTGCCATTGTTGAAACGAGGATGTCGCGCAGCTACTGGGAAATGTGTTAACGAACAACAACAATAACAACATATGTTTATTTTCATTCATCGCTTAAGCGATTGCAATAAACGTGTGATTCACAAAGCTGTAAAGTTAGGAAGATTATCAGGGACGTATCCAGGAGGGGGGGTTGCTGGGGCCGCCCTCCCCCCCCGCAGCCCGCAGACAAATGCACAAAACTTTTGTGGTGTAAAAGTGAAGACGTTTTTTTTTGCTCTTCACTTGACTTTGGGCAGAAAATTAGACATCTGCGGACGTGATTACCAGTTTTTGCTCTTCACATAAAGCTTTAAATTGCAACCTCCCATTTCAAATTTCTGGGCACGCCCCTGGTTATAATGTATAATTTTAAAATGGACTCTTAGATTTTGCCAAGCACATGGAAATAGGCAATAAGATACATGCTGCCCAATTGAGACGTTGGAGAAAAGCAAAAAAAATTTTAATGATTGACCAATACTGCAGAAAAGTCGAGTACGTAAGAAACACAACTTAGTTTCAACCTCAGTATAAATCTGTTGGGTTTACAGGCAACTGGCTGCCAGGAGCTGCGAGAACCGCCAATAGACCCGGGGCAAATTTTTTGGTGAGCCCCCTAGCTTTTGCAGTCTCTAAGCACAAAGACAACGTTATAGTCAATTCAGCGAGTTAGATGGTTGCCTACTAGTCCCCTTTACAGCGAAAAAGCAAATGAGGTGATGTAACGAGCTCGCTTGTTTCACCCTCGGGAAAATGTAGAGAACATTTTTAATGACCACGATGAATCGCGCGACCTATTTACGAGGTAGATGGAAATTCAGTGAGGACAAGGCCAACGTCTAAGTCATAGTGCGGATTTGGAGTCTCGCTGCCAATGCTGCGTACAGTAGTAACTCCATTGTAAATATGAGTACTTGGATAAGGGGAACTTACACTTGCTTATCTTATATCGCATATAGCAACTCAGATGGCCGAGTGGTATAGAGCGTCTGTCTCTTGAGCTGTAGACTCGGGTTTGATTCCGAGTCGGGTCAAACCAATGACTTAAAAATTGGTATTCACAGCTTCTTTGCTTGACGTTCAGTATTAAAGGGACAGTGTGGAGAACAAGCCGGCAAGTTTACTTGTTGTACCGTTGGGAAAGGCACTTAGCGGGATTCCCCCATCTTGGTGTGGTAGACAGATGGCCGGCAACTCCTAAGCGAGCTCGTATAGCGCATTGATCACTTTCTCGTGATAGGAGGATAAATATGCAACTGAAACTAAATATGCAACTAAAACTAAAAAAGAGTATGCATTAGGGGTGTTCATATTTGGGTCATATTGGAAAAGTTAATGTGGTGGTGGTTTTTCCCGTGGTTTGGACCTAAAAAACAACTTCTGCAAACAAATTTTTTCAAAATTCCAACTCTTTGCTTTCGCGCACGAGCGTTGAAAATTTCCTATTAAAATCGCACAGAAGGGATTCCCCTGAGACGTCATAAATTGTTTAAAGCCGAATAACCCCTATTTTGAAACAGCTAGAAAGTTGCAACCACTTGTAACTAATTTATTTAAACTCCTGCATGACATTGATCACATATATTTGATGACGTCATTGCTTAATGACGTCATAATTGAGCAATTTAAATTTTTTATTTTGCTATCGTTTAGTAGGATATTAAAGCAATTTGCTTACCACACAACTGTTCGATTCTTTGTGATAATTGCATACAAACCGACACCAGACAATATAGATAGATTTATTACTTGATAAGAATTATTATTTTGTCTCCTTTCTCTTAGTAGAAAGAGCAACCATACTCCCATTGAACTTTGATCTTTACACAAACGTGCGTGGTAGTGAAAATGTGACGGGTGAAAGTACAAATGAAAAAGTAAATTTTAGAACTAGTGTTATTGAAGTTGAAGCTGAATCATTGTAGTTTTACGAAAGTAGCCTGATGTAAGGCATAGCATGTAGTTACACAACACTTAGAGCAGTTCATGTAGAAATGCAAAAAGGAATATCACATAATCTCGCCCCGGTTGACACTTGACAGTGACTGTTGTAGCTTTATGGTAAATAAATGACTGTCTCAGAAGTTAGCATACCAGGGTCTGAATTTATCTTCTAAAAATATGGTTATTTGGTGTAGCATTACTGTACTATCATTTTGCAGATTATTTTGAGTTTACTATGGCTATGAGATCGGTAATATATTTAGCTTGATAATGGCTAAACCTGCAAGTAAGAAGATTAGGACGTGTTCTATTACAGATTGATTATTTTCTGATTGGTAAAAGTGAATCGCGAGTTAGTGGAGGAAAGTTACCCACATTAGGACAAGTTTTAAGATATTTGCTACATTTGAAAGAAATGTTTTCTAAAACCTCTCTGTTGAGCATTGACATTTCGACTGTTGTGGATCAAGTGCTGACATTTTGGAAGATGCCTGGGGTTGAAACAATTATTACTAACCGTTCTGCAGAAGAGCGTCTGAAAAAGAATTTTCATACTTCGATAAGCCTTTGCAAAAGTAAAAACTGCACATCTGATCCGGCAAACAAACGAGAAATATTTAGAAACATTGTAGGATATAGGATCTACCAGTGCTATACAAACCATACTACAAAACAGGCTCCTCTCCTCTGACAAAACGAATGAAGATATCGCCTTTTACGAAGACCAGCAGGGTGAAAGAAAAGCGTTTATGAGTGGAATGGACAGGGTGTTTCAGAGGGCAGTGCAAAAGCAGCAAAAGCGTCGTAATCAATTGGAAAGTCTTGAAACTAAAACAAGTAGCCAATTTTGCAATGACGATTTTGAATCAGTATCATGCAGCCAAACTAGTACATCTTCAAGTTCTAGTACATTAATAGATTATGGTGAAGCCGAAACAAGTCACTGCTCCACAAGCGGTTTTGTTTCTTTAACTGCACCTAAAAATCTTATTAATAACGAAGAAATGACAAAAGTCTTGGAGTGCTAGTAACTGATCCACCAAATCACAAAGAAGGTAAATTCTTAGGCGTGCAGCAACTTAAAAAAGAAAGTGGCAAAGCTCAAGCAAAAGCAACGTATGATTTGTTGGAGGTATGAAATCTGGAAAAGATTCAAGCACTGGCATTTGACCCTACAGCCGCTAATACTGTAAGAACAATGGTGCTGCAAAAATTTTAGAAGGTTTGCTTGGTCGTAAGCTTTTTTACAATGCATGCCGCCATCACGTAAATGAGCTAGTCATCGGAGCGGTGTATAAGAGCTTATTTGGTGAATCGTCTGCTCATAAAAATCCTTATTTCAAAAGTTTAAAATCTATTTGGCCGCTTGTTGACCCTTTTAAAAACTACAACCAATTAGAGTTATTGTCGGACTGGTTAAAGAATAGAGACATCACCGTAATTCAAGAATTGCAGTAGCTTACTAGCACAGAGCGAATGACAAAGGAAGTTTTGATCAAAAATGATTATAGACAGTGCGCGGAAAACACACTTGTTCTCTTCGATGCTGCTCCTTCAAACTTGTTTCATCACGCACCAGATGCCACTATCAGTGCCAGATGGGTGGGCCAAGTGTTATACTGCCAAAAAATGTTCAAGTGGTCTGATCAGCTGTCTTACGAACGTGAATTTATTGACAATTTGCATCGAATCAACCTATTCATTGCACTCTTTTACGTGCCAGCCTGGCTCAAATGTAGCATTGGAATTGATGCTCCAGTGAATGATTTGGAATTCTTGTAAAACATGCTGATATATCAAAAAGAAGGTGCTGTTGTTGCTGATACTGCATTGCAAAAGCTGCTAAATCATAGGTGGTACCTGAATGAAGACACTGTTGTCTTTTCATTTTTTAATGACCATCCTTAGGTAACTTTTGAAGTCACAGAATCAATGGCATTGCGATTGCTTCCTTTATCACCGCCTGACGAATTTCATTGTGGTATACCAGTGTTTAGAGGGAAAGTAGATGAACAAACATAACTTGCAGATTTGATTGGGCCGGAAACTTGGTTTGTTTCGCACGCTTAACTTGAGTCACGATTGGCCATATCTTTCTCCCAACCTGTGGTCAAGCAACGAGTCCTTTCAGGAAGGCAAAGCCTTTGTCAACAACTTTAAAGCTGTTGACGACGCAGCGGAAGGGGAGTAAAATTAAATCACGACTATGCTGCCATTTTAACTGAGAACGAAGAGCAGCGTAGAAGTTTGCTCCAACATTGTTGAAAAACATCGAAAAGAATTTCCTAACTTTAGAAAGTCCACATTGAGCCAAACCTGATAACAGCACTGTCAAAACAATCATTATTATCTGTCTTTATCCTATGGTATATCCATTTTTAAAAGGTGCGGTATTTTTTATTTTATTTTTTTGGCAACCTTTATTTCCAAGCTTCAATAGTCATTTTTATTCATTACAAAAATAAGCGTTTACAAGTAGGCCTATAAACAGTGAATTGCTTGTTGAGTATATATTATTTTATTGTCACTATCAGTTTCATTTTGATCGTTTAAGTGATGGTCTAACCAAGGTCGGAAAAGCATGCATGATTTATTACGAAACTGCTACAGTGCTCTTCTCTATTAAATTAAGTTGTCACTTGTCAAGTACTTGTTTACCGTCAAATAGCTTCTCTCCAAATACGAAAAACCAAGACCATCGCTACATGGTGATACTTTGTATTGTAACGATTTGCTTCTTGCTGAACTGCTAATTATGATATTGCATTTTTAATGTTCTTTTTTAACAATGTTATGCGTTATGTAGAATTTCACTTTTTAATGAATCAATTTCGTGTTTTAAGATTGATTCATTAGAATCGATTTTGATAAATCAAAAGTGATTTTAAAAATTCGAATTTCCCAATTATGACGTCATCAAGCAATGACGTCATCAATATATGTGGTCAATCTCATGCAGGAGTTTAAATAAATTAGTTACAAGTGGTTGTAACTTTCTTGCTGTTTTAGAGTAGGGGTTATTCGGCTTTAAACAATTTATGACATCACAGGGGTATCCCCTCTGTGCGATTTTAATAGGAAATTTTCAACGCTCGTGCGCGAAAGCACAGAGTCGGAATTTTAAAAAAATTTGTTTGCAGAAGTTGTTTTTTAGATCCAAACCACGGGAAAAACCACCACCACATTAACTTTTCCAATATGACCCAAATATGAACACCCCTAGTATGCATCCTCCCTTTAGCCATTTTCGAAAATGTTTTTGACGTACACATTTTTTCCATAATTTCGAGCCTCTTTGATAGCAATAAGCTTTACGCCTTAAGCATAATCGATAATGTGCGAACAAAATGCATCATATTTGGCGAAGCACTCAGAATCTGAGTCAAAATATTTAAACAAAATTTCCTGAAAATTATTCAAAAAGCAGTAAAAATAGCCATTACAGCACGTAAATTTTCAAAAATTTCCTGGGGAGCATGTCTCCGGACCCACCCAAGAGCTTTTCTTGTTTCTCAATCCATTTCAAAGTAGTTCTGCCGAAAAAAGTTACGCTTGAAAAAAATGTGGAAATTACCGCTACGACGCTGCATACATGAAACCTAAATATTCCACTGATCTCTCCAGCCTCAAGCTACAGTTGGAATGTTATGACTGGTCGCAATCGCATACTCGCAGTTGCGCAGCCACAAATCTCAGATAAACACGTTTATGATTCAACACTGTCTTTAATTAAGACAAAGCCAAAAATGAAATGCAGATGAAGCAAAAAATCTCAATTTTTTAGTTTATAACGCGCCTTTATGCATAGCATATACATCAAAATGATGTTTAAGGGGCCTACACGCTCCGGAAAATTGGTAATATTTATATAAATATTAAGCTCAAATGGTGTTATGATTTTTAAAACTTTTTTTGCTGTATTTTGTAAGATATGGGCTAATAGGGCCCCTAAAACAACCTAATTTATGTTGGGGGCCCATGCACTCTATAAAATCGATTATTTGGAAGTTTCTTTGCTGTATTTATTCCGTAAGGTATGGGCTAATGGACCCCTAGAACAGCACATGATGACTTAAGCTGGGGGCCCATACGCTCCATAAAATTGATTATTTGAAGTATATTGGGCTCAAATGCTGTTTTAATTTTTTTTTAACTTGTTTTGGCTCTATTTACTTCGTTAGATTGGACTAATGGGCCCCAAGAACAGCATGGGCCCCGGGATCATTTGCCCCCCTGCTCCCCTCTCAGGGGCCCTGCTCGTTGCTAACCTTGCATTGAGAAGACACAATGTTTACTGCGCATACGGGTAGCACATTTCGGAATGGTTCTACAAAAAAAGATAAGGCTCGATCGAAATGATATTAAGTAGATAAATTGTACTTATTTTGCAACAGCGACTCGCGAAATATGCCTACGGGCAGCCTAAAAGCAACTGCAACGTTAATCATAGAAAACCAGAACACTGTTTAATCTGATTTGCCTTTAGTTCTACTGCGCCAGCAGAAACATGTTCAGTATTTCGATAGCTTTTTTATGTCCATTTTCTGTATATTTTAAGTTACAGAAAAATTACGATTCGTTTGAAATGCTACGAGTCATGAGGGCTACTAGCGCCTCACTCAGTCTGCGCTACTCATGCGAAGCCGTTGTTTGCGAGGTGCTAATCACGGCGACTTCTAAATGCAGCAAATTCAACTCGTACTAAAGACTTTAAAAGGTCGGGTCATACTAAAGACTTTAAAAGTAGTATTAGCAGCTTCCCGCCTGGCGCTCGGCACAACCGGAAGTGCGAAGGGTTAAGTGCATGCGTGTTGTTCGTCTTGTATATGTCCTCTAACAGCGTACAATCATTCATGATTGATATTTGTAATGGGCCGCCAATTGAGAATGGCCTACACCATGTGTGCTTAGCACCTGCTGTACCTTTTACTGTAAAATCAAAGCAGTTCTGAACTTTAATTGTTTTTTAGCTGCTTTCTTGCTCCTTCTTTTGCATTAATTGCGTTTTAGGCAATTATTGTGTTATAGTTGTGCAGTAGGCCTAGTACAAAATAGCACCATACAACCTTTTTTGTGGCGAGAAAATTGATTTGTTTGGTGTCTCGTCTAAATGATAGGTCTATAGCAAGCGGTAAAACTTATCTACTACACTATGTCCGGTCGTTCGCTCGACGGTACGTCATTGCTGTCTAATCTAAATTGACTGAGTGTCTGAGTATGCTGCTAACCTTCACAGTTCAACGTTATTGTTTCCTGTTTCCGTAGTCGTAAATGTTGAATAAAGTAACTTTAAACTTCAAACAATACTTGCATATTCGTAGCTGCACAGCAACCTCATCATAGTACTGCCTTTCTTTTTGACCAAAGCTGTGTAGGTAGCAACAGAATAGAGACGTTTTGTGAAGTTTTTAACTCCACAATATGTCTTGGCAACGCCAAGAAAGTGCATAAAGCGCTCCCCCATACCCTGAAGCAGTGTTATACTAAGACCAAGGGTGTTAGGGCCGAGGTCAAAGCCAAGGACTTTAAATTTTCGTCGAGGCCAAGGACAACAGTGAAGGACAAAGTAATAAAATTGTAATAAAGCTACAATCGCGCGCTCTCTGCTCATGTCAACTGTATTATGCGGTATATTCTAGTAGACCTTTTTCCGGCGTCCCTAGCGGCGAAAATTTGTTGCTACGGTGGACGAGCTATCAGACCTCGCTTAGTGAAAAGCATAGCTTTTATGACACGTTGGTTGGAAAATTGCAGCTGAGAGATTAATTGAAGATTTCTTCTTGGTATTTCAATTGCGCACATCGATTAATGCAAGCACAGGGTGAAGAGTAGATGATTAGTTGGAATTTGCTAGAAAATATTTTAAGCTTAGGGCTTAGGCTAGTGAGTTTCACTGGACCAACCGGTACAAACCTGTACGAGACTGTGCTTTTGTATGTACTGCAGCTGTGCAGTACAATACTGATTGTGATACGTTAGCTATGCTATAGCCTAGATGAAATATTTTCCTCTGGACTGTCCTAATTGCAAACCAACGTTCAGTCAATGCTGAGCTTGATTGCAACAAAATTTATGAACTGCCAACCGGTACCTCATACTCTCAAAGCCCAGGCTATAGATTAGATTTTAACTTCAAAGTGGATAAGGTTACGTGGTCGCAAGATTCGTAACATTTGTCTCTTTGATTTATTTTATTACTTTGTTACTCTGGTACAACAGGGGAGAGCGTAAAGGGATAATAAAATGAACCAAAGTGACAAATGCTACGGTTATGCAACCTTAGCCAATGCCTTCTAACTTAAGCTATGGCACGCCGATCATCACAGAAAAACAAAATGAAACTGGTAGGATATGGGCTGAGCAAGGCCTGCAAGCTATATTATGCTGCTAACTTGTAAACTTCATCTACAGCCCTTACGGTAGGCCTAATTCAGTTTTTGCATCATCCACCATCAAAGCTATAGCTTTGCCAAAAACTTTGGTTTATTTGTCACGCATTGACTAAACGTTAGTTTGCTACTAGGACAGTCCAGAGGAAAATATTTCATCTAGGCTATAACATAAGCTGATATTACAACCAGTGTTGTACAGCTGCAGTACATACACAAAGTACAGCCTCGTACAGGTTTGTACCAGTTGGTCCAATGAAACCCACTAGTCTTGGCCCTAAGCTTAAAATATTTTTTAGCAAATTCCAACTAATCATCTACTCTTCACCCTGTGCTTGCACTAATCGATGTGCGCAATTGAAATACCAAGCAGATATCTTCAATTAACCTCGCTGCCGTAATTTTCCAACCGACGTGTCATAAAAGCTATGCTTTTCACTAAGCGAAGTCTGATAGCTCGTCCACCGTAGCAACAAATTTTCGCCACTAGGGACGCCGGAAAAAGGTCCATTAAGTTGATGGTTTCCGAAGTGCAGCAGCGAAAATATATTGCGTTGCAATCATTACTGCAGTTTTTATTCTCCAAACCAAGTCAATGATATTGTCACACTATCTACTTTTGTCCCTCTCCCGCGTGAGTTTAATAATTATATTATAACTTAGATATTTATCGTTATTTAGAACATTTCAGGTCAGACATAAATATTTAATTATATCTATGTCGGAGGTATCCAACAAGAGTCATGCAGGCATCCACCGAACCCTTAGTTATTACCAAGAGCGGATCCAGAAAATTTTAGGGGGAGGTGCAGTTTTGAATTAGGTTGGATATTAACTAAGTACAAAGACGTAAGATGTTTAGACTCGGAAAAGGGCGTAAATAAGCCCTTTGAAAATGCATCATGTCACAAGCGTATTGAAAATTTTACGGGGGGGGGGGCACTTACGCGTAGTTTTTTTTTTGGCAGGTTTAATTTGAAGCAAATTGAGGAACAAAAATATGGCTCTTTGGGGGGGGGGCGAGAGCATGCTCCCCCGGAAAATTTTTTGAACTTTAAAAGCTGTAATGGCCATTTTAGTGCTTTTTAAAGAATTTTTATGGCTAATTTGTGTAATTTTTTGTCCCTTACTGTGAGTCCTTCACCAAATATGATGATACATTTTGTTTGCACAGTTTCGATTTATGCGTGCTTAGAGGTATGTTTACACAAAATACGATATATTTTTCGTACGCAAAGTGACGCAGGCTACGAAACAGTTAAGGTTATGACGTCGTCGTCGTCGTCGTTTGGCGAGGCATCTCTTCCAAGACAGATGGGAGGACCAAGGCCGAGGGTTTATCCTTTTACCACCCTGGCCACCAAACTGCTTGGGTCAGATGCTGACTGTAAGGGACTTCAGCCAGCATCTTGTTTCGTCATCCAAAACCATTAGACCAAACATACCTCGGGGTGCTCGATGTATGGGACACTGTGAGATGATGTGATCTGCGGTTTGTTCACTGGCACCACACTCACAATTCGCTAGAGGAGCAAGACCCCATTTGTACATGGACGAACAGAAACGTCCAACACCAGAACGCAGACGGTTGAGCTTGACCCAGGCTGCCCTGGGCAGACCCATACCCAAGGGTCTGGAGCTAGCCTTGGGAATGAAAGCGTGGAGTGACAATGCGTTGGCAGAGTACTCCATGTCCCATTTCGTGTTCGTCCACTCGGCTGCACGGACGTCCATCTCAGAAAGACTGTCTAGTAATTTCCGAGCAGCAGGTACAAATGAGCGTCTAGATTTCAATCTCTCTCTACATACGTCCTGTGACTCATGAAACTGGCCATGTAAAATGTGGTCAGGGTCCAGGGAGCTGCGGTTGGCTAGGGAGAGTGTCGCTCCTTGGCGGCGAAGCTCAGCTGGCTGGATGCCTGAAAGAACCGGAAGGTAGACCGATGGAGTGGGACGCAGGCACCCAGTGACAATGCGCAAGGCGTCATTTATTACACTGTCGATAAGCCGTATGTGCACGCTGCGGCACCAGACTGGTGCGCAGTACTCGGCAGTCGAGTAGACCAGAGACAGGGCAGTTGTGCGTAATGTCTTAGCGCTAGCACCCCAACCTGTTCCGGCAAGTCGCCTCAACAGTGAGACGCGAGCACATAACTTCCTGCGCAATGCTTCCAGGTGAGGACGATATGTGAGCGATCTGTCCAGTTTGACCCCAAGATAAGTGGGAACTGGACAGAAAGGTAAGGTCTTACCGATGTTACAGACCTTAAGCTCACGCTTAGCCTCTCGATTGTGGAGGTGAAAGGCCGCCGTCACCGTTTTAGTGTGGCTAAGCTTCAATCGCCAGGTCTGGAGATATTCCGAGAGTGTAGTCATGTCCTGGCTTAGAGTCCTTTCCAACTCCTTCCATTCTCCAGATGTATGAAGTATCGCCAGGTCGTCGGCATAGGCGAACTTCTTGGAGGTTATGGAGGGGATATCATATGTATAGATGTTGAAAAGGAGGGGGGCCAGGACCGATCCCTGGGGGACGCCATTTCTCAGGCGTCGTAACCTGCTAGGCTTGCTGTCGCCAGTTGTAAGGGTGAAGCTTCTGTTACGGATCAGCTCCATAATCATACGAACCATGTGCTTGTCCGGCAGAAGCCGCAACAGCTTGCAGGTGAGGCCACGGTGCCAGACAGTGTCATAGGCAGCTGTCAGGTCGATAAAGACGGCACCGGCCTTCTTTTTCGCTTCGAATGCATTCTCAATGCTTTGCGTGAGCAAAGTGACTTGATCCACGGTGGATCTTCCGCGTCGAAAACCCGCCTGTTCCCGTGGGAGCAGAGGGTCAATAAGAGGTTCGACGCGGGCGTAGATAAGTCGCTCGAGAATCTTGTAGGGAACACAGAGCAAGGAGATCGGACGATAGCTCTTTGGGTCCTCTACCGGTTTTGAAGGATTCGGGACCGCTACTACTAGCGCTCTTCTCCAGATCTTAGGAATTTTGAGGTGGTGCAGGCAGAAAGATAGGAAGCCACTTAGCCAAGATTTTAAGCTGGCTCCAGCATGGATTATCAGCTCCGGACAAATGGAATCAGGTCCAGGAGCTTTGCCTGGTTTTAAATGTTGGAGGGCAGCAGCGAACTCCCGATGGGAAAAACTCCCGGAGACATTCGCAGGATGTAATGGATCAGCCCTCCAAAGGTCAGACACTTCCTGTAAAACGAGCCGAGATGAGCGTCGATTCACACCTTCGTATTTCCCGTTTTTAACCAGCTGAGAAGCAATAGCATCAGCTGAAACATGTTGTTGCTCCGGATGGCAGATGCTTTCCCGTAGCCCGGAGCGTTACTCTGTCTACGCTATTTAATCTGGCTGACAGAAACCGAATCTGCCTTAACGGCGAGACACCTAACGATGTTCAAGCTGGGCAGCGGCAAACGTCCTTTTCAGGACGGGGCGATGCGCATCTTCGGCGCACCGTCAACAAGTTCCAAAGGCCCAGCATTCTCCAACTGAACATCGAAGGCCTCACTGCAAGCAAAATGAGCGTGTTGCATCATCTTGCGTTACAGTGTGAGGCACTCGTCATCCTCTTACAGGTTATGACGTAAAGCTACGTCACTTTGCGCGGCATTTTGGAAAACAATGGTGAGGTGCTTCGCAAAGCAACCGATAGAAAGCAAAACTCTTTGGGTTCGAATTGCGAGAAAAATATTTCCTTGAGCTGGTTACGTCACAAATTGTATGAAATCTCAAACGACAACTAGTCGGGATTAAAATCGCATTTAGTATAGACAGATCTTAAGGCGTGTAAAGGAGCATATTTATCAAAGAGATAAAAATCATGAAAAAAGCGTATTCAACAAAAATTACGTTGAAAATGGCTGGTGGAGGGATCGATGCATTAGCTCCTGGTTATAACTTATGATTGCAAAACTCAGTGACTTTAGCCAGCGGTGAACTTTGTTGTATATGAAATCTTTTTATTCAATGAAAAAAACTAACAAAACATAAATTTCACACAGAAATACTAATTTACTACAACTTCATACCTTTTTGTGTACTTGCGTAAACTTATTCTGATCTTGGCCGAACCCCTGCTGCAGCCTCACCAAACCACTGGGGTTCGGTTCAACCCAGCTTAAAAACCACTGTTTTACATTTAACAGTTTGCATTTTCGTGAAAACAAGTTGCCAAGTTGAATCTTTGAGTCCTCGAGCCGAGGACAGCGTAAAACCTAAGACCTACGAGAGCCAACGCCAAGGACAGCTTAGTCGAGGCCAAAGACTTCACAAACCTGTCCTCGAGGACGTTCTCTACGCCAAGGACATCCTCGAGGACTACATCACAGCCCTGAGAAGTAAAGCAAATTTCGGACAAACAAACTTGCAACAGGAATTTCAATTGTTTTTTCCAACCAGCCTTACGTAAGGCAGTCGTTTCCTTATGTCATCATGCAAAACTCTTCGTAGCTGATTTGTTTGTGGAGAATTTAGCTACTCGTCTAACTGAGTAGGCTCTCTATTTGAGGGTGCTTGGAGCGAAATCTTGAGAACAAGGGCGTTTATTACTTGTGATGACATCATTGATACGATATTCTTGAGCTTAAGCCTTGAGGTTTGGGAAAGCATCGGTACCTCTTATCTTCCGAAGACGGAAGCAGCATTAATTAAGCATTGTTTTAATTTTTTGCTACTCCACTGCAATCGCGTAATTCGTTTGCATTAAGCCTAAAGCTCACGCATTTTCGAATGTTAAGCTTTTTGAATACAGCGTAGTAGGCCTCAAAAAACAACAGTAGCAAAAATACCTTAGTAAAAAATAAAATGCTTCAGTTTTTGTTCTCATTAGATTACCATAAATCTACATTTTTACCTCTATAAAATTTATAATTTTACAACATCATTTCATAAAGTATGTTTTCAAAATAAATTAGTTTATTAAAAAATTTCCGAATGCACGAAAGCATCGTCACTGATGATACAGAGTACAAAAAAACGCATATATTGGTATTGTCTATCCTCTTGCAGGGGTTTTGCCTCAAGCTTTGCCAATGTAGGCCTACCAACGTACCAAATATAATTTTTCGAAGAGACTTCATAAATGCGAAAGAAGTGGATTCACTGTATCTTTATTTATAGTAAAGGTATGGGTTATTGATGAAGGGTCCGGAGATATGCTTCCCCGCACAATTTTTGGAAAATTGCAACCCCAATTGCAATTTCGGTGTTTTTTAACAACCATTAAGGCAGCGTTTGTTTGAATTTTTGGCCTTTAATTCTGAATTCATCATTCAAAAAACACGTTTTTATGGGAGCCCTTGAGGTTTACGGCTGCTTAAGGAATATTATCGAATGGGTTTAAGGCATGGATGTGGAAGCGGTCATATTTTAATGGAAACGGAAGCGCGAAAAGTATGCCACTTCCGCTTCCACATCATTCAAAAAAGCATACCGCAAATAACTTATTAGATCAGAGGTGGGCAAACTACGGCCCGCGGGCCGCATGCGGCCCGCAAGATCATTTCATTCGGACCGCGGGCACTTACAGAAAAATGAACCTTGTACCCTAGTGAAATCACATGGAAAATAGGACATTTGCGGTCGTGATGACTTTAGGCGGATTCAGAGGGGGCCACGGTGCCATGCCTCCCCCTTGGCCCTGTAATAAGGTGCTAAAACCTAACTTTTAGTTAATAATTTCTTAAGCTGATAATAGTTGCAGCCTCTTTTTGCTTATTATAGCCAAGCCTCAGCTTTTAGACATAAGCTGCGGAAATATTTTTGCAGTGTTCATAGTGACTGCACTCACTGCATGCCCTTTTTCGATAAAAAAGTGTGATAAAATGAGTGTTCTTTATGTGAAACCCCCCCAGCAAAGAAAGAACATTTGTCCTGGGGGGATGCCTAAACATCCCCCCCCCCCCCAGTGATAAGTACCGAAAAAGTTAAATGTTTTTTATACGTGTAGCTTGTGGGTACGGACTGCGGCGATGCTTTCCAGCATATCTTGAAGCCATTATGGTTTCCTTTGCCAACTAATCAAGAAAAACCGTTTCAGTGCGCGTATTACAGAACATAACAGTTTGTTTTTCATCAACATTACAGCACGTCAGCAGTTTTTTATAAGCGTTAGTGAAAGCACGAAGAATAATTATGTTATTGTTCAAGCAGCGGTTCCCTAACTTTTTTCAGATCATATTTGGAATGGAGAGTAATCAGAGAATGAGTTTTAAGAAAATGCTAGACCTTCCGGGTTAGCTTACTGCTCTCCCCCCAAATCCCTTGTTATATTTTTGAAACAAAAACTTGCCTAGAACAAAGCTAATGAAGTTTTCGAAATTCATACCGTTGATAATTTTTGTTCATCATGCTGGTAGTATGCAAACACGCACTACGCCCTCCACCACTGATTTAATTTGGTCATAGACCAATGACATCGCCCCAAAAGCGTATTTAGGAGGGGGGCATTGTGCCATGCCCCCCCCCCCCCTTTTTGCCTTTTAGTAAAAAGAGCAAATGGTGCCAAGTGACTGAAATATGCCAGACTCTTTTGATTGCTTTTGTAGCTTATGGCTAGGGGCGGATCCAGGGAGGGTGGAATAAGGGGTATGCATTCACCTTACCAGCCTTTTTCAACTATGTTTTTGATACATTAAATACAATTTTTCCACAATTTCGAACCTCTTTGATAACAATAAGCCTTACGCCTCAAGCACGCATATTTGAAAATGATGCATCATAGTTGGTGAAGTAGGCCTACTCACAAATGGGGTCAAAAAACTTTAACAAAGTTTCCCTGAAAAATGTTCAAAACGCACTAAAATAGCCATTACAGCATATAGTATTTCAAAATTTTTCCGGGGGAGCATACCCCCGGACCCCCCTAAAGCCTTTTCCGTTTTTCAATCTGCTAAACTTAGCTCTGCTGAAAAAACTACGCTTAAAAAATGGTGAAATTATGCCCCACCCCCCTTTAAAATTTCGTGCTACGCCACTGCATCGCCCCATAAATAATAAATACCATTTTCGCAACATTGCCGTGTTATTTGGGTTCAAAATTCAAGCAAAATTGCGGACAAAGGCATCCCCCCCAGTAAAAATTTTCTACTTCGCACACTGAAAGAGAGTAAGTTTCTTTGCAAACTTGCAGCAAAAGAATCCCAGGATTGTGACTCAATTGTTCCTTTGCACTTTTGTTTGCTTTTTGCAAATTAACTTTCAAAAACGCTTGCTAAAGTTTGACCAAGAACTTTCAGCGTGTTGGAAAAAAAGTTACGGTTTACGCTATCGGCTTCCAACGTACTAGTCGTATTTTACTTGCAAAATTTCGTTGAATCTGTTTGGAAGCGAAAGCGCTGGAAGCGGAAGCGATAGGTGTGGAAGCGGAAGCTGTTTGCAAATATACCGCTTTCACATCCATGGTTTAAATCTTTGAAAAACCTGTGTTCGCAGTGCAATGCAGCAATTTCTGAGACAACTTTCAGGATAGTACCATCATGTCCAGTGGCGTAGGCAGGAATTTTCAATGGGGAAGGAGGGGGGGTTGAAACACTAAGCCGGGTTTTGACTTAATATTGTTACCTATGACGCGGTTGTGCAAGGTAGAGATTCATACTTTCGTAAGTGATGAGCGGAAGCTATATTACAATTACAGTATTATGGTATGTCGCCTATCCACAAAAACTCATCGCTAACTATAGCATACGTGGCCTAGCGATTGCGCGAGCAGGTGACAGATCCTACGTGACGGGTTCGATTCACGGCTGGAGCCGATCGCATTTGGTATATATATTATACCGGGTGACTCAAAGAGCCCAAGCTCCCTTCGCAGCCTCCCTCAGTTATTGTTGACTTTTCTGTTCACAATATTTTGAAAATAGGCAGAGGCTATTTGTACGGGCCGTAAAATAAGCTCTTTATTGTTTCTTTTATTATCCCTTCGCGCTCTTCCCCATTGTACGAGAGCGTGACGAAGTAATAAAATAAACCAAAGAGACAAATGTTACGGGCCCGTAAAAATAGCCGCTTCCTTGAAAATAACTTCAGTTATTTATTTTATCGACCACAGTAGCTATTGTTCTCACCTTACCTAAACAGGTATGAACACCGGTCGAGGGTCAACGCTTTTCGTAATTGCGATTGTGCAAGAGCGGTAAACAATATAAAGCACAAACGTTGCCAAACCAATGGGTGGGGGTGAACCCCGATTCCTCCCCTCCTCTGCCTACACCCGTGATCGTGTCGGACTGTCGGTCTGAAATTAGTGAGCTGCAATTTATAGACCACGATAAAAAATATCATGCATTATTTCTAAATTTGATTTTAAACTTTAGTACCACATTCACGCCGTTCACGGGTATGCGCTCTCTGAACGTTTAGGGCCCCGGTGCGATGCACCGATTGCACCCCCTCTCTAGGCGCCTGCTGATACATATTGCATAACCATCATTAACTTCCAAAAAAAGACATAGGTAGGATGCGGCAGATATAGAGCATGCTTGCGTCACGCGTAGGCGCGGTAAATCTCACAGAGAAACATAATTTAAAGACATTGAGCTGGTATCTAAACTAATTCATCATTGCAAAAACAAGCTATTGGTTTTCCATAGCTGAATCAGCGAAAGTTCTAATTGGCTTGTTTCAGAAGAGGAATGCGGGCGGTGGGAAGCACATTGGTGTTTATTCTTGATATTTTTTAAGATTTTATACTGTATTAGTTTTTATCTGCTTTTTTTAGCTGCATTTGGTGGTACTTACATTAAAAACTGGGTCCGTTATGTCGCTGAGTGCAAAAAATTGAACGAACAAAAAATACAACACGGGAGAAACATAAATCAATGCAAGCTTCCCATTCCACCACTAGTTCATATCAATGCTTTCAGTGAAAGAGCTGAGCATAACTTTAAATGAGATACTAGAACCAGTGTAAACCCACATCGATGCAGGGAGTCGGACCGAACCCGAACCGCGAACAGGTAAAGGTAAAAACCTGAATAGCGAACAGGTTTTTTCGGTGAACCCGAACCGAACCTGAATCGTTTAAATTTGAGATCATTGAACCTGGACCGAACCCGAACCTTCAAATTTTGGTGCAACTGAACCCGAACCTGAACCTGAACGCAAATTTTTGAAGTATTGAATCTGAACCGGAACTGAACCGTCAAAAATTAAATTTGAACCTGAACCAGAACCGGAGCGATATTTTAAACGGTTCGACTCCCTGCATCCATAAATAATTTCTAAGCAGCTTGATGGCTGATTGAAAAAAAAAATAAATCTTTACTCTGCTTGTGATACTACGTCGAAGCGTGTAGTGAGTGCCCCATAGGGCACATCTCCGCCGCTTAGCGCCTGGGCAACACAGCTCCGAGCGGTGGCGAGGTGTTGGCGACACTGTCCGATTTGACCGAGTCAAGAATCGAACCCCAGAACCATGTGTGCCGATAACGATGTCTTTGACCGCTGCGCCAACGTGCCGGCTTAAAGGCCAATAAAATATATTCTACCAATAAATCATTGTGTGTAGTGATATTAGTACCGAAATATCGACATAATTGTTTTGAGGTTGTTTACTTTTTTCTAACGACATTTGCTCGAGGTTCCGCACTGTTTTGCATGCGCATCTTGCGTCTCTCTATTACAGGCTAACCTTAGTTTTGCTTCGCAATTATTTCTTGGGTATTCCTGGGTAGCCACTAGCCAGCCAGTATCATTGTTGCGTAATCTCACTCCGAACTCATTTACTAACAGTTCGCATCCACAGCGAGTTAGCGTCCTTTTTATAGGCTACGTATTGCAACTCACAAGTCTGATTAATTTTGTAGCAAACTCTTGTAGCAAGACCGCAGCAGGCAACTGACCGAGCAGTTTGCACACCACGGTTCTTAAGTTTGTCAACAATTTGGTATTTAAGCGAAATAGTTTTAAGTGGACAAGTAGTTTTTGAGGTTTGATCACATTACGGCTTTCACACTCATTGGTGAATTTTATCACAAGGCCTGCAGCGTAGGTTAAGAACTGTGATTTAATGTTGAAGCCTGCAGCGGAAAGCTAGTTGATTTTTTTAAATGGTTTTGAAGAAGCTTCTTGTGACGCACTCGTCAGTTTCTGGGAAAAACAGCTTTTTTTCAACGCCACGCAAAATGTTATGACAGAACGCTTTTGGAAGCCTAATGCGAAAACAGCTTTTTTCAAAGCTCCTCTTTAACTGTTAAATATACTGATGTTGCTTTAATATAAGTTTTGGTTGTCATTTCTTGGACAGGCACTTTCACGTCAGGCGGTAAAGGATATCAAATCGCTTATTTAAATAGAGAACCGCGGTTAAGTTTTCGGTACATTGCAAAATGAACGGCTGTCGAACGCTGCAGCAGGCTGGAAACATTGATCAGCGCCGAGGAGAGATTTTTGAATGGTTTTGAAATGCTTAATACAAACGTAGCATAGCTTTGTCTTGTGCGTTTTGTAACTTTTTGGGCGTGACCAGCTATTTTCAAATTTTCAAAGAATTTTTTTCAAAATTTACCCCAAATACAGTAGTGTCCATTGAACACTTTTAGCGCAAGGTATTTGTGCTCTGTCGGGGCTATGAATAAAAGAACAGTTAAGATCACAAATTTTTAATCGAGCTCATGGGTGATTGCTGAATTTTCCCACAGGAGCAAAAACTATTAACTATATTGACAAACAAAGTTAAACGCAGGTCGAAGCTGTTATCGAGGGATAAATCAGGAGGGCAATCCAAATAAAATCTAGTTTTAGTAAGTTATTCAGAAAATGGGTAGTAAAAGAGTGTCATGGCAGGTGTAAATAACGTAAAGTTATTTCATAGCTTTTCGTATACGCCTAATACTGTAAAGGTGGCAATAGCCCTTTTTGAAGTTTAAAAATTGGAGAATCGACTGTAGTACATCATTATGGATATTTTTTACTCTGATCCTGCTCTCAGAAATAAGGTATATACAAAATCAATTTATCCCCGTTATTTTCTAAAATCCAACCACTTTATTTTTGTCTCGGACACTCAGCTTTTGCCTAGACAAATTAATGCCATCGTAACGAAATTTCTTAACAATTGAACTGATGCAGAATAAAAATGGACAAAATAAACTTCTAATACAGAATACAACAAATAAAAATTTGACTGATATGCGTAAAATAGAAGATTAAAAGTACATTTGTACAAATTTAACAAGTACTCTTGCACGGATAAATGATACAGCGTTCCGCAGTTGTTTCTGGTCACCCATAAGCGCACAACATAAAGCAAACCTTGCATTAAATATACAATGATTTCGAGTTTAGATTTGACAGGAGAGAAACGATTTTGTCACAAAATTATTTTCAATATTTACACCGCCAAACTATTTAGAATAAGTCTTTAGGCCACTTGAGATTAGCTGATGACTGATCAGAAGATCATCAGGTTGCAATTATCTGTTTCCTATCCTAAAAAATGTAAACTTTACTTTTCTTCTACAAACAGATGAATATGGTTTTCAAACGATTTTGAGCTTAATCAAATTCTTAATCAAAAAACATTACTTTTTGTAATAAGTTAAAACGCATCTCAAAGCATATCGCTTGCGACAGTTTTTTCTTTAACCTTAATGAGATACGCTGATCATTGCATGTTTCAACATTTCCCAAAACAATACGTTTTCTTCCAACGTTGAATAATGGAACATGGAATAGTTTTGATGTTTTTGACGACTTGGAAGATTTCCGATAAAAGATGGTTGATGCTCACCATAAGCAATTATGATAGCTTTGTCTTCGTTGTGAATATAGTACCATTCCTCCAAAACCGATAGAACATATTGGCATTGCGATGTTGTGGTAAAGTTTTCCGCAAAGATCATAATGACTTTTCGACTTGTTTTTATTTTCAATAGCAATTGTTGCACTTGCGTTTGACCACACCAATCATCTTTACCGCTTACGCTGATCACGAAATGAGGACTCTCGCCTTCTAATCGAGGAACTAAAACATCGTCAACCCAGTCACCCACAGTGGCATCATCTTTGTCGTAGCAAACAAATCCATCGTAAACATACAATGAGTGGAATCTTTGTTCTTCACTTTCGTTGCTGTCAAAAGATCGCAGACGAACATCTCGTAAGAGAATATTGACCAAATTTTTCTTGAAACGAGGGTTGGTAAAGGTCATTGCAAGCAAAACAATCATTAAGATAATTGAGGAAAAGCATAACACCAGCATTACTAAATATATTTCTTCACAATTGTTGCTCACGCTGTAAGTAAACAGGGAAAGTGGTGAATCCGAATCAGATTCAGCACAAGATATGCAGCCTCCCCAATAGTTGACTAACGAACTGGTGCAATCAGGATAAAATCCTGGTAAATTCGCATGATGTACGATGCCTGAACGCACCAACCACCCGAATGTTTCTGCAAGTGTGCAAACACATCGCACTGCGTTTCCTCGTAAATCAAAGTAAGAAAACCCTAACAAAACTTTTTTGTCCACGATTGTGGGGTCAATGTCTCTAATCTGATTAAAGCTAAGATCGAGATGGTGCAGGCCATTAGCTTGCAAAAACTGCAATGTTCCTGGATAAATTGTGTGAATGAAATTGTAAGAGAGGTTCAAAACCCGTATCAAAGGAAAATTGATAAGCTGATTTTTATTCAACGTCTCAATTTTGTTATGCGATAAGTCTAAAAACCACAAGTTGGGTAATGTTTGTAAAGCAAGGAAAGGAAGCGTTTCAAGCCAGCAGTCACTCATTGATAATGTTTGCAGTTTTGACACGCCGTAAAAGAAATTCGGTTGAAGTTGAAAGGTTAGGTGAGCACCATTCATAATCAGAAAGTTGAGATTTAATAAAGGTTCAAATGCAGGTAGGTTTGTCGGAATATAAAAGGTTGGAATTGCAATGTTGGAAATATCCAGTTTGGTAACCTTTGGAAAAAATATTTTATTAATTCTGCAAAACTGGAAATACCTGTAAATATTTCCCCCTGAATCCCCATATTGAAACGTAAGATTACTTTGACTATTGGCTAAAAACTCAAACGTAATATCCTGTTGATATTCGGTCAGATGAAACCTTAAAATAGACAGTTCAGGAAGGTGCGATAAGGTTTCAGAATGTATCCGCTGAATAGGATTATAACGAAGATCAATACTTTTTAGTTCTGGCATACTCGCGAAAGCATTCGACATGATGAAATTGATCTGATTGAACGACAAATTGAGATTGTGTGCATTGCTGAAATATTGCAATTGATAAAGGCTGAGATCAGTAATCGCATTTTGGGATAAGCAAAGTAATTGCTTTGAATTTGCAACTACTTTTTTTAGTGAACTCGCGATCAAATGCGACGCTGATGGCATTTCTTCAAAAATAGTATTGTAGATTGCTAGTTTCACCAGCTTACGCGAGCTAATCAGTAAGCTATTTGGTTTTGCGTCGGGCAACTCACCAATCTTATTTGTGCTGACATCTAAATATGTTAAACTCAGCCCAGAAAATGCAGATGTGTCTAGAATTCGGATTCCACATCCAATAAAACTGAGTTTTCGAAATCGAGACAGTTTTCTCAAAACAGTCAAACTATTGCTATCAACTTTGTCATATTGCAAACCATACGAAAAATACAAATGCGTAAATGTATGGGAGAAATGAGAATCAGGGATTCGATCAATCATTCCTAATTCCAAAATTGTCAAGTTTGGAAAGCGCAAATAGGCATTTCCCAGATTAAGTCGATTTATTTTGAGCTGTGTCGGGTAATACGTGTTATTGCAAAAAGTATTTCCGGCCATGTTTAACTCTTCAAGCGAAGGAAGATTAGGTAAAATTTCAGGATTCATCACAACTTGTTTAAGGCAGTTACATTCTAGATTTAATGCTCTCAGTTTCACGTTGTGAATTAAAAAATCTGCTGGAAACCTTGAAATCATGTTTCCAGATAAATCCAAAACTTCCAAGTTTGTCAAAAATTTGAAAGCCCCTTTTTGAATATGAAGTGGTTGCATGAAGTCATGATACTGCGATGACCATGCCAAATTCAAGTAAGTGACGTTTGTTGAGTTGACAAAATCGTTTGAACTAACAGATTTGAATGAGTTTCCTCTTAATTTGACTCCGAGCAAAGATTGTTGAAACAAAAAACTTGGAATTTGTTGAAAGTTGTTGTAGGAAAGATCAAGAAATTTTAAGTTTGTTGATAAAAAAACGGGAGCATCAATTGTAAAGTTTTGCCCACAAAAATGTTTTAAATCGCCAAGAATGCAATTGGATGAAAAACTGACGATTTCTAAAGAAGTCAGATGCTCCAGTTCGTACGGCTGCAGAGGACTTAATAATGAAAAACTTGCAAATAAAATTGAAATAGACTTGGGCAGCATTTCAGGCAAACGTTTCATCATGTTTCCACTGATGGCCAAATATGTGAGATTGTGGAGATGGGAGAATGCACCCGCTTCAATTACGAAGTGTGTTGTGCACCGAGGTATATCAGCTTGTCGAAAGTCAATTGGAATGCAATTGTACACCACGGATATTGCTAAAAGAGATGGGTAAGATGCAAAGTCATCTTTTTTTATCCGAGTGATTGAGTTTTGACCAAGATTTAAAACTTCAATATCATGAGGTAATCCATGAGGAATGCTTCTCAATCCTCTTCGGAAACATGTTACGTATTTTCTAGGCTCAAACATCCATGATTGTCGACCGACTGTTCGAAATGCGTCGAAGGTTTGAGCAACCAAACTAAACACTGTATTGTACGTTGGTAGTGAGCATTGCCACTTCAAATAGGTTTGCGTTGACAGTAAACCGCTTTGCGCAAATGAAATAGCACAAATGACCACTAGTAACACTAGCAGCTGCATATTCACTCATTTCATCACATTTTTTAAAAAAACATCAATTACAGAACAGCCTATTTGCAATATTAAAAAACATAAAATAACGTGTTATTTTTAAATTCTGTCCCGCTCTACGTGGTACCATTTCTAAATTCTTGTGCAGGCCATACCGTACGTTCGTAAAAAACTTGCCAACGCACAAAATCGGTGAACTACTTTGTACCGAGCTTTGTCACAAACTTTTGACTGCACTGCAAGGTGGATTTTAAGCTACTGTACTATTGTAGCCTTTTTGTAAAACGTTTGTCAAGAGTTTGACAAAACTTCTGGCCTGCAAATGCAGCTGTGAATGAAGAGCGATTTCACCAGCGATTGTTTGAGTGTATTGCCGCACCAATTATGGTCTTCCATCAGTTTGGATAATTTGCTGTATAACAATCTCTACAACCGTTGACTGGAGATGCTAACCACTTAAACTCTCTTACTTAGTCTTACTGAGTTGAGATCACTTTCGCATTTTGCAGACTGAATACTTTTTGTGCTGCAAAATGACCGATTTTCAAACAAATTGTATAGTTTCTGCTGACTTTCAAGTGGCCTTATCAAAATAACAAAATCAGTGGGCATGTACATTATTGCTTGAAAGTAAGCAGCTGTAGTATAGGTTGCGCATGGAAAGGCTGCGATGGCGTGGGCATTTCCAGTAATTGTGCATTTCTATAATAATCTACACCTGGTTTATGAACTCATTCTTTTTGTTGGCTTCTCATTCTTTTGATCGCCTTTGAGTTATTCTTGTAGATATGCGTAAACTGTAACTTGCACACAGGGCCGGTGCTAGGAACTGCGGGGCCCAATTAGAAATCTAATGGCGGGGCCCCTCTTTTCATAATAAAATGTATAGACGTTTGTGTCTCATGAAAAAAACATGCGAACGAACCAAAAAGACCGGCATTTAATACCTGCTATAAAACAAATTGAAGTGCCGGCAGCACCAGAGCAGTCGTCTTAGGGGGGCCAAGCCTTTTACAAGAGGGGTCAAACATTTATTCAATTCTGTAAACTGCAAAGAAAGCTTTCACGCCACAGTCTTCTTCATCAACGAGAACTTTGCATCGAGCTGACGTTGATTTGAACTTTAAGTCTTGAAGATACCGTTTCTGTGCAAGTGTTATATATCACAGCTATGTCATGTTGTTTTACGAGTTCGAAGACAAAAGAAAAGCAGTGGAACACGCTTACAGTTGCTTGTCAAGTTGTTAACGAACGCAATTTCCATATTTGATATTCTTAATTCGAACGAAACGCAAAACGGTTCTGGCGAAGCTGTTTCAGCAATAATTAAAATGTTTAAAATTATGCTTAAAAGCCGCTGTCTTCAAAAAAAGTAAAATTGTCGATTGGAGGTTAAGGGTGGGGGTGGGTGAGGGGCAAGCTTGCTGTATGTGGCGGCCAGGCCACCCCTTTGCGCCGACTCTGCTTTTATTGATTGCTGTACTTTTAACATCAATAAAGCCGGCCAATTAGTTAAATAATTTTAAATTTCAGACAAGCATTATGGTAATATCTTGAAAATTATGCCATAACGCAATAATTAGCGAATATATTTTTTTGAATTTGGAACTCCTTCAAATATGCCTAAATATGCCAACAGACAATAAACTAAAACTACCGGAAAGATTTTTCAAAATGCACTAAAATTGCACTTGTTGTACGAAAATTTTAGTAAATTTCCGGGAATGCATGGCCCTGGACTTCCTAAAGATAGTTTTGTCCGTAAATTGCTTCAAATGAACTCGACTTGATGTTGCCACTGTGCTGTTGACTTTGTTACTATAAATCTTGAAGGTTTCTCACAGTTTTTGCTTTTCTTAAACAGAGTATATTTTACAATTTAACTTAAGTCTCAGTTGCTTTGGTGGAGAGCATGCATTCTTAAACAGACGCTAAAAAGCTGCAACCGAAATTAACATGAAACCCCCCTAAAACTATCTCCAGGCGACAGGCGTTTACTTGTAAACAGCAAACCCACGCGATCAAACAACTGCGTAACTCTTTTCCTTACCAAAGCTTGGTTTCAGAGCCGGATTTAGAGAATGAGAGGCTTTACGTTTAGGTTATGTTGTTATCACGTAGGGCGCTAGTTATCATAAATTCCTGATCGGATGCAACTCTAAGGTGGCCATGGTTGATCTCGAAAACAAAGAGGTCGCTCCGTAATCGCGTCGAGCCCTTTTGCTTGTAACGAGGTCCCTTGTTTCTCCGAGGCCTGAGGCTTAATTTAGCCTGTTTTGCCTAACGGTAAATCCGACCCTGCTTGGTTTGACCAGCTACCGAGTTGCCGATTTTTTCTATTTAGCCTAACCCTAATTTAAAAAATGGGAATGATTCATAGATATTATGCACCGGTTCAACTTTTGGCACTTTCACCTATTTTGTATCTCACAGTACAGAAAGGGACTCCCTCTAGCGCGGGGCCCCTTAAGGTGCGGGGCCCAATTTAGTCAAATCGGTCTAAAACCGGCCCTGCTTGCACATTTACAGTAATCATATCGAAGAAAACGATCAATATTTTTGAAGCATCAACTTTATTAGAAGTTTCAAGATGATTGTTTCATTAATTTGTTTGTATTAAGGACTGAATTTGGAGCTTGAATGCATTCCCCTGCTTAAGCTCTCACTTTCTTTTGCTTTCCCCGTTGCCGAAAGCTTACCATAAACTTTTTTGCAACGTCGCTGTAAGAGGATAGACCAGGGGTGCCCAACCAGTCAATCGCAATCTAGGCTAGTGGTAACTGAAAATATTTTAGGGGGGAGGAAATTTCCCTCTTTGCCCCCTCCCCCCCCTGCTGTCAGTACCTGAGCCACAAAATTACTTGTAAATTGGGTAAAAATACCTTCAACATGTAACAGAAACTTGGCTCTTGGTTATTTGGTTAATTCATCCGGCTTGTTCTGTGATGATAATTACTCTAGCAATGACAAGTACAACGGACCATCGTCAGTCGGACAAAATTAAAACTGCACTTTATGCAAAAAGCTTTAATCTTGTTGTTGATGATACTAAGAGATGGGCATTTACCGCGATAGTTTATCGGCGATAGTTATCGGCGATAATTTTTTACCGATTATCGTTATCGCTCAAAATAGTTTGGATTTATCGATTACCAATATCGCTTTTGTAATATATTTTGTTATCGCCGATAAATTATCGCGATAAACGATTGTTTATGCACACAGTGTTCAAAGTTAGGGAGTTGGCGCTGTGGCAAAATTCACGGTGTCGATGAAGTCTCGCTGCAATTTAAAAAATCTTTCTTTGTTTTGTAACTTTGTTTAATCCCACGGCTGAGTCCGTGAACTGCTTTCTTTTCTTGAAAAATCTAGAAAAACACTTTTGTGATTTGACTTACTAGAGAAAAAACTTCATCAAACACATTGAAAATTTACCGCAACATGTATCGGAAAAATTTATCAGCGATAATTAGTCGATGATCGATATCGCTTCAAGAAATTGAGATTTATCGATTATTGGTATCGTCCAGAGCATTTTTGAAATTATCAATTATCGTTATCGCTTTAGTACAAAAAGGTTTATCGGGCCCATCACTGATGATACTATGGTCAAAGGGTGGTAAGGGCGTAGGGTCATGGCACGGTGCCTTCCATGGGTGAGCCCTTGCCTGCCTACACCGAGACGAGCAAATGATATAACTTAAGTAGGCTAGTGGTAACTGAAAATATTTCGGGGGGGCAATTGTTCCCTTTGCCCCCCCTAGCTACGCCCCTGCTGTCAGTACCTGAGCCGCAAATTGATCTGTTTTCATGAGCCAAATTTTCCACCGCTTTTGGTAGTGGCTCTATCTCTATAGCACCATTTTACGAGTTTCAAAATCCTAACTCCGCTACTGCTTTGCGCTCAATGTTACGACGCATAGACAACACCATGACGCATACCTTATTTCATTTATATCTACTTATCATTACGACGATAAAACGTTGTAAACAGAAATAAACGAGGCAGGAGTGCATGGTGTTGCCAAAACATCGCACCAGGTGTGGAATTGCTTTCAAGATTTTTGTGTTTTCAGTGCAGTGACAAATCACAGCGTTATATTGCTGCTTCATCCTAATAAACGGAAGAGACAAAATACAAGAAGCTCCATAAATCTGCAGCCATTGCTTTTTGCGACTATTCTCTTCAATCCTCAATACATGTACGTGTGACGCCGTAACACCAATTAAATGCACAATAACTGGAAAAAGTACAAACAATGCACTGAGAAACGAGTGAAATGAATTAACCTACATCCAAGCAACAGAATTAAATGAAGTCACAACTGCAGGCTTAGAACATCGAACTCGAGCTATTACAACGCACTTTTTGTGCCAAGTGTAATATTGCAACCCTCGACTCAGTTAAAGGACAAAGGTCATGAAAAAGTTGTCTCATTGCATCATTTTAAACTTTTATGCTTTAATTACGATTCGAAATTTTAAGTGCTGATATCGCGAAATTAAGCATAATTTGTATTTATTACAAGAAATTGCCATCAGTAGAAGCTTACTTATGAGTAGAATTTTAACAACTTCTTCCAATTAAACTTTATACCTTGCACTTTCAATTTGTTATCCACTAAGACTCTACCAAACAGAGATAATTAATTAACCATTTTATTACAAAAATAGAAACCAAAACATTTGAAAAGAATATTTTTGGCAATGAGTCAAGTTAAAACCGAAGGATCTCAAAAATATTCAAATGCTACAAATATTTTTGGCTTTTATTTTTGCAGTTAAGGTGGCAATACACCATTTCGACTAATTTTTGATATGTCTGACCTATGAACTCAAGTCTTGCAACTATGCAAGTGCATTGCAATAGGCTACTGATCTAACAGCAAAAAAAAACGAAGAATTTATGCAAATTAGGTCATCGGCAGCTATTGAAGTTACCAAAGTTGGAATACCTTTATCTCACTCCACACATTCTACAGAAAATCTAGTTTTTGACTTAAATCAACGATAAGAGCGAGATTCCCCCATCTTGATGTGGTAGACAAATGTGATAGGACGTTCTAAGCAAGCTCGTTGTGGCGCTTTGATCGCTTTCTCGTGATAGGAGGATAAATATGCAACTAAAAATATACATATAACTACAAACATAAACAAAAAAAAATATATATACATCCCTAGTAATCCAATATAGGCCTTACTAGTAGGCCGATTTCTCTTTCAAAATTCAAATTCTTTATGCCTACTATAAATAGAAAATCCAAATCCGGTCCAACGCATTTTTAGTGGTATCTAGCTGCATATACCTCCTATCACAAGAAAGCGATCAAAGCGCTGTAACGAGCTCGCTGAGGAGTTGTCGTCCAACTGCCTACAAAACAAAGATGAGGGAATACCGCTAAGTGCCTTTCCCAACGGCATAACCAGTAAACTTGCCAGCTTGTTCTTCACACGGTCCCTTTAATGCTGAGCGTCAAGGAGGGAAGCTGTGAATACCAATTTTACAGTTGTTGGTTTGACCCGACTGGGAACCAAACCTCAGTTTACAGTTCCAGAGGCGGACGCTCTTATACCACTCGACCATCTGAGCTGTTAAAAATTCGCAAAAATTTCCGCATCAAATTTCGGTTCGTTTAAATCCATATTCGTCTCAGCCAGAGACGTCCCGATTTAACATTTCAAAATCTTTAACCGATCCTAATCCTTAACCTTAAAAATCCAAAACCAAATTCTAATTTCTTTTTTTTGCACAAAGTCCTTAATATCGTAAATCTAATTTCGAAAACAGCATTTAAGCTTCGATAAATTTAGGCTACACCATTCAGACTATTTCTTTGAAATAATTGCTTGTCCAAATTCAATCGGTAAAAACACAAAATCTAGATCTTGTAAAATTACGCTACGTACCTACATCAGGTCCGAGTAGGCCTAAACCTAAATTTAAATCCGTGGGCATCTGTGCTATAGAGTAGATCCACTCTTGGTTATGCCAGATTTATTAGCGGTTTGTTGCCCCACAAATCTAAAAGGTAGCAAATTCGCAACAAGCTGTATATCAAATCTAACGCTGTAATGTTTGCTGGCAATTAACAACGTCTTAGATGCGGCGACGTGCGCAGTGAAAGTTGAATTCCAAGATGAATAGAGGCGATAGACCTATCCATTGAAACGTTGAAACCTTGTTAATTAATTTTTTGCCAAATCGATCGGTCCTTAACGTTACGAAGAAAACGCATAGCCTATAGCAAGGTACAGTTTTTATTTCATGTTATTAAAGTGTGCTTGACGCTCAAAAAAGCGCAGTAATCATTACAAAAATGATCAAAATTCAAAGCTGAATCCAAAGTTTTTTGTACGGGGGAATCAGAAAAATGCTGATCACTTGCGCAAAGTAGTCTAATAGCGACGTAGTAGTATATCCGGGCTGAAAGTTTTCGCGAGGGAGAATTGAAGCCCCCTTGACCCCGTGGATCCGCCAATGTAATTATTTTGTAACAACAAATTGTGCAACGCGAATAAGTTTAACATCACCGTGTAAAACAATGTAGGCTACAGGGTAGATTTATTTCGACCGCTGAACTAAACAGCCAAGGTACTTTAGAGGCCAATTTACTAATTCGTGTCAGGGATAGGTATAGTTTTGCGTCATAAATTTGACTTCGGTTGCAGTATGGTAGAGTGAAATAGTTGGAAATCTCGCGAAAATTGAGAACAAGATAATAAAAGTAACATGGTTCGACAAACGAGTTTCCACAAATCAACTTACCTTGCTGTTGACCAAAAAAGACAATTTACCAAAGTACAGTAGGCTTATACGTTAGATTGGAAGCAACATATGAGCTTACCAGAAGATATTGTGTAGCTAATGCAATTTATACGAATAAAAACTATTAAAAAATGAGTGTAGCTTAAGTGTAATATTTCAATCCTGCGTAAAATAAAGAGCCTATGAATCCCGCTATAGCGACAACTCGGAACACTGTTCTAAAGTTTCTTCCACTGGATTCAGATTCATTTTCCTGTCGCCTTCGAAACAATAATTTTGGAGTCCACTCTTGCATTGCTAGACCAAGCACATCTGAGACATCGTCATCTTCAGGATCTTCATCTGTTTTCCGGGGTCTGATCTCTCTTCTTTGTTTTTGGGTGTGTTTGGTAAACAATGCAGCGTTGCTAAGAGCTTTCAAAAGCTGCTTACCTGCAAACAACACACAATTTGCAAAGGCACACGCAAAAATTTATATAGAAGCTATTTCCATAAGGTCGGTTTAAGCAGTGAGGCAAAGACGATGGCATCAGAGTAATACTTCACTTTGGCTATAACCTACAAGCGCCTGTCTCAACACTAAGTTTTTGATAGCGACATGGCTTAGCGGTACCATGCAAGGTTGCAGATCTTTAGCTACGGCTTTTGTATCGTAGCTGGAGTCATTTGCATTCGCCATATTCAAATGGCAGCCGACAAGCTCACTTCGCACTTTCCTTCAAGGTGCCTTAACCTATTACTGAGTTTTCAATCCAGTGATCAAAGAATACCCTCAGCTACGCTGGTAAAAAGTACCCTCTGTTCACTATCCGAATAAAAGGAATAAAAACCCAGGTTTTGCTAGCCTAAAAACGTCCTATACCCTTATTGCCTTTAGAAATGCCGATTAAAATGAATAGATCACGGTTTCTTGGACTGCAAGAATTAAATCCGTTAGTTGGCCAACGATGTTTTACGGTTGACGCGGAAATTAAGAGGCATAACTTCACTACATTAGACTTTAATATAAAGGGTCCAGTAGCACCAGCAGTAGTAAGTTAAGCCAAGGTTTACCACCTCAAAAAAGCTTTTAAAATATTGCGGTAAAATTTATAGGTCATTCTAGATATGTTCCATCAGCTTTGATATTATTTATTTTTCGTGACTAACGACATTGAGAAATTTAACAAGCTGAATATGATGGATTTATTTACCATTGGAATTATATTTACAAAGCCATGTTTAACTCAATTTATGTCAGTTAACCAAACATAACTTTAATTACTTACTTCTCCGCTGTTCCAATAAATCTTCTGCGATGTACCAATCAAAAGATTTGGTTTCTCTTCTGCCAAGGCTGCTAATTTTTTTTTTTCGAGGGTATTCTTCCGGTAGTTTGCCTTCATCTTCTTCGTCTGTTTTGGCATTTTCCGTTGAATCATCGACAGTATTTTTAGTTTTCGCTTCGGCTGTTGAAGCAGCATCTTCGTAATGTGACTCTTCGTATTGTGATTCGCTTTCGATTGCGTTGGCATTAAAACTTCCTAAACTTTTGAGTTCGTCTTCCTCTTCTTCATTTATTGTCAATGGCTTAAGGTCAGGTTTCAACTCAAATGGAATGCTAGCTTGCTGTGGAATAGAGTCATTAATTTCTTCAATCCGACTTTTATGGGAGACAAAGTGAGGCCGATCAAATATTTTACTTTTTTCCAGTAACTCCGCCTCAAAAGAGTCACAATTGTCCATCGTAGAAGAGGAACTAAAGTCTGTTGTATCGGAAGAAAGCGAAAGATTTTCAAAAGTGCTTAAATCATCGTTTAGAGCAACTCCGCTCGGATTTGGAAAATCGTCATCCTCACTTGACATGCGTTCTGAAGTCGACAAAAACACTCCTGATTCTCTTTCCTCGTTTCTTCTTCGTTTTACTGGAACTGCAATGAATTGTTCATCCAAATTTGCAAAATTTGTCAAAGGTTGACAAGTTAAGGTAAAAAATGAGTCGTGGGAAGACGCTCTAGGTAAATATGATGCATCCGCATTCAGCAATGTGTCATCGTGTTTGTCAATTAATGATGTGGAAAGAGATCTTGAAATTAGAATCAGATCATCAACTACGCATTCTACCGATCGAATCCTTGGCTGTGTCATTAATATATTATTTTCGTCGTGTCTTTGTAGAGCTAAAGCTGCTCCTGTAGTTGGTCCATCAATATGCGTGAGTGAATCCAAGTTGCTCTGCTTAAAATGACTTTTATCTTGAAAACGAACGGAAAAAACCGTCCGGTAACATCTTTTCCTCTCAAGCCATTTTATGACTGTTACGCCTGTTTCAGGAAGACACCTGTTATTCTGGTAATGCTTGTTTGATTCGCTTAGTTTTAAACGACGCGCAGCACATGTTGAAAAAGAAAATTCAGTCGTGTAACTTTTCGGTCTTTCCTGCTCAAAACCGTACAAGTTCTCATAGGCGTCAGTCAGTATATTTTGAGCTTTCAGATCAGCAAAACCAATAACATTTGACATTGAACTACTTGGTAAGTTGGAGTCGTCTGTTACATTTTCCAGATTGTATACTTCCGCTTGTAATAAACTATCCGTATTAGCTTGTGATTCTTCTTTGCAAGCTAATAGCGCCTCCACATCTTGCAAGGCAAAAGTGATGGCACATTGAGCAAGGGTGCCGGCGTAAACATGGATGGCGTCCCGATTGGTCTGGTCTATTTGGTCCAACATTTCAGAAATATCCTCACTTCGAAACAAACCGGAATTTAACAACTTTTCACAAATTGTATCAAATCTTTCAGCCAAAAGTCGAGGTGCATCGTAGTTACTGTTAATAGGGAAATTCTCATCAACTGATACGCCACTCATGCAGTCGCTTGTATCGTAGCTGCTTAAATTGTCCAACCGATTGAAATGATCAACTTGGGAGCCAGAATTATTAGAAATTAGTTCCAACACTTCAAAGTTTTCAGCGCGAGCTATCAATTCGTCGGTGCTAGTGCTGAAGCTATCATAGGATTTACACGTTTCTACTTGATTCGAGAGCCTTGCGCGTTTTAAGTTGGGATTCACAATGAATTGTACGTTAATCGACATAGGCTTTCCTGATGCGGTCGATCTGGCATCATTCGATATTCTTTCATCGAATTCAGTAGATGAAACTAATGACTCCAGTGATGTTTGTTCCGAGTCGTCTTGGGTAATATCCGCATCACGTGATATGTTATTTTCTTCTGTTTTTGAATGAAGATCATTAAAAAGCGATAAACTAATCGTTTCCCAGTCAGAGTTAAGATCAGATGAAGAAGTACTTTGCATAGATTCTGATAAAATTCTGTTGCGCAGAACGTCGCTTTTTTCGCTGCTAGCAATGTTCAGCCTGCAGACTTTTCTAGATGACGGTGTTAAGTCATTAGAAGTGAAATTCAAGGATAATTCAGGACTTGAACTGTAATATTTTGGCTCTGTTTCGCTATTATCCGATGGCAGTTTGTCTAAGGCTGGTTTTTTCAAGCTAGCCATCAGTGAGGAAGTAAGATTTAACTTTTTATCTTTCTTGTCTTCGTCGTCTGTGGATTTTTCGCTGGAGTCGATAGATTCAAAACTTTTTCTATGACGCAAAATAGGAGTCTTTCGACCGGGGAGAGACGAAGTACTTTGTCCGTAGGTGAAATAGCGCTTAATGGAGTCAGGAACAGCTCGCGGATGACCTAGCTTCTCTCTATGTGTTTCGTATAACGAAAGAAGGTAACCCGAAGATGCTGTAGATAGCCTTGTAGTGCTGGATGATAGCGAGCTTCCACTAGTGGTGCTTTCATTCGCGTGCAAGGTGAACGAACTGAGCCACCGTCTAGGGCTGGTGTACCTAGACAACAACACAAGCAAAACATGTAAATTTTTAAGAGCTTACACAACCAAATTAAAACAAACATAAAAAATACGAAATCTTACGTAAACTCGCGGTGTACGTAAAAGCGTGTGACGAGTGGTGGGGCCCATCCCTCGCGCCTTAGCACTTGGGAAATCCATCCTTGAAGAAACATCGTAGCTGTGGCGAGACGTTAGCGTTACTGTGTCCGATTTGACTAGCCCAGTATTTGAACCTCAGACCTCCAAGTCTGCAACCAGATTTAAGTCAAAATTGGAGAATTTCTCCTAACTGCGTTTCGTAAAACCTGGAAGTATTTGTCCGGTAAAAAAAACTTTTGCCGGAGGGATTGTCACCATTTACAAAGTCATAGCCAGTGAGAAGAAAGCTACTGGGTAAGATTGAGCCCCTTCCTAACATTCTCCCGGGAATATTCCAGTACTGTTCTTCATTATTGACGTTTTGTTTTATTGTTCATACTTTGCTCTATTTCTTTCTGAACGTTTCTCAACTACGTCATTATTCATGCAGTTAAAGCTCACAGCCGAAATTATTTCATTCAAACGACTTCATTAGGTTCACAATAACTGAATGATATTTCATAATCACGGGAAGATGCGACAACTTACGATCCCGATGAGTGAGTTGATGCCGGAGATGTTGGGCTTAAATCCCACACTGACTTTTCATCGTTTGAATCTCCTCTCAAGACGAGATCAAGCGTGATCTTGTAACAGCGACTGCAAATTTGCAAGGACGGTAAGTACCTAAAACAGTTTGTTATAAGTTGGCATGATAAATTGAGTGATTGCGTTACGGTTTTAAAATTTTGTTCTTTTACACGATGTATTTTGACGACTACTGTAGGTCGAAATTAGCAGTCTACTCAGGGGCGTGGCCACGGGGGGTTGGGGGTTACACTCCCCATGGAGCCTCAAATGACGTCATACTTACTTCTTTTTCCGATATTTATTTCGAAATGCTACATGCTTTGTCATTGATTATGTAATTTTGTAATTGTCATAATAACAAGCAGTAGCGTAGCCACGGGGGAAGGGGGTTACAACTCCCCATTGTGTCTCAAATGACGTCATACTTACTTCTTTTTCTGTTATTTATTTCGAAGTGCTACATACTTTGCCATTGATAATCTGGTTTTGTAATTGTCATAATAACAAGAATTACGTAGCGTTATTTTTTGAATTTTGTTCTTTGCCGTTATGCTTAATGAAGCAATGACGCAATTTTATTAGCAGGGCAGTGCTGTTCCTGTACATGCAACTGCCCTCGGCCCCTCAGACCTTCCATAGAAAAAAGGCTAAACGATTTCAAACAAAAATGATGTACGTACTGTAGCTCAAAAAAAGAACTAAATCGTTAACATTTGAATATCGTTTTACCAGTTTCACCAGAAAGCATTCCTATGACTTTCTTACAATAATCGTGCCTTAACTGCCTTGGGTATGTTCAGTTTAAAACATCTCTCTGAAAATTTGAGGCCATCTTTTGTTATTATACAACCAGGGGCGGATCCAGGGGGGGGTGTGGGGTATATTGCGTATGCATTCCCCCACCAGCCATTTTCAACAATGTTTTGGATGAATACAATTTTTCCATAATTTCAAAACCTCTTCACAACAATATGCCTTAGTCGCCGTAAGCACGCATAATCGAAACTGTGTGAACAAAATGCATCATACTTGGTGAAGCACTCAAAGTTAGAGGCAAAAAATATGACAAACTTTCCTTAAAAAGTGATCAAAAAACACTAAAATGGCCATTGCAGTATGCAAATTTTCAAAAATTTTCCAAGGGAGCATGCCCCCGGACCCCCTAGAATAATTTTTGTTACTTAAATTGCTTGAATTTAAACCTGTCGAAAAAAATACGCTTAAAAAATGACGAAAATTGGTGCGCCCTCCCTAAATAAAATTCTGAATACACCCCTGACATGAACACATTTTCAAAAAGCTTATTTACGCCCGTTTCCGGGTCTAAACGTTTTTGCATTTAGTTAACATTCAAACTGATTCAAAATTACATCTACCCCACTAAAACTTCCTGGATCCGCTCTTGCATACTACGTATAGTTATATGTGATGTCACTCTCAAACCCCCCTCATTGCAAAATCCTGGCTACGCTAGTGAATCTACTAGGCATTTAGGATAGCACTAAATATTCAAAATCTTAATTGATTTCGGTGAATTTTTGTCTAGAGTCAATTACCACAATCACCTTTCTCTAACGTTGAATCCATCAAATAAATGTCTCCACATTCGAGGTACAGGACGTAAACGATTGCCATCTGAGGCGTCAACGTGGAATGGAGCACAACATCCGCTTTTCTCCACTCCAAATATAAGTCCGTTTTTAGCTTTATCGTAATGCGTAGGGCAAAGTCGATTTCCTTTTTTCAAATTACATCGCTAAAAATGTACACGGTTGTGATAACGAACCTCATCAAACACACATCTTATATTCAAAGGTTTTGAATAATTAAAAAGCCCTTACTTTTAGCAGACGCGGTTCTTTTATTTCAGTCAATGCATTGCTATCTTGAGGACAACAGCACGGTTCTCTTAGATCAAAAAGATTTTTGCAAAGCGCACAGCCGTGCGGGCGAAAGTTAAAATTTTCCTCTTCCATTATTTATGATCTATCCAGTTTGAATTTCAAGTCTGTCTAAAATAACAAAACGCACTGCTTTGTAAAAGCGTTGAATACACTACGAATCTACAATAAGACGTAAAACTGTCCATAAACTTGAGAACTCAACACTTTGTTAAACAGATGTACATTATTGGCTAAAACTGATAAACTTGGGGCTCTCAACTCGAAATTGAGAAACTTTCTCGCACTTAAATCTAAACTACAGCTTGATACGTTAACGTGATGAAACATGAATCAAATTGGAATTTACTGATTTAAGCACGAAAATCTTAAAAAAGAGAGGGTTATTTTAAATTTTCTTTTTGTTAGATTACGACAAATATTGAATATTATTATAAGTTGCAGTTTTTTCAAATTCAGTATTACCTATTTTCCATAGAGGTGTTTCGCCGAGCATGCGCAAAGCTTGGGCCTACACTCGAATTTACGAAAAACTCAAACTGGAACCGGAATGTGACTCGTATTCCGGTGTGAATTTCAACTTGCCAATGAGCTCACTTATCCTAGCAACATTTTCTTGATCCTCACCATCTAGTTGTGCTTTTGCGGATGGGCTGAAAAACCAGCACACAGCTGCAATTAAATCCCGTGCAATAATTATAAAACCAAATCTCAGTTGCAACTGTTAAGCTATTTAGGCTTAAGTCGAATTTTTTTCAACTGTCTGCTGAAAAGTTAACGTGACTTTCGCCGCCCCCTGTCACAGCTATCAATTGATTTACAAGACAAACATCAGCCGGATAGTTTATGAGTGTTTGATTAATTGAGTAAGCCTTCGTTATTTCACGTTAAATTGTTTAAACTATGATCGAAGTCATTAGAACCAATTTAACGAGGATAAACTTCGCCGAAAGTCTCCCACAGTAAATTGAAAACCCAGCTTTCAGAACAAGAAGGGTCCATCAGCTGAGTCTATAAAGTCGCCGACTTGATCGAGCGTACACAATGTAGGCCCGGCAACTCTTCAGTAAACTACCAAAAACACTTTCAACATGAAACTGGTATGACGGATGATCTAAGTCACTTTGCTTAACTAATATCCCGAACGGCAGTACTGCCCTCAGAAAAAAATTCGGCTTACAAGCTTAAATTCCCTCTAGGCCTATTTTCTATAGAAGCTGACTCAATTATAAGAAGTTTGCTATCAATTAAACAGCTCAGATGGCCGAGTGGTATAGAGCGTCTATCTCTTGAGCTGTAGACTCGGGTTTGATTCCGAGTCGGGTCAAACCAATCACTTTAAAATTGGTATTCACAACTTCTCTCAGCATTAAAGGGACAGTGTGGAGAACAAGCCGGCAAGTTTACTTGTTGTGCCGTAGGGAAAGGCACTTAGCGGGATTCCCCCATCTTGATGTGGTAGACAGATGGCTGGTAACTCCTAAGCGAGCTCGTATAGCGCTTTGATCGCTTTCTCGTGATAGGAGGATAAATATGCAACTAACTAACTAATTATTTTTACCCATAGGCCTATTCCATCCAGCTTTATCAGAGGCACGCTTTGTAACTCTACTCAAATTGTGTTTTAGCTGTAAAACTCAGCTCCTACCAAACAAACAATTCTGTTGCTGTGTAATTCAATATATTTGAGTCTAAAGTCTGTGCCAAGGTTAACAAAGATATTTACAATCTAAATTTGTTCAAATAAAACGAAAAACGCCCTCTTTAGACCTGTCTTAAAAACCTGACCTTCTTAGCAGCTGTGGCGTATCTATTGAATAGAAGTTTTCAATAAATTAATGTTTAACTTGGCAGAGGTTCGTATGACGTCATCAACTGATGGCATTGATACAAGTTTACATATCAATGAATTTATCATTCAATTGCTGTGATAACGTAGACTAAATGCAATAATAAATGAAACCAGAGGTTTAAAAAAGTAAAAATAGTCTAGAAAACAAAAATAAATTGCATTTAAGCCCACAGAGTGGCCCGATAGGCTGCTTTATTTCTTGCCTGTTAGTCCAAAAATCGCTGGCGATTTTAAATTTCAGCCTAGATTAAACTTTGCACACGAAACGTGCTAGTAAATAACTTTTTTTTTGGATTACAAGCCTATAGCTACGGCAGAAACAAAGTTAACTTCCATCTAATAACATTTTGAAATAAAAATTTCGTGATTTCATTAGCGGAATTCTCAAATTTTCAAACCGCGGATAAAATTTTTCAGTTCCACCCTTCTACCCACTGAACATCATTCCAAATGGCCTTAGGCACTAGCGAAGCAGAGTTTATAGCACAAGACAGAAAATCCCCGCCATTGTCACCTGAGCGTAAACGCAGCAACTTTTGTCGCCAACATTAAACTGCGACGCAGTGCCGAAACTAGCGCCCCCCGAACCCCCCAATCGGCGGGCCCCGTATATAGTCAGTCCGTAGTACTATTTACTCAACATATGATAAAGGTGCCTTAAATAGGCCTATTTTAAGATTCAATATGTTTTTTGTCGTAATTCGCGCGATGTGGGGCCCCCATACCATATTTATGCTTTTGGCCATGGGGAACCCTGCAAATTTTTGGAAAAATAGCAGTCGCAAAACTAGCAAACAAACGTTTAGTAGCATACCAAGGGCCCCTCATCCTCAAGTGAAAGGTGCAAAAATAAGCCTTAAAAACGTTTTTTCTTCGCATAGGTAGCGAAATGTTAGGGTTTGCTTGCAGCATCACTTTAATGAGTTTGGAAGGGACCTAGTAAAACAGACTATTAAACCTTGTTAAAACTGAGGAATTTCATACCCCCAGACCCCCCTAGCTTGGCATCGCCCCTTCGGGGCTCGCTCTTTTGCATCACCATCCAAGAAAAAAATTCTAGGGGGCCCGAAAGATGATTTCGGGGGGGGCCGCATTGCCTAGTTTCGGCCCTGTTGCGACGTTAAGAACGGCTGCATTCGCTGTACATTGGGGTGGTCCTTAAAAAACTTTTTTTTAATTTTTTATGGCTCAACCCTTTAAAGGGATCTATTTGAATAAAAAATAACCCGAGCAAGAGGTAGCTAAAGCCTCTTACGTTTCACCAGGGAGGCCAAATGACGTCAATAGCATTTTCTTCCTATTGTAAACGCAAGAACACTACCTTAGTGCCAAACGATTTGGAATGTGTGATTTTCTGTCAATGTTTGATAAGAGCCGTTAGCTTACTGTTTGAAGGAAGTCAAAAAATTGTTATTTAATTGTAAAAAGTAAGTTAAATATGGTAGGCAGGGGTGCCGGAACGTCGCAAAGGTGGGGGGCTGCTTTTTCAAAGGGCACTTTTAATATCAACGCAGGGACGTAGCGAGAAGCTTTAAAAGGGTTGCCATAATTTCCACATTTTGTTCAAGCGCATTTTTTCGGCAGAACTAATTTGAAGCTGATTGAGAAACAAGAAAAGCTCTAGGGGAACCGGGGGCATGCTCCCCTGGAAAATTTTTGAAAATTTACATGCTGTAATGGCTATTCTAGTGCTTTTTGAATAAATTTTAGGAAAATTTTGTTTACATTTTTTTACTTTAATTCTGAGTCCTTCGCCAAATATGATGCATGTTGTTCGCACATTTTCAATTACGCGTACACAAGGCGTAAGGCTTATATTACTATTGAAGAGGTTCGAAATAATGGAAAAATTGCATACATTAAAAATATTTTAGAAAATGACTGGTGAGAGGATGTATTTCCCTCATCCTAACCCCTGGATCCGCCCCTGGCCATAAGTTGCAAAAACCATCAAAAGCGTCTGGCATATTTTAGTCACTTGGCACCGTTAATTTTGTTCTCTTTTCCTAAAAGGCAGAGTCAAAAAGGGGGGCCATGGCCAGTGGTGTAAAGTAACGAAGTAAGTTAGTTTTACTTTAAGTAAACTACTTACGTAGTATTACGTGGTAACTGGTACTTACTTAAGTGATTTGAATTTCGACTACTTATACTTCTACTTACGTAGTTTAAGAAAAAGTAGGCTTACACAACTAAAGTGGTTTTGAAAATGATAAGTAGTTACGATTAAGCAATGCATTGCGCAAATGATGAAAATCATGGTTAACTTAAAATGTAATAGGCGACACTAGTAGTTGGTATCGTTTTTTTTTTTTTTATAGAGAAGTTTTTCCAGCTTTGTGATTTTAACAGTTGTTTCTTGTTTGTTTGTTTGACCTGGACATTGGGCTTGCGTTTTGCAGAAAAAAACACACTTCACTTTTATTAATGCGCTAAATTACCTGAATTATGCTTCAGCATCAGCAAAATGTTTCTTAAGATTTGAGTTGTAGAATTTATGTTTTGTCAAAGCTCAGGTTCGTGGCCTAGCTTTCGCAAACGCTACTTTTTACTTAAGTAGCTTCAACTATTAGTCGGCAGCGTGGCGTAGTGGTTCGGAGCGTCGTTTTTACGACGACCATGATCGCACGGTTGATGGTTCACCTCCCAACCTAGTCTCGTTGTTGCGTCCTTGGATAAGATGCTTCACGATGATTATCTCTGCTTGGTGGAATCTGGCAAGCAGCAAATTAAAGAAGTCAGAAGAAAATTCAAGCGGAAAACTTGGAAACAAAAGCAACTCCTAAGCGAGTCTGGATTCGTCCTACGCATAGCGCCTCCGTCGCTTTCTCGTGATAGGAGGATAAAGATGAAGAAATCAATCAATCAAAAAAATCAATCAATCAACTTGATGATACTTTTTACTTTTACTTGATTAGTTTTAACACCCACTACTTTCTACTCTACTTCAAGTAGTTTTGGCCATTGGTAACTATACTTTTACTTAATTAGATTTGTTGACTACTTTTTACGCCACTGGCCATAGCACATGCACAATGCCCCCCTAAATTCGCTCCTGCAAACCGATTAAGATGTGCATTGTCTCTTGCCTTTTTTCTGACGTACGATCAACGGACGAATTATATTAGACGAGAATGTGGATTCTGTGATTTCGCCGTTCCTAACTTTTACACTTAACAGCTTCACCATGGTAACACTTACTCCTTCACAGCTGCTCCTCGCCTGCCTGGAAACAGCGGGTGAGGGGCGATTGAAAATGACGTAATAAAAAGTTAGTATCGTTAAAAGCACGAAAAGTTACGTTTCTATGCTACTACCCACTAATACTGACTTTGTCATACCGGTACAGAGCCGGCGGTAGAGCAGTTGACTTAAAGAGGCCAAGGGTTTATCAGGGGGGGGGGGCAAAGTTTGAAATTAAGCACGAAAGTCGCTGTTTTCAACAGAGTAAGCTTGTAGATTGGGGGCCAAGCATGTCAATTGGGGGAGCCAGGCCCCCTTTGGTGCCGGCCCAGTACCGATACATCGAAAACTTAAATTCCTGACCTTCAGGCCTACTCGCATTACTTTTTTCACAACTCAAAGTTTAAGTCAGCAAAAAAATGACGCTAGTACAAGACCTAGGTAAACATTACGAGTTCTCAAAAAACTGAAATCGAGTCCTACTAAAGCTGGAATAACTGTAGAAAATTGAAGCGAAACTGAAACTAGTGATACCTTCGCTATACTACTCTGTTCAGAGCAGACGTTTTACTTCGTTACTATTTCAACGAAATGCTGAGGGCAGTACTGCCCCCTGCCCTCCCCGTTCTGGCACCTCTGATGGTAGAATATGTTGGCTCGTAATCAAATTTTGTATAAATGCAGTTACTAAACACATAAAATGACATGACATCAATTAGTTATATTTTGGTTATCACACCAGCATACAGTTACTCAAAAAATCAATCGCAGATATCTATAAACAGCAACAACAATGGTAATTGTCTTCTTAACAATATTTAAGGTTCCAATTTTGAGCAATTATTGCTTTCCTGCTACCACGAAACGTTTTTTAGTGTTCCTGAACAATTCCAAGTTTTTTTGTTTTTTTTTTATTATTATTGGCATATTTATCCTCCTATCACGAGAAAGCGATCAAAGCGCTATACGAGCTCGCTTAGGAGTTGCCGGCCATCTGTCTACCACACCAAGATGGGGGAATCCCGCTAAGTGCCTTTCCCAACGGCACAACAAGTAAACTTGCCGGCTTTCTCCACACTGTCCCTTCAATGCTGAACGTCAAGCAGGGAAGCTGTGAATACCAATGTTAAAGTCATTGGTTTGACCCGACTCGGAATCGAACCCAAAGTCTACCGATCCAGAAGCAGACGCTCTATACCACTCGGCCATCTGATCGGTAAAAGCTGTAAGGTAAGTAAAAGCTGCAGCTGTTGTTTATTCTTTGGCCCACAGTACTCTTGAATAAGAGCCACACCTCTTTCAGCATGGTCGTTAACCACTTTCAATTCTGGCATAATGGATGAAGCTCGGAAGAAATCGTTGTGGTCGTTCCAAGCATTAGGATCTTTTTGCAGAAAACCAGAAGGAAGTTTTAGTTTTTGGAATAGAAGTTTGGAAGTTGAGGTCACAAAATAGTTCAGGTTGGAACTAGCAATTATATGCTGGTGGATTAATACTCGTTTCGGGGGCTTTTCATCACCAATCCTTTTCAATGACTGAATCATCTGGCGCTTCATAGAGCACGAGAGATCACCATAAAAAAGAAAAAAAAAAACACGAGTTCCTGCAACAAATACCACATATGTGCGAAACTTGTGGGTTTGTTTTTTGATGGTAATAATGCTTGAAACGACCATAATGATTTCCTCCGAGCTTCATCAATTGTGCCAGAGTTGAAAGTGGTTAACGACCATGCTGAAAGAGTTGCGGCTCTTATTCAAGAAACCAACCGTATTTTAAATTTAAACTTATCTACAAAAACGTTCTTCTCAGTAAATACTTATAATGTTTAGAGTACAGTACCAAGTGAAACGGTTATTTTCAATATTCCTGATCAATCTTAATTGACTATTTTTTCTATCAGCATTGCGACGCCACATCCCAGTGTCTTATGGGTGGCTGCTTGACTCGAAGACCTTAACCGGTCATTCGCAGTCTCCCTGCGAGAAGATAAACTATTGTTTACGTGTATTTTTTCGTGCTCGTTGTTCGTGAACGTGTACTCGCAAATAAATCATCATCATCATCAAGAGTACTGTGGGCCAAAGAATAAACAACAGCTGCAGCTTTTACTTGGAATTGTTCAGGAACACTAAAAAACGTTTCGTGACAGCAGGAAAGCAATAATTGTTCAAAATTGGAACCTTAAATATTGTTAAGACAATTACCATTGTTGTTGCTGTTTATAGATATCTGCGATTGATTTTTTGAGTAACTGTATGCTGGTGTGACAACCAAAATATAACTAATTGATGTCATGTCATTTTATGTGTTTAGTAACTGCATTTATGCAAAATTTGACAACAAGCCAACATATCCTACCATTTTTAACTTACTTTTTATCGAATTTTGCAAAAAATAACAATTTTTTTGACTTCCTTCACACAGTAAGCTAACGGCACTGATCAAACATTGACAGAAAATCACACATTCCAAATCGTTTAGTACTAAGATGGTGTTCTATCGTTTACATTAGGAAAAAAATGCTATTGACGTCATTTGGCCTCCCTGGTAAAATGTAAGAGGCTTGAGCTACCTCTAAATATTAAAATTTTTGAAAAATATTTTGCACGGGTTATTTTTTATCCAAATGGACCCCTTTAAAAAGTTCTTTTTAAAAATTATTCATAATTTTAATGAGCCTACTGTACATCTTTCAAAATTTCTGTTTTAACCACAACTGGTCCTACTCCTGTGCGCGACGGCCGTACCACACCGAATTGAATGAAACCAGTATATTTAATACAACTAAAACAACACAAGGCTATAAGTTCACAACTTATGAATCAAATACATCGATCAGCAGCTAATGTTATTGTCATAGTACATGTCTGTTGCTTAAATTTCAATGCTACTGAGACCGCAATTATAAAAGAGTCAAACAGATTTTTTTATTTGTGACTTCAGACGTTTTTAATCAAACTTACAATATTCTAGAGATTCTAGGATAGCATATTTATTATTTAACAATACAACAACACGCTATAACAAATATTGAAAATTCCATCTATTTTAGGAGGGTAGTCCTTCAAAAAGACGTTTCAGATACTCTGTGATGTCACCACCAATAAAATCATGCATCTCCATGACGTCAACAAATTCAGAAATGGTTTCACAGACCAAAAGCTCATCCTGTAAACAATTGCGTAATCAAAAACGACGTCGCCATTACGGTGTCTAAAGGTATTTTAAGTATCATAACAAAAATCTAGGTTTAAATCTAGACGAGAGTCAAAATTAATTACAAATTTTTAGTGTAGTTTCTCGGAAAGTTCATGTTTTAAGGACGGGGTCTTTGAGCTAAAGCTACGAGGGGTAAGTAGAGGCAGTCAATAAGCATTATCATCTTGGCTGGACATTGGAACAGCACTCGGTCCATTGATAACAAGGACTTAAAGACGACCGCAACACGGTCGATACTTTATTACCCTGTCCCGTGTCCACAACTCCACATGTCCAATTTTCGTGGGCATTACGCCTACGCTTCTTGGTTCTAGCTCCCGCATCATAATCAAGTTTTTGGTGTCATAATTTGAAAAAGTGATTAAGGCGCAGAAATTCGCACCAAAAACTGAGGGCCTAAAGGCCATCAAAATTGCTCATGTGAAGGGTAAATGTAGACTGGTAAACACGTCATATCGAGCAAGGCCACAAGCCTACGAGAGCCATTGTAGTAAAATTATTACCTGAAACTTGTGAAGCATTTTCTCAGCAGTCTCGAGCAACTGACTGTCATTATGACGAATATAATTTGCAAGACCTGTGCTTCCGCCATCATCAGGTGCGTGCTGAAATACAACAAGCTTAATGCACAAAGGCCTACTGTACTCTAAGCGTTGACGAATTTAGCTGTGGGGGCCACGGGACTCGAGCCTCCTACATTTTTAGTCGTGTATACAATACATTGTTACTTCGGTACTTCTGGATCTAGACACCTATACGATGAGCTTTTTTCGATTTCCAGCCCCGCGCTAAAAATCTCTGAATTCGTCCATGCAAAGGCAGCGAATGAGAAAATGATTTCAGAGTGCTAAGTTTTAAATATAGCAACAATATACAAAGTTGTGTGTTCCACGGAGTTACACCTTTTCCGAAATAACAATTGGTAATACGTATAGTTCCTCTTTCATACGCACAAACCGCCATTCAAAAAACAGAAAAGCGCAAAACACAAGGATTGGAGTGCTCAAAGTATAAACATCAGTAAATGGAAACATTTGGTGCTAATGATAACAAATGCAGAACTTCTGTCATGACATAATGCAAACAAAAGCTCATAACCGAAAAACAAAAAACAGCTGCAATGCTGCAAACACAATATTTCATGCGCAAACACTTCACTGTCATCAGAACAACTGTTTTTTGACGTTTCTTCACAATTATTTTCAAACAATCTAGAAATTCATTCTTACTTTGAAAAGCAGAGTGATGATAACTTCGACCAACGAATAGAATAGTAGATAGGGTTTATACGCGCTGCATTCTTTAACTTCTTTATCACTGAGCACAGTGATGGTTGTGTTTGAAACAGCTCGAGCCTGAGCTATTACCATGATACGATCAAAAAATCTCTGCCTACAAAAACAAAGGTTTATTAGCAATAACTGCAGTTGCATTTATTTCAAATTATTGAACAGTAATTGAGGAAAACTGCGAAGCGATCTTGCGTTTTTGAGTCAGCAGCAGTCACCCGGTATAATATGTCAAATGCGATCGGCTCCAGCCGTGAATCGAACCCGTCACGAAGGATCTGTCACCTGCGCGAGTGCGCGCGGTACAGCTAGGCCATGCCGCAGATAAATACCAGCTTGGGATGAGAACAGAGCTTAGTAAACACAACACATTTCTTGCGACCCGCACATGGCGTTGGGGCTTAGGATAGATGAATCAGTGGTTTATTTGACAATTTTTTGCACAACATACTGTTGAATTTGAACGGTACTTGGTCTGGAACGAAAAGCTATTATCAGTTACGTAGTGTACAACCAATTTACTCGCGGAAGTGAAACTTATTAAAAGCCTCAGCAAAATGATTCTATTCAGCATAGAAGACTTCGGCATTTAAAGCATGCTGTTCTTGCGAATAAACCTATCGCGGCACAAAACACAGTTTTTTCTTTGCACCATTTTCATACTTACTTCAAGACAGACGCGAGGCCGGAAGGGCATCTAAGCACTGCTCCAGTGCTCCTGTTTTGTCAAACCCTAATACGAAGCATGCTCTAAACGAGTCCCACAAAATACGGTAGCACCTGCTTCAACAATTACCTATTCTTCTTCCACTTGCTAGGTCCGTAGAAAAACGGGACCATTGCAGCAACAAAAAGTGGGCCTTCGACTTCATAAGCGGACTCCACCCATTTCTCATTTCCCGCGGAAAGAAAATCGGAAATGATTCGTTCCTCTTTTGATTGGTTGCGAGTCCTGGGCGAAATATCAGACAAATACAATTAGAGTAATCAGTCAATCGCAACGCTCTATCTGTGAGGCCTATAAGTCCAGCTAAAGCGGGTAAACAAAGCAATAAGCAATTTGCAATGGCGTTCTCCGCTTTCACGGAGGCTGGGGGTTAGCAAACCTGCAAAATTTGACAAGTTTACTCCCACCCTATTCCAAGAAGCGTACTACAAAGTCTGACCAACTTTCTCGGCTACGCAATTGACCCAAGATAAGAAATACTCGCAGTTCTACACTAAAACTTTAAAATTGGTATTCACAGCTTCCCTGCTTGACGTTTAGCATTAAATGGGACAGTGTAGAGAATAAGCAGGCAAGTTTACACGTCGGGCCGCTGGGAAAGGCACATGGCGAAATTTACCCATCTAAAAGTGATAGACAGGTGTACAACAACTCCTAAAAGAGAAAAAATTGCCTCTAACTATCATACAATATAAAAAAACTTTATCAGATGATCAAACCGATTCTTACGTATTTATAACATAGAGTCCAGCGTGGATTAGATATGGGATGAGGTTGATATTAGATTGTCTGCCTCCACCGCCCGTCTCTTCACTGAATGATCTGGCATGAGCAAATCGTAGCAGGAGGAGTTTCAGATCTTGCACAGTGCTATGAAAACCCGGCTCTCGCTGACTAGTTGCCTCTTGTATGTATGTGTTGTGCCTGTGAGAACTAAATGTTAGCAGCAAAGCAATACACAGACAACGGCAATGAAGGCTTTCCCACAAATAAAAATCAAATCTTCATTATTCTCGCGGTATTACACTAACCGCGCAGCGAGTGGCGGGGCTCTTCTCCGCGGCTTAGCGCCTGGGCAACAATATTCCGAAGAAACGTCGCAGCGGTGGAGAGCTGTTGGAGGCACTGTCTCCTATTTGACCGACCCGGGAATCGAACCCCAGGCCTACCGCACCAACAGCGATGTTACTTACCATTACGCCAACCAAATTATAAAGTCAAGTACTGTGGCACCTTTAGACAGAGAACCTACAATATTTCAGGCCAAGCTACCTTAATCATTTTCAAGTATGAGATGGTTACATTTTTTCACAGTATTGAAAATAAAGAGTCGATTAGAACTTGCCTAAAATCAAATCAGGTTTTCGCTTTTTTATTCAAATTTTACTTCATCAGTGAACAACAACTCGTTTTTCATCAGAAAAACAACTCGAAAAGTCTTGGATTCCAAGACTTTTCTACTTTGAGTGAACAGCGAAGATAAATCACTTATCTAGGCAGCTTATACTTCCATAGAAGTCAATTACTATTCACGCTTAATCTACCTTGCCAGGCAAGATGCAAACGCAGCCTCCGAAACTTGAGCTCCCCAGAGGGGAAGCAAACCATTGCATTTAGTGCTGGCATTCTGCAGAAGAGCCGAATCCCATTCCTCTCTTCCTCTTGCCATCCGGACCTAAATTAATCATTGCAATTATCCTATATTACTGATTAGGCCTATGCTAAAACATTCAAAAATTTAGCAGCGATTTTGTGTCTTCGTAAAACAAATTAAAAAGTCTCACCCAAGCATCAGAGCTGCAATCTTTAATTCAATTCCAAAAAGCACAAAATTAAGCAAAAAAATTAACCAAAAAAATGAAAACAAAGACAACTTATTAGCGAGTCTAGCTTTGTTGAGCAAGACTTCCTGGCTGCACAATGAGCATACAATTTTATTGACCACTTTGTTGTATACTGCACACGTCAAATGGCTTAATTTGTTACGACTTGATTTGTTAGGTTTAATAACCAAAACATCACTCACCGCAGAAGTATGACAATCGTAATGCACAACGTTGAAATGGGAGACTGTGGAATAACCTTGTTGTTTGCGAGGTTTATTTTCAAATTCTTCCAACGCACAACGACGCGTGTAAGTATAAATACCAAGTACCTGCCGCAAATAACGATTCATCTACTCAATTCACAGCACTATAAGAAACTTACAAAAACGAAATAAAAAATTTTCTTCACTGAGCTACTAATCAGAAGCAATATTTTAACATATAACTACTGTACAAACAATATTATTAGATTTATATTACTAAAAAACGTTCCCGAAGAATCGAAAATTCTAGTGCCTGCTGTCAAGTATACAAATGACAAACTCTTAGCATCATTATTTGGAATAAACATGAAATTAAAGAAATAAAAAGGAACTTGACTTTGAGTCAGCGGTTTTCAAAATTAATAGAAATAATACCAACCTTTTTCGGTTCGAATTTATATCCTTCTCTGCATATAATGCAAGTCAGCCCTGATTCTTCAACCAATTCTGATATTTGCTGTAAAATGGTTGATTTGGAAATCACCTATAATGAAAATAGAATTGATGAATCATATAGATGATAATGTACTTAAAACTGCCTAGTTGAAATAGCGGCTACAGCCATCTGGGATTCGATTCCGGGATGATCAAATCAGACACACTTGCCCTGTTCAATGTTCAATTTACGTGGGCTTTAAGCCCACATTGATGTGGGCTTGTTGCTGTGGGCTGGATGTCATAATCGCTTTTCTAAATTGTAACATCAACAGTTTAATTGTGATGCAGAAGCCTACAGCAACACGCCCACATAAATTGGACATGTGGACAGGGCAAGGGACAGGGCGGAGATTGACCGCGCCATTTGTTACACGCTTAGGCGTAATACCGCCAGTACAAGGAAGATTCGAATTTCTTGATAATGTACATACGCATAGATTTAACTAAGGAGAGAGCTTGCTTTTCAAAAAGTAGTGAGTCTAAACGAAAGGACTTTGGGGGAGTGGTGTGCAATCTTTGTGCAGCAGTATGTACCTGGCCCACATTAACTGCTTCCTGGGTGGTATTTAGTTGGTCTTTATCAATAACAAACAACTAGGAAGGCAGACAAATCGGTTTTGCAGAAAATAAATGTTAAATGCTTTTCTAAGATTACAATGATGGCAATAACCTGTCCGGGTACTGAACTCGGTACTGCAAATGTATCCGTAAAAAAAGCACTACCGTTAATGGAGCTAATTCGCCACCACTAAGCGGTATGCGATGGAAAAATAAAGAGCGACTCAACAGCATACCTGCCCTTTTTCATTCGTGTGCATTCCGAGAGCTCCTAACTGTTGCTGACGAACTTCCATCGCTTTTTTCTTCTTTTCAGCTCGAGTTTGTCGTCGTACCTAATTAAATAAAAATTTCATCATAGGTTACACATTTATTATTCATTCACCTGCGGTACCATGAGAAAGCGACGGAGCTGCTATAAGGAGCTCACTTAAGAGTTGACAGCCACCTGTCCACCACCCAAGATGGAGAATACCGGTAAATGACTTTCCCAACGGCGCAAAAGTATATCTTGCCAACGTGTTCTCCACACTGTCTCTCTCACGCTGAGCGTCATGCAGGGAAGCTGCGAATACCAATTTTACGTCATTGGTTTGACCTAAAATCGAACACAGAGTCTACATCTCCATAGACAAACGCTCTACCAACCCGGCCATCAGATCAGCCAAACCATTGGGATAACTATCCTACAGCGTACAAGAGTGTTTCACAAGCAATAAAACAACTTACTGCTTTAATTTGCTGAGCAACATCCGGGTGTTCCTGCAAAGCTTCAAGAACATTCTCTGCGTACGAACCGATGCTTCCTTCTGATGAAATCTGTTTAACAAAATTGTATTTTTTGTATTTAATTGCATAGGCTACTTATTTATCCTATCACGAGAAATCGAACAAAGCGCTACAACAAGCTCGCTTAGGAGTTGTTGGTCATCTGTCTACCACACCAAGATGGGGGAATCCCGCTAAGTGCCGTTGCCAACGGCACAAGAAGTAAACTTGCCGGTTTGTCCTCCACACTGTCCCTTTAACGCTGAGCGTCAAGCAGGAAAGCTGCGAATTGTAATTTTAAAGACATTGGTTTGACCAGACTCGGAATCAAACCCAACTCTACAGCTCTAGAGGCAGACGTTGTTACCACTCGGCCATCGTTGTCAAGTATAAAAAGACGAGTTGTGTTACCTGTTCCAAGCGATGAAGACCTGGTATGGCCGTCTTTCCAACCAACTCCTGTGTCAGTTTATGTCTCTGGCACAAACCAGCCAGCATTTTTAAGCAAAATGGTAAGCCTGGTCTTGTAATAAATGCCTTCCAATCGTCACCGTCGTAACTGCACAAGAAATCGAAAAAAAAAATTCAAAATCAAGGTAATCGATCGAACATTCCATCTCGAAGTAACTGGCGAATTACAGCCAATTGCTATTGCTACAGCCACATCAAACAAACGAGCTGAGCCCGTATTTTTTTAGGCGCATGAAACTAACAATCTGGGTATGCCTCTCTTACTAACTTTGTTATTTTTGAAGTTATGCTAAGAGCCAGGAATTAATGGGAAAAACGAGGAAGACAGTGACGAAATATAACCCAGAAACGACAACGAACCAGAGGCAGCACAACATGTAAATATTGAGGTGAACAACCGCACCACACTGCCTAACAAGAGCGCAGCTAGATAGACCACTTACACTCGTGACACGCCTTAGAGGGTAAAAATGCTATAAAAAGTTTAACACTTGTCTCTTACTTTCGATTTTCTGGTATGTGTTTGTTGATATAAGCCAGCGCATCCCGCACGATTCCATTGTTAACAATGAGATCTTTTAATTGATTGCCACTTGCATTAACCTGTATCCCTGCTACAATCTCACAGAAGCAATTGAGATATATCGTGTCATCATCACTGTGGTTCTCATCATATCTGAAAATTGGATTAACTTAGGGACGGACACCTTTTTTAAAGTATTTTTAAAGTCTTTAACCTTTTTAAAGAGACTGCGTTTTTAAAGTTACTACTCAAAAACAAAACGAGTATTGAGTTACTACTCAAAAAACAAAACAAAAACAATCTTAACCTATATTTTTGGCATAAATGATGAAGTGATATTTTGTGAGTCACCTCTACATTCCAAGTACAGACCGTTTTAGCGTAACGGTCGCTTTCTCGCAAAACATAGAAAAAAATGCTACTGAGTAAGCACAGTGCATAACACGGCCCAACCCATGCGCTCTACCGGCATGGCGGCCCAGTCTCACTACAGGCTTGCAAACTGAGAACACTAACAACAAAATCAAGCTCTCAAAAAAAGACAAACGTACAGAAAACTGCATTCTCCGCAAGCATTTGTTAAGGAGACAGCTCCATTTTGAGTTGTATCCTATCAATTTTATACCCATTATTCTGGCGACAACAAAACATTGAGTTTAAAACGACTTACTTTTCAAAGTTTAGAACTGATATGAAATGATCAATAAGCATTTGCATGAGATCACGACCACCGAAGGATAGGAAGGGAATAATTCGCAGCAAACCTTGCAGAATGTTGGTGTGACTTCGAACAAACTCGCTGTCCACCTGAAACATTACAAAGCCATGAATTTTGAACGCAGCACTTTAAAAATGAATAGTTTGCAAGTTTTAAACGGTTTACCAGCGACATTATTAGTTGTTAAATCTTTTTTGCTAATTCAATTTTTTCAACACCACTTTTTCCGAAAATCTCCATCCTTATAAATCTTTTTGATGAAAAAATAAAGTAATTTCACAGTCACACAAAACAAATAAATACCTGCGGCTATTCTCAAACTATTAAACAAAAAAAAAATCAACATAACTACGAAGCGAGTTTGCGCTCTTCAAGTCAGCAGCTACCCGCATACAATGTCAAATACGATCGGCTCCAGCCGTGAATCGAACCCGTCGCATAGGATCTCCAACCTCGGCACGGTACCGCTAGGCCATGTCGCTGACGGTATCAATGTAAAATAGAAGCTAGAATCGATACTTCAGCAAGAACTATATTTCTGAGAAATCTGCTACTGATGCACAACGTTGAAAAAAGATTTATCTGAAATAAGCAATCGTTAGCTCAGTTGCTGAGGACATCGTTATCGGTTCGGGAGGTCCGGGCTTCCATTTCTGGGCCTGTAATCGAACACCGCGTCCCCAACAGCGCTACCGCAGCGATGTTTCTTCGGAACTGTGTAGCCCAGGCGCTAAGCTACGGAGATGGCCACGTCGTTCGCTACACGCTTCGGCATAATACCAGGAGTACAATGAAGATTTGATTCTTGATTTGAACAACTGCAGCAAAACAAACAATAAATTTTAAGCATGTTGTAACCTGTTGAAGCAGCAGCATCAATTTTTCTTTGTCGCCAGTAAAAACATCTTCATCTCTATCTTGATTGGTTTTATCAGCTGCGGCTTCCTCCAGAACACTCCACATAATCTGGAGAAGCTGGTCCACCATTGCAACTCCATCCTCACCAGCTTGAAGTCCCTGGATCAAAAATAAACTCATTTTCCATTCTGTAACCAATCACGGATGCTTACAGCATGTCCAATCACAAAAAGTTTCAAAAAAATCCAAACATCTCAGATGAACGAGTAAATAGAGCGTCTGCCTCTGAAGCTGTAGACTCGGGATTAATTCCAAATGTGATCAGACCAATGACTTTAAGAGTGGTATTCACAGCTTTCCTGCTTGACATTCAACATTAAAGGGACAGCAAGAACAAGTCGGCAAGTTCGCTTGTTGTGCCGTTGGAGAAGACACTTAGCGGGATTCCCAAATTTTAGAGTGGTAAACAAGTGAGCTTGCTGTAGCGCTTCGATCGCTTTCTTAGGATAAGAAGATAAATATGCAACAAAACAAGTATAAATAATAAACACATATCAACGAAGTACAGCGTCAGCGCAAGACATAAAAATAACAGCATTTCACCTTTACTCAATCCTAGTTTTTGTAAGCTTTATAAAAAAAAAACAGTATAGGCGCTCACGCATGATGAAAACATAACGGTATGTTCAGATCGCCAGAACGTAAACTGCTATTAAGAATTACCTTCTCACAAAAATGACTTGGAAATTTTTGACATTAATAGTTATTTCGCGGTAAAGCGACGCAGCAACAAACTAAACTATGGGTCTAATAATATAGAACTTAAAATTAGCTGATATTTGGACAGCTCAATCATTCTGTATCTGAAATATAAGCTTGAGACACAGTGTTTCCAAAAATGTGATGACACTTATCGTTCAGCAAAAAACTCCAGTATTTTTTTAAAGGTTCAGTTGCAACACCAGTTTCACCACATTGCCAGTCGCAATCCAAAAAATAAAAATTTCTGACGCAAATGACTCGCCTTCAAGCACTATTAAACGGCATCGTTCATGCTTGTATTAAAAAGAATGAGTCAGGTTTATTGACAATTATGTTGAATGGATAACAAGCATTGTTGCATGCTAGCGAGTACTTGCTTCCGTTGTGGTTAAATCATTGATCACAAGACACGGCAGTCATAGTCTAACAAGTAGCTAACTACGAGCTTGTTAGTGGCTTACCAAAATAGCAGACAGTATTTTAAATGCACAGGTTTTTGAAAATAATAATATCGCGAGTTAGAGCAGGACGCCTGAAAGAATTTTCTTAACCAAGCTTTCAGAGTGAACTGGCCGGTTAGCTCAGTTGTAAAGACATCGCTATCGGTACGGCAGGTCTGGGGTTCATATCGCGGGTTGGTCAAATCGGAAACAGTGTTGCCAACGCTCGCCACCGCTGCGATATTTCTTTGGACCTGCGTTGGCCAGGCACTAAGCCGTGGAGATGGACCCCACCAGTCGTTGTATGCTTCGGCGTAATATAGCAAGTTTAAAAAAGGTTTTGTTCTAAGTTTTCATTGAGGATTTTATTGTCCATGACTCCCGCCCGAGACCGAGTAAGGCAAATTCAGTCGTTTATGCCACGTATTTCTACTGTAGAAACATGGCAGTATAGTCAGATCTCATTTTAGGAATGAGAAAAGTAGGTGGTTGGTTGCAAGTCCGATGGTTAATACCAAGAACATAACAGGCATAGTGGCATACGCAAAAGTTGATCAATGGATATTCAGCATTTGGTCAAATTGTGTTTGCTTTAAAAGCAAAACAGCACAAACAGTAAGTTATTAAACTTAAGCGTAGTTCAAACGTTTGAGGTTTACTGCATTACCTTCATCAGGATCAGTAACAAAAAGCAATTAGTTGATTACAGTAAAATTAAAATAAGGCATGCAGTACGTACCAGATTGAGTGTCCCCAGCAGAGTGTTGAGGGTGTTCAATTTAGGTCTGGCCAAATAACGTCGGTTGACTTTCAGCTTCACCGCGTGGGAGAGCAACTTTAAAATAACTTCCACAAGCTGGCGTCCATGAACGAGACTTTTGACCGATTCAAGTCGAGATAGCATCACCTGCAATGCATTACCAGTTGGTGAATAAACAGTACGTTATAGTAGAAAACCTTACGTGCGTCATGTCAAAGAGGAAATGTGATCGCTCAATAGAGCGTAAAATTCTGCAGCTAAGCGTTAAAGGATAGTGGCAAAAGTAATTCAGATATGAAAGTTAGTGTCAACTTCTTTGACCAGTAAACGACAAGCAGTTAATCGTCAAAAAACTTAAGTGGAGAGATATGAGCTTGAACGAGAACAAAGACTAGTTAGCTAGTTGCACACATTTGAAAGAAATGTAGTACTTGATTTTTGTTTTGCATTAGAGAAGAGCTTGACAAAAATCGTCACAAAAATTTACAGATCAGTAATATTATCAACACGTAACCGTGAAACCGAAGCAATCCATGGCCCAAGAAAAATGAACTCAATTGATCTAATATTTTTTTACAAACATAACAGCAATAAAAAGCAAATTTAGGCTGCATCTAAAACATGGTCATTGGTCAGTCAGAGTGCAAAAAAAGGTGAAAAACAAAAAAACAAAACAGAAACGCAGTAATGCACTTTTATATCACAAACGCAGGGAACATTTCTATTCTAAACCATTTTGAACTGGCATGAACGATTCTGCAAAACAGGAAGGAAATAGCACGTAATGATATGAAGCTGCAATAAGAAAAAAGACTATATTTGATTGAGTTGCATTGGCAGCTCCTACATACGCTAGCCATCTGTTGTATACAGCCAGGACTAAAATCCATACCAATTGTTGACCTAGTTACGCTCAAAATCAATAAGATAACGACTTAAGATCAATAACGTCACTGAAACAGCAAGCAAGCCATCAAACCAGCCTTGAAAGAAACTTGACAGAAAAAGATAAGAAAGTAGACTCCTAAAAATATAAAATGGAAGACTGTTTTTTTTTTTCGCAGAGCTTTTAGCAGGCTAATTCATCAAAGATCGTGTGGTATCGCAACAGTATGTAAAATAATGTAGAGATTTCTATCTTGGAAGTATGGATACTACAACAGAGTAAGTAATATTAGAGAAAAAAGCACTCCACCTACCCACAGTATGATAGTACTAATGCTAATAATACATTTGTGCAGCGTTCTTTTCTGACGGAATTTCAGATCAAAAGTGCTACACAAAATCCGCAACAGTGGAAACAGTAGAAATAATTACAGTAGATAAAAAACAGGGTATTTGCAATGGAAAAAATAATTGTTATGTTAAGATAGGTTTATTTCGCCGGATAAGCGAATTTCGCTTAAACATCTCTCAGTGTCAATTTTACCAAGACGATTATGACAGAAGTAACCAAAGGTTACAAATGCTTCAGTTCTTGATGGTAACATTATGAGATTTTAGTAATTACTTCAGTAACATCGAGCAACATTACGCATCAATTATTCAATTTGGCTACAGCCCACCATTTTTACGACGTAAAACGGAAATCACAAGAGTTGTCGAGTAACTCCTGGCTCTCAATCACACCTACAACATGATAGACATATTTCTGTAACGATATACGCATTGTGATAAATGAAACGTCGGGTAAATGGTCCAATTTGAGAAAATAGTAGAAAGAAATAAACTTCCTGCTCACTGGACAAATAGATCTCTCAGCCCCGGTAACTGCTTTTTACCTCTAAAAGCTTTTTTTAATCGTTGGTGGTGTGTTTTTGCCTCTTCAATGTTTTTGCTGTCCATTTTTTAGTGGCAATTAAATCTAAATCTATCTAGTACAAAAGAATCTCAGAGTTGTCATTTTTTTTTTAGAAAACGACAAATTTCCAGATCTCTTACGTCTAAAAGTAGCTATGTGGATTACGATTACTTGATTAAAGTGGTGGTGGTTGGAGACTCTGGAGTTGGCAAGAGTCAATTAGTTGGAAGATTTACAAGAAATGAATTCACAACGCACAGCAGACAAACTATAGGAGTAGAATTTGCGACAAAAACCATCGCTATTAATTGTAAGTCAAACAATCGTACTGGAGCAATGGTCATTTATTTTTCATATTTAGTGCTTCCCAATTTTCTTGTCTGCGGAACACCGCAAAGTAGTTTAAATTTAAAAAGACCCTTAAATATGTTAAAATCACAAAATATCAAAGTGAAGTAATCAAAAGCAAGGTAAGTAGTGCTAAAAAGGGTCACTTTTTATTGACACAAAATACAATTATACTTAATAGTGATGCACACTTCAGCTTACATTGTAACATTTTTTTCCAGTAAGTCTTATGACGGGCATATTTTACACCTTTTCCTTATAGCTAGGCACATTTTGGAAACATCTTTGGGAATCACTGTATGAAAGTAAATGCTACCAACACGAAATAGTCGTTTATCAAGCCAAGCACTGTCATTGATCTTTTTTTTGCAACGAACCAGCAACAGAAGCGCTATGCAAAAGATCAATGAAGACTTATTTAGGAGCTTTCGGGAATCATTTTACCTTCTGGAATTTTACAACTTAAACTAGCTACTCGTCTAAAATCATCGAGCAGCGAAAATACGTTCTGCGATAAAATTTGGTAGCAGTTGAACTGAAATTTCGCGATCATTGATATATCATCGGTTAAATCTAAGCTAGAGACTTCAATGTACTCAACTAAGATAATTTCTGACAAAAAAATACAAAAAAATCTCGAAAATTTGTAAATTATGAAGACAAAATATCTTTTACAGTTTTTGTTTTTACTCAATTCTATTCTTTTATACATTGTTTCAGTGAAAAATATCTGTGTACAGTTGTGGGATACAGCGGGCGAAGAACGGTACAGAGCACTAGCATCTGCATATTACAGAGGTGCAGTCGGTGTGTTACTGGTATTCGACGTTACTAATGCGCGATCGTTCAAAAATCTCAGTCACTGGTTGTCAGAAGTCCGTTCCTACACTCCCGATTCATGCCAGGTAAAAAGGTTTTTAAAATGTGCACAGTTCTGCGATTTACCCAAAATACGATAAAATTTGGTAGCAGTTGAACTGAAATTTCGCGATCATTGATATATCATCGGTTAAATCTAAGCTAGAGACTTCAATGTATTCAACTAAGATAATTTCTGACAAAAAAATACAAAAAAATTCTCGAAAATTTGTGTGCACAGCTCTAGCAAAACACGCAAACTACTAATGCAAAAATGATACCAAGCAACACACGTTGACACTGATTATCACAGCAATATTGTGCATGATAATAACGGCTGGTTAGCTCAGTTGCTAAGCACACACTATTGGTGCGGGAGGTCTGGGGTTCGATTGGACGCAGTGTCACAAACGACTCGCCACCGTTGCGACATTTCTTCAAAGCTGTGTTGCCCAGGCGCTATGCCGCGGAGATGGGCCCCGCCACTCGTTACACGCTTCGGCATAATACTGCGAGTATAATAAAAATTTGATTTTTTTGATTCTAATTGTACTTGATGTACCAGTTACTTGTTATGCCTGTAACGAATCATCAGGTAAAAAAGCAACAATAGTCTGTCTTCAGCAACTAAACGAATTTGGAGTTAATTTCAAAAGCGCGTTTTCGTTTCTGCCATTTTATCATCTTCATATTTACAATATCAAATACATCTTTAAGTTAAAAAAAGTGTCGCACCAAACCTACACCTTCGAGATAAATACCCCAGCTTTGAAGGACAACCTTATTTGACATCCTCTAAGGTTACCGTCAGCAACATGGCCTAGGGGTGCCACGCGCAGGTTACAGATCCTACGTGACGGGTTCGATTCACGGCTGGAGCCGATCGCATTTGACATATACATCATGTGGCTGCTGACTCGAAGAGCGCAAGCTTAGTTCGCAGTCTCCCTCAGTTACTGCTGATTATTCTGTTAAAAACAATTTGAAAATAACCTCAATTATTTATTAAACTTTAAGCTGAAAAGCAAGCGGCTTATCAACTGTGTGGGGTGACTTTGTCCTTCTCTTTCTCATTGAACACCCAAAAAACATGTGGTAGGTTATATCGAAACCTTACTTATATGGAATATTTATTTCAGGTTGTATTGGTTGGGAACAAAATCGATTTAAATAGGGTCCGAAAAGTGAGCGAAGAGCAAGCCAAAGCATTTGCTCGTACTCATGAAATGACTTATCTCGAAACATCTGCTTTGCAATGCACTAATGTGGAAGCATCTTTTGAAATGCTGATATCTCACGTCTACTACCGGACAATTGTACACAAGCAAGCCTACAATGGTCCCCAAAACGCTGCTGTAACAGGACAGAGCGGGAATGTGCATGTCAATAATGAAAATGACCCCAAAAAATTTACTTTGAACTGCTGCGGGACATCTTGAAAATGTTTCCATAATTTTGAAAATGTTTTTATTTCCAACCAGCCCAAATCTCCCTTGATGCAAAGTATTTCCGTTTGGACAAACTTTTTGCCTGCTCAAGCTCGTTTGAAAAATCTACGACTTGTACAAGAACCTCATTCTTGGAATTTGCAATGGACACTTTTGTGACAAGGGTAGATTCGCTTTGTAACACAATGTTGGAGATATGACAGTTATGAGAAAAATGACCGTACAAACGCAAGACTACCGATGGGATCACAATGGCTCGCAATCAAAACTTCAATGAAAGTTTCCGAAGCATACATAGACAAAGACATCTATCATCGTTAGAAAACTGCCTATGCAAACATCAAAGTGTTTTGTCAACCCAAAAATGCACTCTACATAGGCCCAAATACACTTAAAGAGTAGATGATAAACGAGAAAATACTATAAGATGAAGTTTTGTTAGATTACAATGCAATTATGATATACATTATGCAATTTCTTTATGCAAAACGCTAAAAAATTAATCTGTCGCAATATAAGATTTTGTATTTTACCGCAATTGTAGGCTAGGTAAACGTTAAAAAAGCAAAATGAGGGAATCAGCTTTTCAAACAGGGTCAGCATGGGGCACATACTCGCGATGGTGTACCGTCCATGCACGAGGCCCCCTTTTCTCGAGTTTAGTAGCTGGGCTTGGGAACTGGGCCGTAAGTACAAATCAGTACCTTAAATTCGCTGACATCACTTGAGTAGTGGCGTGCTAGTTAAGTGTTTAGTCTATTTAGGTAGTTTGTTATCGATGTTTTGAAGTGTTATTGTTACTTGTTACTGTTAATAATTGCTAATGCGATGCTGACGATGTTTTCAATAAAAAAATTTCAGTTAAAATCTTTTTCGATTTTATTCGCAAAAATGTGCCTCGTGTTTACGCTGAATTCCTGAAAATCGGCATTGGATAAACACAGTTCTAAACTCGATCAGCAGAATACTCGAACCCAGGTCGCCTGCTCCAAGTGGGTAAACGGGTTTGTTCAGTTATTAGGTTGATAAAAAAGTTATCTCAGTTAAATATTGTATGTAATAATTGCTAAAACACTTCAGGGCTACCCGATGATTTTAACGTCAATTAACTTGGAAAGCCCTCTTTCTTTTCGATGCACACATTTGAACGTAAGACAATTTTCTCGTAAGCGCACAAGCGTATCTGTTTACAGCGTCATTACTTTCACGATGAAAAAAACTGTTGACACGGTAATGAGTTTATCTGCTACATCATATTTTCTTGCGACAGAAAGAAATTATTTTAAATTTTCGAAGTAACACTATTTTACCTCAATTCCTCCATTTTCACTCAGAACACTAGCGAGCTTGTAAACCTCCTCTTCATCTTGATTTGTCTTATCCGAGTCCAGTCTCTCAATAATATCCTCTGTCGCTTCACCCAATAATCCTCTCATCCGATACACAACATGCATAGCATCCTCCTGTAATGAAAATTAACAGTCCCAGTACGTCAAAGGTCAAAATATCACCCAAAAGGGCAACAGAAAAGGGGACAAGCAGCTCATAATTTGGTCTACATCGAAAGCTGAAAATCAAGAACTGAACTATTAGAGTGTAAAGAAAATATATACCAAGGTTAGATATATTGACTGACAGTATAATGGCAGAGTAGCGCGAGTTGACAAAATCAAATTATAAACAAATTGGCATCATAATTAAATTTTTGATGTCACAATTGAAAAAAGTCATTATGACATCAAGCATTTGATAGCGATGTATTAAGCCCGTGTGCCACTTGAACTGGACAATGGATATGTGGACAGGGTAATTATTATCTGGTTAAAAATAGCACCCATGCACTTTTAACTTCACTCATTGCAAGCTTAGAGGCTATGTTACCAACGCATCGGACCCAAACGTAAGACATCAAACAATACAAACTGCTAAATAACTTGGAATCAAACCTCATTGTGATTGGTCAGCCACACTTTCTTGTACACTTCTCGTACTGGCAAGTCCAGAGCAATGATCTTATTGTTTACAAGTATTTCCATTCCACTGTCATCTTCCAGAAGAGCAATCAAATCACAATCTGCAAAAAAAAATACAAAAAAATCAAACTATTCCAGTACACTCGCAATATTATGCCGACGTAAAGAGTGACTACGCTCATCTCCGCGGCTTAGCGCCAGGGCAATACAGCTTCGCACTCTGAAAAAACGTCGCAGCCGTTGGCGACACTGTGTCCAATTTGACCAGCTAGGGAATCGAACGCAAGTCTTCCCAGACCAATAGTGAGTATGTCAACCGGGCGGTCTTCGTAAAAAATGTGCCGAAACCATACAAGCCTAATAGCAAAACACAAGCAAAAACCAGAAGCAACCTACGTTTAACGTAAACGCAACTACTGATCAAAGGAAGTAATTATTTTTTTATTGTTAGAACACGAATAAAACCCCTACAGACTGTTTCAACCTAACGGATCATCAGGAGGTATCTCATTCAAATAGAATCTAACGTAATTATATTTAAATGAAACACGTGAAAATACTTAGATAAAAACATTACCTCTGCATATCTTATTTTTCACATCTCTCATCAAAGGACCCAGTCCTGGCTCATTGGATGAATACGGATTGCCAACCATGCGTCCCTGGAGAAAGTCTTCTTGAAGTGGATCCTTGTCCAAAGACAAGAAGAACTCGCTGGTGTCAGTTTCCTCCTGCATAAACACGTAATTTTCAAGTGCCATCACGGAGAATGTGAATCTTGATATCTGCTTTGGCTTTCTAGTCACGCAATCAGGGCGATTGAAGAAGGGTGGTGATTTATTACATTTTTGAGGGGGACTAAAGCTAAGGGTAAAAAAATCGATACCGCCACGACATCAACTATTTAAAAAACTGGTGGCTTTTGGACATCTTTTCACAAAATGAAAGGGTCCCGGCTTGGAAACCGGTTCTAGATTGGCATCATCACAGGTACCAGAATCCGATCAGTCGTTTCCTGACTCAGCTAGTTCCACAGTTCATCCCGATCATATCTAGGGGAATAACACTGCAGCCGCAGAGTCAGAATTTCACTGTTTATGCAGTAAAGCAAAGTGATTATTGATTTACGACGAGCAAAACTATTAATCTAGCGCACTTGGCTTTCTTTGCAATTACAAATAATACTAACGGGATAAATGATGTTCGCAAGTCGTTCAAAGATGAATTGTGGCGTTTTCAAGTCAGTCGAATCTTGCTTCTTGATTGCTTCAATGCAGACAGCCATGAAAGCTCGTGTTTCGGACTCTGTGCCTGAAATAAAACGAATATGAAGTAGAGGATTAAAAAACAATTCCTTCTCCAAATACTACCAGCCGTTTGTCTTCCGGTCGACTGAAAATAAACCTTATTTTCAATCAGCTTTTTTCATGAAAGTCAAAATAATATCACAACTGATCTCAAACCGAAGTCAAACTTTCCCTTTCTGATTGCAAATTGGACAATTGCAATAGAACTAGTAACAACATATTAATGTGTAAACGATGATTCAGTGGCGTAGTTAGAAAGGAGAACCCCCGGGGTACTGCTCTTTCCGTTTTTGACAAACTCTAATCGAGATATGCATAAAACATGCTTATCAAATACGGTAATATTAGCAATCTTTGGTCGACAATTCGCACCCTCCTAAGTTTCCGCCGGCCACGCACTGAGTGGCACTGGCACACATATATTCTGAAAAAGCATTGATTGAAAGATTTAAATGCGTATTTTGCTAATATTGAAATGTTACTGGTCGATTTTCAGTCCAAATACGTTTTGTGCTTCGAGCAATTTTTCATACATATCCGACTATCATGCTTTTAACAGAGGTTCTTAACCAGTGGTAATTAGCCACTAGTGGGGAATTTGAGGATTTCAGGTAAGTAATTTGACGTGTTGGAACACAGCAGTTCACGATAGGTCATAAACTAGTGGTTCTCAACCAAGGGGACGCGATTTGACATCTGTGGACGTGATGACTTTTTTTCTGCTCTTCACTTGGTTTTAAGCGGAAATGCGGAAATTTGGACATCTGCGTTTTTTTACTCCTCACCTGATGTGCAACTGCATTTATGTGTGTTTAATGACTCGTAATGTTGAAAGTGGGTAGTTTGGTTATGTCGGATTGTAAAGTGGGTAGTTGAATATAAAAGGTTAAGAACCACTGCTTTTAAGTTTAGCGCCGTGGTTTGACTGAGACAAAATAAACGTATTTTTAAATATCAAACTGTAATGTTGTGAACTTCAACTTCTTTTAGGTTGAACTGTTTAGCTTGACATTAGCCCTAACTATTCACAACTTTACGTGTAATTAAAAACATCTCAAAAGTTTGCACAACGAAGGCAACAGCAAGAAGTGATTGCTATCAAAATTACAGTAACGTTACGCAAACTTTGCAATGTCACAAAAACAACTTGAACCTTTAAGAAGGAATTTTTAAGGAACAAACAAATGGAGGATATATTCTCCCAACTTCAATTGTTGCGCAAGTTCCTGTTTAGGTATACCTGCTCTACCATAAAGTACCCGTAACTATTGCTCAAGCGTTATCCAGTTTTGCCACCATCAGGCAAAATTTATTCTTAATGACGCAAGAATATTGCTCATTGAGTAAGCAAATGAAAAGGGTGGACACAATAGCGAGAAGCTCGGTAAACATCGATATACCGTAGCCAGCAATAACACAATTGAAAAAAAGTTAGTAGGCAAATAACTACTCATACCACCAATCAAAGGTTTCAACTTGACTATTGAGAACGAGGTCAATGTTGCAATATCAGTATAAAGTGATTTTGCTTTTTGTGATGCTGTGGTACTTGGTTAGTTGTCAGCATAATTTAACGAAACTGAAAAACGTCTCTCGGGAAAAGGTGAAGAAAATAACTCTAACCAGACAATTTCAAAAAGTTACAATAGTGGTACTTTTCGTGTTAGAGTAAAAACAAAATTGTATTTTTATCTTGAGGAATGGCAATAGCGAGGCTTTCTTACGAACAAAAAAAAAGGCATTTTAAAAGTTTAGGTGAAAAAAGGGTAACATTTTTCCTTCAAGATATTTTGAGAATTCTTATGCTTAGGTCAATAAGTTTCTGTTTGATTTATTTGATTTAAAACCGAAGGTATTATTGAAAACTCTTCCCATATTGGTGTATGTCACCACAAGGTACAAGTGCTCCCAACAACAGCCACTTAGCAGCTTGAACTCATCCTCTGTTCGCGGTTTGTAACAAAAACCATATCACGTCGTGCTAAAGACCTGTTCGATGTTCTCTATAACCTGTACCTGTTTCACTTCGCTAACTGAAGATCCTTATTAGTTTCGCGTGAAATTTTGTCTCACTTTTTAGATTCGTGTTTAGAGTGTACTGATGTATGAAGTATATTAAAAGCGGTAGACTTTTGTATTTTACGACACCTTTTCTGAAAAACACAAAGCTTGTCAGAAAGCAGTAAAAAAATCAAATTCAGTCATTAGCACGTGACGACAGTTTCCAGAAAACAAAAATCAATCCTTCCTGTGTAACACGCACTCACAAAATTATGGGAAACTACTCATATTATTATCTTGAAAAAACATGGTGGCCAATCGATGAACAACTAGCTTCAACACTAGGAACTATATTCCGCGCATGTGGCATCATACTGGCGCTCACGTTGGTGCTCATGTATTTGAAAAGCAAGTGTTCTTTTAATAACAACAAAAACTACCCACTTGTTAAAAGATCAAAGGAAGACGAGGTAGCGCTTTTGCAAGACTCGCCCTTGGTCTTTCGTCATGCCAAAACTTACTACAGCGATGAAGCAGCTTCATTGCTCGTGAGCGATCAGAGCGTTGACCCTCGAACCCAAGTATGGATTTATCGAAAACAATCAAGAAAAGCAGAAGCATTACAGCAGTTACGTCATCCAAATACTGTACAATTGATAGAATGCGGGACACGCTGGAGCAAACAACCTTTGCCAGAAATAAAATCAAAGGAAGACGTGGAAGCATTTTTGCAAGACCAAGTGCCAACTTACCGAAAACAATTACTAAACTTTGATATAATAGCACCTCTTGGCGAAGGTGCGTTTGGAAAGGTTTTCAAAGTTTGTTATAAACAGGACAACTACAACGAATCTCACTGCTATTATGCTTTGAAACAAATAAAGTTTCCCTGTGATTCGAAAGAGCAACAAAAAGTGTTAAGAGAAGCAGAATCATTGAAGCAGTTACGTCATCCAAATATTGTGCAATTGATAGAATGCTGGTGCGAACAACTTTCACCAGAGATGCAAAATAGATTTGGAAGCCTATCATCATCTCCTCAGTCAATTGAAAGCATCAACGCATTATCATCGAAAAAACCGAGTATAAACACTTGGATGATATCATCGTACGAACAGAATGAAAGCACCAACCCACTATCATTCACAATGTCATCACATGAAGAGAATGGAAGTACCAGCCCAGCATCATCCATAATGTCATCACATGAAGAGAATGGAAGTACCAGCCCAGCATCATCCATAATATCATCACATGAAGAGAATGGAAGTACCAGCTCAGCATCATCTACAATGTCATCATATGAAGAGAATGGAAGTACCAGCTCAGCATCAACGGACCAAAACTATTTGTTTATAGTTATGGAATTGTGTGATAAAACTTTAAAAGACTGGTTACAAGAAGCACAACATCGAACCAGAAATGAAATCACCAACATTTTTTACCAACTACTAGATGCAGTTGCAAACATACATAGTTGCAACTTCATTCACCGTGACCTGAAACCTTCAAACATCTTCTTGTTGAATGGGTGTGTCAAAGTCGGCGACTTCGGCCTGGTTAAACACTCCGAAGACATAAGTTTGTCTACCAGCACAATATCTACAGACTACTTTGATATGTACATGGCGTCAGAGTTGAAATTGGGGAAAACTTATCGAGCCACATGCAAAGTCGATATTTTCTCTTTGGGCCTAATTTTGCTAGAAATGCTGTGCTGCAGTGGAACAGCGCATGAAACGTCAATTATTTTACGAAATGCTCGGAAACTTGTACTCCCAAAAGGGTTTGGTGACAAATACCCTGAAGAAGCACAGCTGATTCATTCCATGCTACAAGAAGATCCTGATTGTAGACCCACAGCAGAAGAAATTAAACAGCACGCTATATTTCGTAAAAGCCCACCTCCAGGGAACAATGATGAAGATCGATCAAATGAACATTGAACAACCCTACTAGACAATGCATTGCATACTGAAATACTGTTTGCATCGGTCGTACATGGTTATCTACAGACAGTGGATATTGTTTCGATCTTTAAGATCTCATCAGTGTAATTGGTTAGACCAAAATCTAATCAAGACAACCTGAATGTGCGAAACAGTGTTCACTATCTGCAGTTACGTACACATACTGTTGCATTTGTGATTTCAATGGTAAATTTGCACTGAACAATAGCATGTAACAGAGATGTCCGGAGTCGCTTTTTTGAGACTCCGACTCCAATCCTGCTCCAAAATTACAGAATCTTACTCCATTCCTGCTCCGGTTTACGTCAAAAATCAAAACTCCAACTCCTGTTTTCACTCCTGTTACTCGAAGAATTTTTGCAAACTTTGCAATCACAATGTTATCCAAACTTTAGGCGTATGTTAAATTTCATGAAAGTGAGATTACTGGTGTTTAGAGACTGTGCGCGAACCGATGCCTCACAGCGAGCATAACTTTTGACAATGTTCAGTGTACGTTACAATAATAACTTAAAGAAATGGTTACTCCGGCTCCAACTCCTACTCCAGTTTTGACGTCAAACTTAACTCTGAGTCCAATCCGGCTCCGGAAAAATTTGCTCGACTCCAACTCCTGCTCCGGATCCGGCTCCTGAACATCTCTGGCATGTAATTACTTGAGCGGTGTTTCCATTTTTGTAATGTAATCTTTTCAGTGCGTCGCCGTTGAGTTTGTTGTAAGTATTGAGACAATTTTGAAATTTTTAAGTGGGGGCGAAGCGTAAAGTTTTCGTTGTATAAACGAACGGAAGTCTTTACTAAAAATCTTAAACTAACTGATCGTTGGGGTAATAGTGCATCGAAAAAGCAAGATCGAAATGTTATTGTACAATTTGTACATTATTGTATCTGATTTTGACGTAGTTCGTGTTTAAGTAACGTGAAAAATGTTTTTTCAAAAGAGGCAAATTCGACAACTATAGTAGCACACGTTGTCTGGCTTCAAAACCTTTAGGTTGAAGCTGATAATTGCTTTGCTAATAATAGTGTATTTGTTATGGTTGGATTAGACTGTAAATCAAATCTCTCGATCCTTCACAGACACTTCTATGCTCGTGGTGCCATGCCAGTTGTTCATATGAATGATAGTATTGTGGCTCTACCGTGTTTAATTATTTTGTCGCTATGACATATACCAATAGCGCTGCAATAGTGATTGACATCGGCAGGTTTTTGTGTACCTGATGAGGTTGGAAGGACAAAAAAAGCGATTACCGGTAATTTTCGTGCCCTGCGTTGTATAAACCTTTGTTGTTTTTAAGCTTCCACTTAACTTTCAATCTAATGTTAGTTACCGTAGCTAGTAGTAGTTACAGTTACACGTTATCCCTTCCGTATTGTATTTGTTATAATTTACTACTAATTGTTCAGTTGAAATGCTAAGTTCTCTTTCTGTTCTCGCAAAACAAGCTTCCTGCCGTTGATAGTACATGTAGTAATCCAAATATTTACAAAGGTTTATAACTGGGAAGTTTACGGTAACTAAATTTAATGTCATATTCAAACATTTAGCACCGAGTAAATCGTTTAAGTTGGAACTATGCTAAAGGGATTTCCGTCAACTGCTTACGCCAGAAAATCGGATCAAATTTCGCTCGATCAGGAATTGGATAAAATCGCATCTAGCCTGAACTAACCATTAGACACCAAGAATAGGGTTTGATTATGACGGCAGCTCAGCCTTTGTTAACATCAACAAGCTGGTCGGCAACGAAACGCAGTCATGCGTATCAAAAAGTGTTTTCGTCGTTTCATGACGCGCTTTAATCGCGATTATTCGCAAATGTGCGAATAGTTTTTGGAAAATTGTATAGCATTGACGATGTGGTGTATTCTATACAGTTAAAAATGCAATGACTTTGTGTGATGTGATAATGTAATAAACTTAGTTGGTAATAATTTTAAGTTGTTTTGAATGAAAAGACAGCAAGCTTATTGAAGAGCATTAGTAAGTGTAAAAGTTTGATCTTTGACATTTCAACAACGCCGGAAGATCTCGCCTTTAAGGAAGTTTACGGTGTTTACGTTTATGGTGATTTTTGATCGACTTGGGTAGTTATTATAACTTACTGTCATAAAACTTTGAAAACTGACACAAAATTTGAAAATAAGCAAAACCTGGAGTCAGAAATTATCATCAGGAAGAACGAATATTAAAAAACGCGCAACATAAAACATGATTTTTTGTAAGGAGAAAAATAAAGCCGCAGGAAATTTCAAAGCTGGACGCTTCGACAGATTCAGCTGTCATCATCAGCAATGTAAGCAAGGCAGTACAAAACTGAAAAGTTTTCATTTTTTTACCGATTTGTTTAGTATTCAGTCCAATTTGTTCCAAGTCGCAACTCACCGGTAGTCAGTTCTTCCAGCAGTTCCAGTAAGATATCCTGAGCGTCGTCTACCAAGTTAGTTCTCTGTATGACCAATCGCCGAAGACTCAAGTAGCTGTTTAACACTGTTCCAACCAAACTGCTTTTGTAATGAAGTCGAACATACGGGACTTGCACAATTTCCGATAAGATTTCTGCAAGTAAAATCATATGAGTGAGACTGCACACCTCGTAGCTATTCCTGTTGTTTCATACTAACTACACGAAGCGTAATATACCCAAAACTTTAAACACATTCAGCTCTCAAAGCAACTGCAGGACGCTTAGTTTTCTCGACCTTGATGGTGCACGTGTAATCGTGTATTCTACCCAGCTCCAGCAGTTTCAAACTAGCCAAGATTTGCTACGTCACCGAAATTGTTGTGCGATCGAATATGTTGTAAAGATTTTGCATTGGACGTCTGCCTAGCCGTAATGCTACACCGCAAAATAGTTAGTACCAAATTCAACTAAAACTACAGCTGATACACAAATTGGCATAGAAAATTCCCAAAATTATTTTTCTACACGGCAACTCTATTTTAAAACCAAAAACTTACCGATCAGCTCTTTCAAAGCATATCCTTGTTGCAGATGTAAGTTCAAAGTGGTTTCTTCAAGCACAGCTAACTTGGCAATTTCTTTTCGTATGAGGGATCCCAGTAAAGGCAATGCACCAGTTGCAGCCAAATGTACCTAAAATATGAAAAGACACAATGCTGAAACTATTGTTGTACAAACTCCGTGGAAATTAAGTTTTTGCAAACGAATACCTCTCTCATAAACAAAGTAACACCAATTAATGAAGTATTTTTAAAAATACCACATGCAATTTTTCTTAGCGAAACTAGGCTTGAAGAAACATGATTGCGCAATACAAGGCACTTGATCCATTAATTTACTCTTTATTCGCACGAGCGAAACAATACACTTTCCTGTTAGCGCGTTTAAGTTGCATTTCTTATGCAGCAAAAGACAAAGTTGAAAAAAAAATGCTAGCTGCACACAAGACAGGCAACAACAAATTAATATTCGGTACCCGATATTGTTTCGCTTCAATCTGCTCATGGTACAACGCAAGGAATCGAGAAGCAGCCTCGCCAGCAGTGCCAAGCTCATTTAGAAAGCTGAAAGAAAAAATGAATGAATTGAGGAATAAATAATATCTGTAATGAGGGAAAAAACATATTCAAAGCATCCAATAACCACGTTGACCATTCAAACATATGAAACAAATCATTTAATGACTACCTTGTATTTTTGCATTATGTAACAGTGGTATATTTGGTTAATCTGAAACGAAAGCTGCCAGATGAACTACTGAGTGATTACGAATTATGGTGCGATATCATGCTCTCTAGTTATACGTAGCGGAAGCGGATGACGGAGCAGTAAAAAGTTTCAAGCAACGATGGATAAAGTGGAGATTATTAATGAACAATGTTTATAGACTGACCAGTTAGCACAATACTATCGGTGCGGGAGGTCTGGGATTCGATTCTCAGCCCTGTCAAATCGGACAGTGTCGCCAACGCTGGGACGTTTCTTCGGAGTGGTGCAGCATAGGCGTTGAGCCGCGGAGATGGGTGCCGGGCCCGCCACTCGTTACACGCTTCGGCGCAATGCCGCGAGCATACTGAGGATCTAATTTGAATTTATTGCAAAGTTCGCAGGTAATTCGAACGAACAACAACGTCGGAAATGACCGGAAAAGTTCAGTTGATTTTACCTTGTCAGCAAATCAATGATCATTGGTTTACGAGCTGAATTATGAGCTAGACTAACAACCAGCATGGCTGCCACTTCACGTATAGACGCTGATGATGGGCAGAAAAGCATTTGACGCAAAAACGAATCTTTTTTCAAAGTCACTGCTTGTGGAACCTACAATTACAAGAGGATGCAAAAAAATCGACTTTTGTCACACCCAGAATATGTTATCACCTTAGCTTACAGAGATTGTAAATTACGTAGCTTAGAACTCAAGAACGATACCAGTCACAGTTGTAAAAGAACCCGTTTCGGGTCTAAGTTTAAAGATGTGTCGTGCCTAATTCGGGCCCAGTGCCGAGCGTACAAATAAAGGACCGCTTTTTTTCAGCAAAGAGCTATAGCTGTTTTGACTTGGTGTGTTACATTTGTTTGATCAAAGCTTATTAGAACAACAGTTTAACTAAGACAAAGTGTTTCAGACCAAAATTAGCATCGGGGCTTTTTCAGGGCTGTTAGGGCTTCAAATCAAATTTGAGTTCGGGTCGGAATCAGTCGGCCCGTTCACAACCCAACTAGCTTGGTAACATTTTCAACAAACACCCGCTTTATGTGATGTTTTACACCTTCAAGCTCATATATTCAGCATCAACAGCAAATTTTGACAAAATTTGGCACGATTTTTACACATTAATGGAGATCATAAGAGATTCTATTTCGAGTAGGACAAAGTTTATGAGCAAAGCTGTCAGTGGGACGTGCAAAAGAAAAAACTTACACCACGAATATTACGTTACCTGGTATTTTTTCTTCGATACAAAGTTCTTCCATTTTTTTGCATATTTTTCTTGCAACATGAGTTCATGGGCAACTTCTTTAGATATTATCTTGTCTCCTTCCGAGCCTGTGATAACATAACAACAGTAAATTATAATCTAAGAAAAAGCAACTGAGGGCCGTTGGACGTTAGTGTGCAGTTGGTATACCATACAGTACACAGCAGTCCTTTTACCGCTCTGCGTAAAGAAACTTTGGACCTCACCTCGAAAACTTTCGGCAAAGACCACTGATCCAAAATGACAGACAGCGAATGAGTTTGTGCTCTTACTGAACAGCCACGCGGAAATAGCGTTTATCACAGTTAATTGATGACAACCTTTTACTTAATTGGAGCAGCCTTACACGTTGCCACAAACAGTCTAATTTAAAATCAATTTACAATCTAGCACTTTATGCCCATATCAGTAACCTACCATAAACTTTTTCTTTTCTCTTTTTCCACGAATCAAAATCGTGTCCTGGTTCAGATTTCAGCCATTTGTCACATGACACTGAGATCGGACCATAAGACGGTTTGCCCGGTCCCTGGCAAGCCACCTGGACATAAAAAAAATGAAATAAACCACGGCCATATCACAGCAATTTTTGGGGCAGCAAAACACAAGTTTTAGGTTCGATTACCAGTTTACGTTAACATGCAGCGCTCAGAGAAGCCAATGTTCTCCGCTACAACGCAGCAATCGCAAAAAGCTGAGCTCTCACAAGCTGTAGTTTGAGCTGGTCTTAATTTGAAAAAATAGCCTCAAGCTAATTTAGACCACAGTTTTACCACAAAAAATCATTTCACTGTATATTTTTGTAGCTTAAATTCTGAGCTCCGATTTCAAGTACGGTTTTAATTTTTTGATTTTAGGCTAGGCTAAAACAAACATACCAGTCGAAATAGCGTGTAAGGTTCGTTCGTAACTGCCCAAGCCATTGCATAAAACTTACCAATTTTCGGAGCATATCAGTGCATGGTAGAGTAACGTTTTCAACCACAGCTGGTGATTTGATTGAAACGACGTTTTGGAAAAGTTCAACAACTGCGAAAATATAACGACTTTATAGAGACAAGATTTTTCCAAAATCTGAAACTTTTCATCCGTAATTACATGCTAATTTTATGCAACTTTATTAGGCAAGTGGGCTGCCAGAATATGTGACATATTGTGAACAGCGAGATAAGACAATATTGGGACAATACTGAGTATGGCAGTCAGCCTTTTCTGCAGGAAAAAACTGTTACACATTTAGTGACAAACCCGTTATCAAAATATTTTGAAAAACAGAACTACTCATCATCAAAATGTAAAGTAGGCCGGCCTTACACGAGCAAGATTCTTGCTGCAATATTGCAGCAATATTTTTGCTCGTGTAAATACGTCAGCAATATTCTTGTGTCATATTGACAGCAATATCGCACAAGAAATTTCTTGCAACGAGGAAAGACCCGTTCAAATGATTTTGAAAATGTTGCTGCAATATTGCTGGAAAAGAGAAACGGTTGTATTTTCCAGCAATATTGCAGAGAGCAGAGTAGCCTAGAACGTAGACAGAGAGTAGAGAACATAAACTACCGTTATGCAGTGGACTGCTGAGGAAACTCAGCAGCTGATAAGTGAGGTTGAATCAAGGGAAAGTATCTGGAATGTGCTTTCCCTCGATTACAAAGATCGGATAAAGAAAAGCAACGCTTGGAAGGAGGTAGCAAGCGCTTATAGGGTTGCTTTCAAAAAAATGTTAGTATCAGTCTTTGCAATGAGTGGCCCCACAAGTCTGAGAATGGCTTCCAAGTTGCGAGCACTCATGCGCGTAAAGATCCGAAATTATTGTGGATCTTCCACGGTTATTTCTTGCAACAAGTTCTTGTAGGCACCCATAGCATGCCTTCGAGCGAGCCACGACCGAACCAACCATCGACGTTTTTTCTGTTTCCTCTTGAAATGGTTTATAACTACTATAGCTGCCGCTTTCGTATTTCAGCCGTTGCTAAATGCGATAGTTATAGTACCGGTAGCAGTCGTACGCAACGCAAACAATCCGTTTGCAGTATTCTGCACTGGGCTAGCGAATTAACGTGCAGTGCACGCTATGAAACTTTCTTCGCATTGATATTGTCGATATTATGACGTCAGAATGGCTATATACACTGTTGGCAATGTTGCTGAGCATTGCTGCAATATTGCTAAACGCGTCTCGTATAAAGGGTTCGGCAAGAAACTTGCGCAAGATTAGCCGCAAGATTGCTGCTGCAACTTTCTTGTCAAGAAAAATACTTGATCGTGTCAAGTGGCCAGTAATATCTTGCACAAGAAAGTTGCGCAAGAATCTTGCTCGCGTAAGGCCGGCCTTACGTTGATGTAATAAGAAAGACGGAGCAGTGTCATTTTCTTGCATTTGATCCAACTAAAATTACCAGCTTTCAGTCGTATTTGCCACAAATCATCTTTGACTTCAAGCATTGATTTCAACAATTCGATTTCGTAAGCAACTGCTGATGACGGAAGGTCGTCGCCATGGTGATTTACAGTGCCAATGACACGTGACAGAAGTAAATTATTCAACTGTGACGACGCGTCCAGATTGTTCTTGACCAGCTGACCAATCAAACTGTGCACCTAAATTCAAATTTTTGCTATTTAATAGTGGTATTCTTACCTTCCTATAACGCGAAAGCGACCAAAGCGCTTTCACGAGATCGCTTAGGAGTCACCGACCACCTATCTACCACTCGAAGATAGAGGAATCCCACTAAGCGCCATTTTCAACGTCACAATTGTAAACCTGCCGCTTTGTTCTCCACACTGTCTTTTTAATGCTGAGCGTAAAGCAGGGAAGCTGTGAATACCAAGTTTTAAGTTATTGGTTTGACTCAATGCGGAATCGAACCCCGAGTCATTTGAATGGCTAGTTATCGTATTAAAACAAAGAAGCAAAATGGACTGCACCTGTTTTCTTGCTTTGGCGGTGGTTCTCCTCAAATTAAACGAGACCAGTTCTTGAATGACACTGCTGGATACCAGTTGAGGTTTCGCATGATCACTAGTGGCCAGGACCCGCAGAAGAGTGATACATTGACGAGACGTAGCAGTTGCACATCCATAACATCCCGGAGCGCTTTGACACCAGGAAGCAGAAGAAGTGAAAACCTATAATGAAGAGAAACATAACAAGATGTTAAAAGTTCAAACAAAACCTTTAAGTAACTAAATGCTGCAACTTTTAAGTCAATCGATTAAATCCACCAAAAAACCAACCAAGCTAAGTTGCAGCGTAATCCAAACATTTTTAACAATTTTACGTTAAAATCTAAAATTGGAAAGCTAAAAGCAATGCATCCTCAAATTTCGTTTGTTATCATGCCCAGTAGCACATCACGCGATCAAACTAAAAATCTGCGTCTAACAACATCTAGAACACACACTAATTATTACCTATTGTTAGGAGTCTAGTTAAGTACTGTTTATTTGTGAAAACCGGCTGGTTGGCAAAGCGGTTAAAATCGCAGTTGGCGCAGGAATGTTACGAGTTTGATTCCCGGGTTGGTCAAACCCGACACGAGGTCGCCAACGACTCGCCACCGCTGCGACGTTTTCTCAGAGAAGTGCTGCACAGGTGCGAAGCCGCGGAGATGAGCGTGGACACTTGTAACACGCTGCGGCGCTATGTCGCGAGCATAATGAAGATTTTGTTTGATTTTTGAGAATGATGCAAGGATAAGGCTAAGCTATGATGCGAAAATGCCGTCAATTCACGCGCTAGTTTCTTAAAACAATGACTTTCAAAACTTACTCTTCGGTTGGCGTCGACATCAACTTTTTCGCTGGCGCTTATCTGTTGCCGCTTATCATATTCGACTATCTCGCTACGAGATGCGAGGACAGTTCGCATGATGCTTGATAGGTCCTCGAATAAAGTCTTGCATTCCTGCAACATTGTAATCTTTATACTAACATTTTAGGCCAGAATAAATTTAAGCACAGTTTTACCTTTTGTCGAAAAGCTGTAAGTTTAGATACCGAGCTAACTTCACAACAAATTTTTCAACCTTAATTATTGGCCTACACCATAAAAATAGAAAAATTGTTCTCTCCTACTATATACGCATAAGTGAAGTAAGCTAAATTTTCTCCCGCAACTTAGGTCTTCCTACTTCAAAATACTTACCTGACAGTAATTCTTCGCTAGTTGCTGTATATTGTTGCTCACTGATGATGATTGAGCTTGCGAAGCAGCGCCTCCAGAGGTCGCCTGAACTCCTTTGGTAGCAGGACCCGAAGTAACAGCAGCTGAGACCGTTGCAGAGTCCAGTGGGAGACTCGACTCGGAATAAAGTTGCGATATCTGAAATTCACCACAAGATCACTTTCTGCAATTGGTAAGAAAAAGTAGTGGTAAGTTCAATGTGTGGAGTGGAATTGGAGGATAGAAAGAATGATGAGGAGCTGACGGGAATGCTGAGTTTGAAAACATAAGATAAAATGACAAAAGCAAGTGGAGTAAGGTGTATGGAAATGTGATTAGGAGGAATGATGATGGCGTTCTAAAGAGGGCATTGATGCTTAAAGTGAATGGACAGCGAAAGCGAGGAAAGCCAAAGCAGACATGGAGGAGACGAGTTGAACAGAGTGTTAAGAGAAATGGGTAAGAGGTGGAGGAGGCTGCAAGTCGGAGAAGATGGAGAGAGAAAATGAAAGCGATTGCTGAGGGAATGATGTGCATCTGTCCACCTTCGGTAAAGAGAAAAAAACGGATTAAAATTGGATGTTGTAAAATTAATCTCTAACTCCTCAGGCAAGCAAACTTAAACGTCACTAAATTTTTTTGACTTAGTGATTACGCTTGATTTTGGCCACGATCTTGGCGGGTCAGATTCAAATCCAATTCATTAACTGAAATTCTTCAGATCAAGAAAGTGATGAGGTAAAAATGACCGTTTTTTATATTCTACCTTTTCATCATTGGGTACCGGACAAAGAAGTTACGCTAAAAAAAAACAGATTTCAAATCCACCGAGCTTCACAAAAGTACAATAGCAAAAGACCAAATGTTCAGCTGAAGTGGGCTAAAAGAACAGGAGCTTCTTGCATGACAATCAAATTTTCTAAGATGCTTTAATCACTTTCTTTATTATGAAATCGAATTTCAAACTATGATGAGACCATTGCCATGTTGAAACTTGAGCAGAAGTGACAGAGTCTAAACGACCGCAGAGAAAAAATCAAATCAAATTTTCATCACACTTGCGATATTACGCCGAAGTGTAACGAGTGGCGGGGTCCATCTCCGCGACTTAGAGACTGGGCAGTGGGCAACGAAGAAACGCCGCAGCGGTGGCAGCAGAAGCCGATTTGACCGGCCCGGGAATAAAACCCCAGACCTCTCACGCAGATAGCAGCAACTTTATGAAACTTGTAAGGTTTGTACCTGCAGCAGCCATGCCTCAAGCTGAGGTTTCTGAGCATTTAGCTGGTTGTACACTACATCAGCCTTCTCCAACAACACTCCAACAGCAGACACCATTTTCTTGCGGTCTTCGTCATTTTCTGCAAAAATTGGTTAATTTTTGAAATGCATTTTCCCCCAAAAAAAATAAAAAACCAATACAAACATTTATTAAAACACTTTTTCAATAAGCTATTTTTGATGGTCTTTTGATATCACGTCGTAAAAGTAGGGAAAGCAATTGCTTACCGATCGACTCGACCGCGCAGCACGGTTTTGACATCACCATGACGTCAAACTTTGCGTATTTTGAGAATCCGCACACATTGCACAAATACGGATCCTTCTCGTCATAGTTGATACTGCGACACTTGTGACACTGGAACACATTCTCGCCGCAGTTGCTGCATATTCCCGGGTTTGCCTGAAAAAGTTTTGTTGGAAGGATTAGGAACGATCGTTTTTACACAGAATCTGCAGTTAGAGTGTCTGCTTTGTAGCCGGGAGACGGCGGTTTCATTACCGGTCAGGTCACACTTATTATAAATAGTATTCGTAGCTTTTTCGCTTGGCGCTCGGAGCAAGCAAAAAGTGCGAACAATTAGTTGTTTGTGTGTTATTCGTCTGTTATGTTCACCAACAGCGTTCGGATATTTGTAATGGGTCGTCTTTGAGAAAGCACTACACAATGAGTGCCTTATGCCCCCACTGTCCTGTATTTCAACTTTTTTGTTACTCTCCTCTACAACCAAAACATACTTGCACAGATGCACTGCACCGGGGACATTGTAAAGTCTCAATTGAAGCAGATACGTTCTCATAGAAATCAGTAAACTCGATCATGATGTTAGTGGCGATGACCGGCAAAGGAAGATCGAATCGAATTTCCGTTTCTCCCTGAAAAATAGCATTGCATTTCGGTCAACAGAAAAAAATTACTCCGATCTAATTTGGATCAAACTTGTAAACGCAGTGGACTTCTATTGCAACAGTTTAGCCACAGAGCTGTCGGCAATAAATTAAACGTTGCAAGTCTGTATCTTAAGCCCTAAATGACACAGACTTCGGCAGTGTAGTTAGTTAAGATAGCAAGACATAGAACGCTACAAAATGTTCTAGCTTTGTTTGGTTTTTAATGACTTACTTGTGGTACGGTCACTGATTTGGCCCGACGCCACATGGATGGTTTATTTTTTAAATCCACAATGGCGGGAACTTTCTTGTTGTTGTAATACAACACAGCTGTGCGAATCTGTTTAAATATATAAGAGAGTTTAAATTGCATCAAAAGAAAAATGCTAATATGCTCAAAAAATTTGCGGCATTTCAAAAAAAGTTTCAAAAAAAAAACATAAAATAAGGTACGTTTCTGGCTAAGCTACAAAGTTAAGCTTTAAATTATGAGTCGTTCCTGCAAAGTCATCATAAGATGAAAACAATTTTCAACAAGGTAAACAAAGATTTTGGAAATAAATCTTACAAAAACCCCTTGGCCGCCTTTACAATGACTCACCATCTTAGTCCTCTTGATATCCGTAACTTTAATTGTAATCTTCTGCACGGTGTAACTGCCAATCAGCTTAATGATCTGTTGTGTAGTCGTGTACTTGGTATCTCCTTTTATCGAAGACAGCTTCACATGGGTGAACGGCATCTCAGTTTGATTACACACCAAGCAAGGATTACTTTCAAGGTAATATCCGTCGAATTGAACATAATCTAAAAAAAATTAAAATCGAAAAAATAATTGGCAACCCGGGGAGCAAGAGAGGTTTATACAAGCAGTACTATACCAACACAGTAGTAGACAACATAAAAGATTGGCGTAAGACACAAGTGCTGAAAAGCTGTTTATTCTAGATCACAACAACAAAACCCTGCAAAGACCAGACGATGCCGCTTTTCACAAGATTTACAGCCTCGACAAAATTAGACAGAATGCACGAAATGGAACAGTTATTCTTACGAATTCGACAGCGCACTACGAAACAGCGAGGCACAGCAAAATAGCAGCAGCCTGCAGCAACAATAAAAAATCAACCGACTGAAAAATAAAAATCGAAAACACACGTTTACAATCACACTACAGTGTTAATGGTACGTATTACTACTCACTAGCCAGCTGGCTGTAGAGAATTGCATTCTGATGATTTGATAGAAGACGATTCTCCTCTCTCAATACTTCAAGCGTAGCTTCAGTATACTTTTTCGCTAAATCCTACAAAATGTGAAGAAAAAAATCAAAGCAAATCTTCATTACAGTCGTGGCATCACGCCAAGGAGCGTAACGAGTGGCGGGGCCCATCTTTTAGCACAAGAACAACGTAGCGCCGAAGAAACGTTTCATCGTTGACGAGCCCTTAGCCACACTCACCGGGTCCAAATGTGCAAGTTTAGTGGGCTTCCGGCCACGATTCTTGTTTCTAGCTCATAATCAATTTTTTTGTAATTGATTATGACGTCAAAAAATTTATAATGATGCAGAAACTAAAGCCAAGGTCCGTGGGACTAACACCTTCAAAAATTGGACATCTGGACTAAGGAATCGTGCTCGATCTGAGCGGGCTGATAATATCAAACCCAAAACCTCCTGCGCCGATAGCGAAAGCGTTACCACTTCGCCAAACGGACGGGAAATGTTAATGCAAAAAAGTTTAAATTTACTGTTCCATATCTCACTTTTGTCAGGCCCAAGTTGAGAGACAAGAATCCGAGTAGATCGACGAACTGCGCAGCTTTCTTTCCATAGGTTGCCACAAGTGGCCAGAGGTTCCACATCGTTTTGACAAGTTTTTCTTGTGAGGGTTGCGAGCTGTTCCTGTAAAAATTAAACTTGTAACATCATTTTTTTCAACAGAGAAAAGCTTTACTCAAACGAAATAACAAGATTACAGACTAGAGCTTTTAATAATTTTATTAAAAAGTATCCTCTTCACAGTGAACGTAATTCTTGCTTTGGACATAGCATAAGCTAAAAACAAATGTTGTATGTAAAATGTCTCCTCAGGCATAAGCCATATATTTAACCTTTAGTTAAAATAGTCCCTGTTACAGTAAAACCGTGACTGCAAGCGTTCTTGCTTCCGGATGAAATTAAACTTTTTTCAGCAACTTACTTGAAGAGATGGTGAATGAGTCCATGCGCACTCCAGCGGATGGAAGTTGTGTTCATTTCCAACAGGAAGTGGCGCAAGAAATGCAGCATTGCGTCATCTTTGATGGTGTTCATAATGGCTTGAGAGAGCTGCTTAGCCATAGCTGCGCAAGCTTTCGACTCTTTTGTCATTGCTGCCTTGGCTTCCTTTGTTGATGCGCTGGATTTAATGGAGGTTTTCGACGATTTTCGAATTTTATCATTGCTGGGAACGTTTTGACTTGGATTAATAGCGCACAGCAGTAATTTCAGAGCATTGACAGCCACACTCTCATCAGCATGGACACTTGCGTCGAGCAAAAACGGCAAGCAGGAGTTGTTGCTGATGCAGTATTTTTGCCAATTTCGATTTCGACTTTCTGCAATCTCGCAGCATTTCTTGATCAATTCAACGAGTTGTATCAGTTCGTCGTAAGTTAAATTCAAAGCTGATATTTTCTCATCTTCAGACCATTTGCAAAGCTTTGAGCTATCTTTGATGTAACATTCCAACGCATGAAGATCCCGTTCTTCACGATACTTGTCCTAAAAAAGTTTCTCATTACCACAACAATTCACTATATCGTGCTAATTCCTTCCACGTTTTGAGAAACTTTTCTTCGATAAAATTTGCTGAATACGGTATATTAGCACGTGCAGACATCGCTTAACGCCACAAATTACGACTTTACCGCTCCAAAATATTTTAAAGCCTCTCCTTGCGTAAGAAACTAAACGTTTTTCAAAAAATTTTTTGCAAGATGGGTGTATCTGTGTCGATTTGTACCCTGTAAATCGTTCATAAACTAAAGTTTGCATAAAAATGAAAAAGCGGGACAGAGAGAGTAGGGACGGGGTAAACCAAACGCAGGCACTACTTATTACAGCTATTTTCACCGACTCACAAAAGTATTAACTGTTACAAGGAATGTTTTTCGATCAGGGCATCTATTCTCTATCTACCAATACCAAGTCAAGCACACAAATAAAAATTATGTCAGGCCGGTCGATCACAAAAAAACCACTAAAAAAACTTCGGTATGAACAGCACTACGTAGATTGGTTCATGTACTATGCAGTTTTGGTAACAGAACATAAAAATTACATTAAAACCTATCAAACTCAGCATATTTCCGTACTTTCAATCTCTCTTACTTTTGATCCAGCGATATAGAGAAGTAGTTTTCGGGCTCGGCGACGTACTAGCGATGGTACGCCGGAAAACAACATGTATTCCGACAAAAGCTGGCGCCAATTTCGACCGAACATAGTGTTAATATCGATACCAAACTCAGAATGCTGTTTGCGAACTTGATAAGTGAGGTTGAGAGCCATTTCAGTAATTAGTCTCAAATAAGGTTCGAAAATAGCCCCAGCATGACTCTGCACATATTGGTGCAAGAAAAATGGCGACATATCGACTGTGATGGTGTTGAGGCTTGCGCGCAGCAGGCCGAACGGTGGAGTTTGTGTTTCTTTGTTCTTCGTCATCTCAGCCTGCTTCTTCCAATGTTCTTGATACAAAGTGCTGAAAAATCGACGTTAAGCTTCATTTTACTTTCAATAACAATATTCAAGCACAAATTTTCCTAAATTTGACGCTTTACGTCTCAGTATATATTTAAATTATATGTACTAGTCTCACAGCAGCCATAACAAGTTGTCAACTAATGCAAATAGAAAACGAATTCTATCACATTTTGCTTTAGAATACAGCAAAAATGCGACGAAAACAGCTTAAGGAGGAACAGTAAGCTACGATAAGTCTTAAAACTAGACGTTTCCACTCCATAGATTCAGCTGTCATCATCAGCAGTATATGCAAGACAGCATAACACTGCACTATACAGTATACAGTTTAGGAGTAACAGTGATTCTATTTTGCTTTAGTCGTTACAAATTCTCAAAAATTGGTCATACTTTAACATTTGGTAGCATAGGTCCACAATCTTTTCTTGGGTTAGCATATGAGCTGTATGCGAAGATATGCCGGAGTAGCCCGGCTTATCATTCGAGCTCCCTTCCGCATTTTCACTTTTCGTATCACTTTCACCTTGTGATTTTGACATCATAACGCTCAATAGCCGCATCATAATCACATGGACCTAACAAAAGTTATTGAAAAAAGTCAAGCTGCTAAGAAACATCTGTAAAATATTGGCGTAATGCTCTGCATTGTTACATAAAGCATTGTTCATTACTATGTGATACAAATCGTGTCGAAGAGCTACTGATAGAAATATACTACTTAATTGGATCAAAATACGCAACAAATTATAGGTAAAAGTGCAAACCTCGGCACTATCGGCAACCCGATATCTAGACAGTTGTTTGAAATCCGTAAAATTATCTTTTTAAAATAAAAATTTAAATAACTTTCTAATGAAAAAATTTATAACTTTAATGAATGGAAAGTGATTCCATCTAAATGAAGCAATAATGCATCAGCATGTCAACCAGTTTGGTTATTTAACCTCAACATGGCTAAGCGGTACTGCGCGCAGGTGACAGATCCTACGTAACGGGTTCGATTCGCGGCTGGAGCCGATCGCATTTGACATATTTTCCAGATGGCGGCTAACTCGAAGAGCGCAAACTCACTTCGCAGTCTCCCTCAATTACTGTTGAATTATCAGTTCAATATAATTTGAAAATCAGGCCAATTTAGCCCAATTTGATGCTCTATGATTGCAAGCACAAACGAAGTGCGATTGAAATTAAGACAGTCGTTACCTCGTGAGCAGAGCTTTGGTGAGCCACGTTGCTCCCAGCTTCCTCATCACTAACACCAGCCTTCAAACGACCGATAACAGATGTAACAATCTTAAGTAGCAACTCGGAGTGAGATAATATGGACGGGTTAAGTGTGAGGGTAAGACTGACCACAACCTGGAAAAAAAATTACAATCGGATCGGCAAAGCTGTATATAAGAAGCGATTAACTATTTTAAATGCAAAGTTGGTAATTTCTAAGCAGAAAGTGTAAATCTAAGCGATGAAAAATTTGTTCACAAAAAGTTAACTTTCCGAGTGAAGCTTTCACCAGACTATTTCTGTCTTAGCAAGTACCACGTTAATAGGCCTCAGCGAAGCGGTGGAATTAAAACTTAAGCAAACATAAAAGCGGACAAATACTCTGATGCAGTTCTGCCTTTCCACATAAACCCACAACCAGGAATCCACATTCCACATTCAAAGCACAAATATTACTCCAAAATAACTAGGTAACCATTAAAGGTTTAGTCCTGATTTAAACGAGGTCTGGGCAATAACAATCGGGACAGAACATTTCGTTGTGGAACAGTTAGACGCGAGTCGCAACCGACTTCGCCATAACACAGATTTTGTGTTCGAGTTAGGGCTCGGATTTGGTTCAAGGCTCGGGCTGTTCGGGCTAGGGTTGGGCCTCCCAACGCCATACCGGCCATGCCGAATAGTCGCCCACTCATAAAAATAGACATCTTGGCTACATTGAGATTTATTCAACGCCAATGATTTTCCAAAACAGAGCGATAAATCACCTAGTTTTGATTTCAAATCGAAAATATTCAAAACGATCTCTTTAATAAACCAATATTAACAGCTACATCGAAAATCTGTACCTGGAAATATGGAATGCAATGTTCTCCGCCTAATTTCTCCACTTCTTCAATTCGATCAAAGAGTTTTTTCAATATAGCAGTCCGTAGTTCCACCAACTGCTCTTTTTCTATAATATCCATACTGCCAGGTTTTACTTCTGATGAGGCTGATCCGATCGAAACAGTCTCGTTGAAATGAGCATGCAAATTCTCTGGCTCAGCTGCTTGGCTGTTGCTTTGATCCAAGATTGCTGGTGTGGTGCCAGGTGACGGGTCTACGGTCTCACTCGCAGTGGAGCTGCCACCCACTGAATGCTGTCGACCATGAATGTGAGCTTGGGGAGCCGGCACCGGTATCGGCAAAGATGCTTGCGCTGGTGCCTGCAAGTGGCATAGTTAAAATAGCAGGCTTATAACTTAGCAACATGGCCTAGCGGTACAGCGAGCAGATCCTACGTGACGGGTTCGATTCACGGCTGGAGCCGATCGCATTTGATATACGTACCGGGTGGCTGCTGATTCGAAAAGCGTCAACTCACTTCGCAGTCTCCTTCAACCACTTTTAAATTTTCAGCTAATAATATTTTTGAAATAGCAAAGATACGATTCAGCATCGCCTTATTACTTGTAGCAATATAAATATTACTGGTTCAGGTTACAAATTATTTGATATTGTCTCAAAATATCCTGAAAAGGTAAGAAGTGTCGGAAGTGAAACAGACCAAAAACGCTTTGACGCCATTAAAAACCACGTTCTTTCCCAGACGAAAAGCCTGGGCATGGCGTTTCACTGTTTAGCGAACGTCAGTAGTCTGTTTCGTAAACATTTACAACATTTTAGAGACAGAGAAATCTGTGAATTTTAGATTGAATCTACTCTATTTTTCAATTTTTTTTTGATTCTTCGAAATTGTTTCAAAGCATTTAAAACTCTGCTGCGTGACTCGAAATAATTAAAATACGTCACAAAAATGAATAGAGCCTGTGTAAAACTTTGTTTCAAGGAGTTAAAAAGTGAGCTTACTCTTGGGGTTCTTCCTTGAGCTTGTTGATCCTGTTGTTCTTGCTGTTGCAGTGATAACGCAATCGCATATTCCACCATGGCCTCATCATCATCCGGGTCAGGAGCAAGAAGATTAGGGAAGTTGACATCCATTAACATATTTTCCAAATCTTGATGATCATTGCTTTGTATACCTACGTAATTCATTGGACAAGTCATAGCTCTCATCTTTCGGTTACAACCCCAGCCTGGACTCTGGTTTTACGAAACCTTGCTATTCGCAAACAATACAGTATTACGGTGCGTTTACCTATATGCAACACGCGACGGGGCGACAACGCGACAAAAAAACCGCAATGTAGTGAATGTACAAGGTCTTCGTAAGTTTTCGAGTGATCGCAAAAGAGTAAAATGAAACAAAGGTGCAAAAAAAAAATTGTCGCTTGTCGCGTATCGATAAACGCACCTTTAGGCTGCTTGTTAAGTTACGACGTATGCAAAAGGCAATCCAAGCATGGTACATAAGTTTATGTCTAATAGTTTGGTTGTTTCAAAAACATTAAAACTACACGTGTAGTAGCAAAGTTCAGCTTCGACTCAAAGTATCGTTTACGCTGTGTTCTTGGTCATAAAACTTGAGTTTAATTTTCACCTACTCATAGCTTCGAATCACGCAATTTTAAAGATGTTTACAGTTTAAATTTACGATATTGGACAACGTCGCTTAAAAAACTACTCGATCAAAAAAACCTAGTTGTACTCAAGAATGGCCAAAAAGGTGAAAAGTTACAGATGTAATGATCAACATTATTTTTTTTACTTTGTTCGCCACGTGCGACTTCTGCAGCCATGACTCTCATCATATCCATAGTCAGGGAGCGGGATTCCACCAGTCGTGCACCCCCACTCTCCCCTGATGAAGGGCCGGCTTGGTTACCCTGACTACTCATTAGTAGACGGGAATATTCACTTGCAGCCGACTCCGAAACTGAAGGCGGCAAAACATTCTGAAAATCATTGAATAAGATGATGAATGGTGACGTAAGTCAGGAGAAAAGAAACCTCTCAGCATTTTTGGTCACATGATTTTAGCACAGATCAAAAGAAGTCTGGCTAAGTCCCACATTTTTGTCAAGAATCGCTTTCAATTTGTCAAAATCAGGTTTCAATTCAAAATTGTTCTCAAAATTTTTAAACGCTATGATGTACAACTCAGCTGTTAAAAGATCAGACCATGAACTATTGAAAGCTTGCCATGATTATTGTTTATTGAAGCGCAAATAAGCAATCTCATAAGCGCCTCAAAGCCTTATGCTTCTGTAAGCCAAACGAACATTGATACGTCATCAAAAGACTCATCATACAATTTTTAATAAGAGAAATTGCAAAGATTTGAATATGTAAAAGTTGAATCTTAATGGACTTTCAGTTAGTGACAAGGTACAAACGTGCGTGTATCATAGAAACTTTCATGACGGGTTCGATTCACGGCAGGAGCTGATCGTATTTGACGGATATTTTACGTTGCTACTGATTTGAAAAGCGCAAGCTCACTGCATAGTCTCACTGTTGAATTTTCAGTTCATAAAAAATCAACAGTTATCACCTGTCGGAAAAAATCCTCCTCGTTTGGTAATGCTGATGATCCAGAGTCGATCACAAACGTGTCGTTTGCTCCTAGGAGCTGCTCTTCAATCGCCATCGCAACATCATCTGTAGAAATTAACCGATAAGCATTACTAAATTTCAAGAACTTTAAGAAATATGCAACCATTTCCCAGCCATTCTCATTGAATAGTATTGTCAGAATCAAGTGATCAGAACTTACTAATCAAATGGCCGAGTGGATAAAACGTCAGTCTTCTGGACAGGAAAACTCGGGGTCCGATTCTAAGTCGAGTCAAATCAATGACTTTAGATTGGTATTCACAATTTCCCAGCTTCAGCGCAACATTAAAGAGACAGGTAGGAGAACAAGCCGGTGAGTTCGTTTGTTCTGGCTTTGGGAAAGGAATTAAGAGGAATACCCCAGCTTAGAGTGGCAGACAGATGGCGGGCAACTCATTGGCGAGCTGGTACACAACATACTTAGCTCTCCTCACAAAAAATGGATACATTGCCAGTAGGGCCCAAGCAGTCTACACGTTGTGATGGCCCAGTCGAACTAAAGAGAGGAAAGAGAAACAGTCCACGTTTACTCCTGTATGTGCATCCGTACTTATGCAAGTGGATTAAAAGATCACAATGGATTTTATTATCATCACAGGTCTCGGATGTTTACCGTTTCCTAAATGTTCGAATTCATCTTCATCATTATCATCATCATCGTCGTCGTCATCTTCGTCATCATCATTATCATCATCCTCATCTGCATCATCTGTCGTTCCTCCTGCAGTTCCTCGGCTGCTCACATGGGATCCAGGACGATCACTAGCAACATCCGAGATACGGAAAGAACGCCCGACTACTCCAGTCTAAGAACAGCATTAAGTGAACAGCAAAGAAACAAAATTTCTGCATCGTGTTAAAAAGCAACTGAACAAAACGGGCTAGAATGGTATCCAGCACTGGCCAAAAAATCAAATCTTCATTATACTCGTGGTAATACGCCGAAGCGCATACCGATTGGCGTGTCCATCTCTGTGGCTTAGCACCTGGGCAACACAGCTCCGAAGAAACGTCGCAGCGTTGGCAAGATCGAGTCCAATTTGACCAGCCCGGGAATAGAACCCCATACTTTCCACTCAGATAGCGATGTTCTTAACAACTGAACGAACCGGCCGTCGGAAATTGTTTAAGACGTTTATTGTGAATAGCAGGCAAGTCCATCGCAATGCCGTAAGCTGAACATCGCTCATTTCAGGTCGTAACACTTTCGTTTTTAAGCAAAGAGGTGTTTTTTTAATAAAAGTGAGTCAGCAAAACAAAAGTGAACTAACACGAAAGCGCGTGCTTTAAAAGTGAACAGACGTGATGCAGATCGTGGATTTCTACCCCGAGAAATCTCGCAGCTTCCGGTGTCAAATAACACGGCGTCTAACTGTGATGATGATAAAAAAATCAAGAAAAAAACTCGAATGAGTCACCACTAAACCATTTTAGCTCAAAACTCTTTACGCTCAAAGAAGTAGAATACGAAAAAGATAAGTAATTTTTTAATTATGAGCTATCGTAAAACACATTTACGACAAGGAACAGATAAGTACCTTATTAGATGATGTAAACGACGGTGGAGAGGCTGATCTGGTGCTAGGTGGAGTCTCGCTCATCTTGCTCGAACTTCTAGCCATGGTAGCCGTGTTACTGGCAGCTTGTTCTGGCTTCATTCTCAGTAACTTGATCAGAGCTGACTTTGCAGCGTAACTGACTCTTGGATTTGTGCAAGTCAGAAGATCGAAGTAGATGTTAGCGGCTGTTTCAAGGCTTCCCTCAACACAAGCTACAAAACATAATAAAAGGGTTTTTAGGAAAAATGAAGCCAAAGTAATTTCGTAATTAAACGTTTCGACAGCATCGAGTAAGCTGTTATCATCAGCGAAGTATGCAAGGCAGTTGGCTTCAAGCAGAAAGGACTGAAATTTGTCATTCAGTTTTTGCATTCTTTTGCTTAAGCCGCAATGCATATCAGGAGATACTAGTAGGAAAGAATGCTGTATTGTTCCTTTATAATTATTCTGCTTTCACAGACATCGTTAAACTAGTAGAGAAATTATGTTGCCTACTGAGTTCCAATGATTCCGCTATCTGTCTGTTCTCAAATCACATTTTTTACTAATAAAGATTACTTTAGCGCTGATTCAAAAACATAACAAAACTAGTGCAAATTGTCTTTTCTAGCACAAAAACGCACTTAACCAACTCTGGTATCGATCCTATGACCTTCTTTGTCACAATAAAAGGCCTAATGTTCTTCCAAAGCAAATACCAGTAACCAATGTTAACTTACCGGAAACAGCATGGATTACATCTATCATTGCTTTCACAGTCACATCGATTCGTGTCAAGCCTGGCAGGCAAGCTGGTGCTAACAATTTGCTTCTTGGCTTGTTGGCAAGTAATCGCCAGAAGGCAGACACCATTTTCTTCAATAAATTGATGTTGGAAGCACTGTAAGTAAATATAACCTCTAGTAACTATGTAGAAATGTGTCTATTAAGCCATAATGGTAGTCTAATGTCTAGGCGTTAAGTCGAGAGGATGGGCACCGCTAGCTGGTCACACGTTTCAGCGTATCATGCAAGAATGACAAAAAAGCTATTTGCTTCTACAAAGAATCAAACCTAGGTTTCCTGCTTGGACTCAACACAGGATGAGAATAGCATTATCGTGTTTTCCAGGCTTTTAAAACTACCCAAGAAAATTAAAAAGTAACAGCATTAAAATCAAAATAAGTCATCATAATCTTAAAAAAAATAATCAAAAACTCCAACATCATGCTCAAATATTTATCATTAATTGAAAAAACATAAGATAACGAACTTCTTGGGATAATATAACTTGAAAGATGCTTCGCTCTAGCAATAGTAGTAGCTACACCAATTCCAAACTCACCATTCAACAGGAACGGCTTTTTTCTCAGCAAGTGAAGTGACAACAGAAGAAGAGGCAATTTCTTCAGTTGACTCGATGTCCACAATCTGCATAAGAACAAAAATTTATGAGAAATACAATTATCCCGTCCACACGTACAGTGTAACTGGGACAAAGACCTACCCACGAGCTTGCTGCATCACAAGTAACGTTTTGATGCCATTTTCAATTATGACGTGAAAAATCTGATTATGACGAGGAAATCCTTGGGTTTATGTCCCACTCAAACTGAACATGTGGACAAGGAAAATATCATTTTTTAACGCAAATTAAAAAATTTACAGCATCAAGGTCCTAACTTGAGTTAAATAAATAAAGACTGTAAACAAACGATTTTTAACATATAGGTAAAAGATATGGGGCAGCGGGTGCTTTAAGCACACAAGTAGGCCATTGTCAAATGACGGCCCATTACAAATATCAATCATACATGAAAGAACGCTGATAGTGGACATACGAGATAAAAGCACACACACACTTAACCCTTCATACTTCCCGCTTGTGCCGAGCGCCTGGCGAGGAAGCTGTGAATAATATTTTCAAAGTGTTGAGTTTGACTTGATCGGCAAAAAAAATCAGTTTTCCGACATAATTTTACAAAACTTGCCGCCATTTTTTCTTCTTTTTCCGACGAGTCTATTTTCGAAGCAAGATTAAATGGTCGGTGTCTGGCAACATGAGAGAGATGGCAGAGGACTCGTTGAAAACCTTCCTCGTCAAGTCTGCCTGCTGGGGAATCCCCATTTTCTTCCATACTCAGCAGTTTGCGAGCATTTTCAAGGAGAACGCCATCCTGAAACAAAACTAGTTGACACACGCACCACCATTTTATCTCTACGCCAAATTACTACTGTCTGCCCTACTTCCACATTTACCCCGTGAATGTCCAAATCTAGAGGTCCAAAAGCCACGGCTTTCTGCTTCACAGTTAAATTTCTGGTGACACACACACTTTTTCGATTATGAAATCAAAAACTTGATTATCAAGCAGCAAGTCCGTAAGGTTTTAGCCCACAAAAACTGGACATGAGGATGAATGGCGATGTTAGTTGCTTTTGGTTCTTTACTTCTTATCATACTCAAACCATGAACGAGGTGAAATGATAAGGTCACGAATACAATACATCTATCTTAATGATTTGAAAATGAGCATTTAACATCATGACCTAACTGGGAATTACACCCAACATTACGGTTTCAAAGTGGCCGTTCTAGCTTGTTTATGTTTAGTGTTATAACAATTTGTCAGTGACGTGTCACACCGTACCGCGCGCAGGTTAAAGATCCTACGTGACGGGTTCGATTCATGGCTGGAGCCGATCGCATTTGACATATACACCGGGTGGCTGCTGACTCGAAGAGCGCAGCTCACTTCGCAGTCTCCCTCAATTACTGTTGAATTTTCGGTTCAATAATTTGAAAACAACCTTAGTTATTTATGATATTTAACAAGTTCTCACGAAACTGACTAGTTGAAAAGACAAAACTGTTAAAACACCACAACTTGACACTTCGACTTCAGAAAAGTCTCACCAGCCTTGCTTACGCACAGCCAATCCAGGCTAGACTCATTCCAGACTGTAAGGACTCTTTATTACATTGCTAATCCTAAACATCTCAAGTTAATTTCTTTTCTAAGTTGTTTTCTTCCATTAGTATGGGATCTTGTTCCCTTGCAACTTTTTCATCTAACACCACAATTTAGTATGGGATTAAGTACCTGGAATTTGTAGGAGGTCACTTTCGCTTGGAAGAGTTTGAATAAAGTTTTTTTAAGGTTTAAGTGGACTTCGTTGGACAAAGGTTGCACTAGAAGCTGCGACACAATTTGCAAGATTTCCCGACGCGGATATAGAAGTGTCTAAATAGAAAAACTTTTAGCTTGAAGATGCGTGAACGGATACACGACATGCGGCAACGCGATGGGTGGCACGTAACAGTTTTTTTTCGCATTTAGTTTGTTTTTTCTGTTCACCACGCGCAATCTTGCTCTTAACGCCGTCGCGTGCCGCGGATTGGTAAACGCACCTTTAAGATTTGCTTTGAAAAAACACATTGAATCAACAAACTGCAATCCTAACAACAGAGCAAAGACTACTGACAAAGGACTGCTCTAAAAACGAAAGGTATGACATCATTTCAAACTTAACGCTTACAACGTTTAAACATAAATCATACTAACCGCAAATTTTTCGTGGAGGGAGCAATTGAGAGCAGTTAGACACGCATATAGCATCTCATCAGCTACACCTGTAACATTTGAGAGTGCTATAAAAATTTGTACTTCATGCAAATACAAATTGCTTTAAGAATCAAAAAACACCAAATCAAATCTTCATTATAGCTGAATATTCGCGGTAAACGCCACAGCATGTAACGAGTGGGGGTCCAGCTGCGCGGCTTAACGCTTGGGCAACACAGCTCCCCAAAAAACGTCGCAACGGCGCACAGCCGTTGGCGACACTAAAATAACTGAGGTTATTTTCAAATTTTTCAAATTATATTGAACTGAAAATTCAACAGTAATTGAGGGAGACTGCGAAGTGAGCTTGCGCTCTTCGAGTCAGCAGCCATCCGTTAAATATGTCAAATGCGATCGGCTCCAGCCGCGAATCGAACCCGTCACGTAGGATCTGTCACCTGCGCGCGGTACCGCTAGGCCATGTCGCTGACAATGACAATGACACTTTGTTAGATTTGACCTCCCGGTAATCAAACCCAGACCTTCGGCACAGATAGCGATATCGTTGCTACTACGCCAATCAGTCGGTACTAAGAAACACATCGTCAAAATAATACCCAAAATACATAAACAATCTTTTTTAGTTGCTTGCGATAATCGAAATTTGTTTTATCGTTCACCTTTTCTATCTTTATGAATTATGCATTCATTAGCCTTAACACTTTAACAGCCAAAAAGAGAGAATGACCATTGACCAGTATTCAAACTTTTCAATTGCCGCATTAATACCAGGATGTAGCAAGAAGTTACCACGATAAATGTTTAGCATTACTGTCAAAAAATTACCATATATCTAAGCACTTGGGTTATATTCGACGCATGCGGTCTTTGAATTTCATCGCCAAATGTTTTCGATTTTATTGAAGGCGTTCTTCTATTATTAAATAATTTACGAAGCCAACTTACTGGATACAGGTAGTCCGTCTCCATTCCCATCTCCAATCCCAGACATTTCCGACTCCGCATCACTACTTCCTCCAGCATTAGCATTTTTAGTTGGTGACGAGGATTTGGCAGCAGATGTGGAGGTTCCAGATTTTTTATCTATCATTATAACATATTGTGGTTATGCTTTCAGAACGTAGGAAATATCAAAGCTGAATCAATTACAACAAAATAGATCAATTGGAATATGGCTAGAATTACACCTTACGATTTTTCAGTTACATCACAATTACTGGGGACTGAAAACTCAAATTACAATCATTATTTCTATTACATTGTGTCACAACGCAATATACACGTGAAAACTATCGCTGGAACTACAGCAGACACAAGAACAAAGGCAAGGCATAAAATGCTTTGATGTAAATGCCAAAGATAAAACGTGCATTTAAAAGTCTAAAGTTTAAGTAAACTTGATAAAAATAAAAAGCATATAATTCCAATGCGGCTCACAATTTTTTAAAATCACGGTTGTAATTACAATGATAGAAAAAGCTGCAATTAATTACATTCAATTACAAGTACAATTGATCCAACTCTGGTAAAGAGCCGACCATTATTTATTACTATGGCGAAAAAACACCCCCTGAGCTGGCTACTTCGTACCCTAGGCTATTCAGGGATGTGCTCACTGCTCAGTGTTTCGCCTAAGCAAATTTTCCCCATTAACACGTAAAGAAAAAAAACTGTTACGCTTCTAACTGCGATAATTAATTTTTAGCAGATTGAATTGCGGGTTGAGGTCACCGAACTTCTAAATAATTAGAAAGATATCTACAAACGGGATAAACTAAAACATTCTTAAATGGCTTTTCTAATCACGCCTACCAAGACAAAAACAGCATCCCACACGATCAAATACAGGGTGAGCCAACAGTAGGAGGACAGTACACAAACACTTATTTAGATGTGATACGACAATTATATCAACGAAAAACAAGTGTTTTTTAACAACGCAAATGATTAAAGTTTACCTACTTTTGGAACAAATCTACAGTATTTCAAACGCTATCCAACTACTTTTGGCTCACTCTTGCATATCGGCAACTTTTTTTCCAGCAGGAAGTCATAACACAACAAAAAACAACCGTGAGCCACAAACTTACCAGCTGCTGTGTCGTCTTGAGGCCAACCAAATGCCTCCTTCGTTTTCCCGTAGACCTTCAGACTGTCGACGACATTATAATCATCGTCATCTTCAGAAGGACCACAAGTGATAACAATCTTTAAAACCACGATCAAAAAATTAAAAAAAATCAAATCTTCACTATACTCGCGGTATTACACTGAAGCGTGTAACGAGTGGCGGAGCTTATCACCGCTGCTTAGCGCCGGACAAAACAGCTCCGAAGAAACGTCGCAGCGGTTGCGAGCCGTTGCAAACACGTAGCCTGCCCACATGTCCAATTTTAGGCCCGCAGTCTTGGTTCTAGTTTCCGCATCATAATCAGTTTTTTGATGTCATAGTTAAGAGAGCGATTAAGCCACTAAGAAATTGATTATGATGCAGAAACTGAAACCAATAACCGTGGGCTTAAAATTGAACAAGTGGACAGGTTAACTGTGTCCAATTTGACCGGACTGGGAATCGAACCCCAAACCTCCCGCACCAATAGTGTTTTGCGTCACAACTGAGCTATCCGAAAAATCAAAAACAATACCAACAGTAAAGCAATCTGACCATAAAAATGTTATTGACAAACGCCAGGAGTTCCGTTTACAATGTTGCGAAAGAATGCCTACTATTGTATTTACTACAAGCCAACTACGTTATCCTTCGCTTCGATTTGCAAAACTTCAAAGAACCAACTCTTCATTATACTCGCGTGTCACGCCGAAACGAGTAAGGAGTGGCGGGAGCCCATCTCCGCGGGTCAGGGCCAGGACAACACAGGCCCGAGTACCCAACCAGCCAGTATCACAGAATTTAGAAACCTAAAACTCCTTTACGACAAAACTGCTCCCGCAGGATGTCATTTACCATTTAGACTTAATTGGGACACTGATGAGACATACGTTAATGTTGCTATGAAACACGAAAAAGAGACTCTACCTTCATCTGATTATTAATTGATTCGTTTCTGGTTAACGGAATATCAAACCATCTAGCTCGTGTAAGGCGGGGTCCAAGGCTTATATATCGATCTTCAATATAGAAGTAGGTTGGTGCTTTCAACCCGCCTTGATTTCCAATCAAAACCCGTATTCCAGTGATAACCTAAATTGTATTACAAATTGCAAAAGTGCGAGTATACCTGCAGACAGTGAAAACTGTTACGCCCTTTCAAGGCCTATCAGTGCAGTTGGTGTGAAATGTCTCACGGGCAAACGGGTTTGGCAGAGGGTTTTTGTGGATTCTTGTAATTGTATAGTTACACACCAGAAGCAAAATATCCTTCTCGGGCATAAATATTGCCTGAGTAATTGTCGGCCATACCGACACCAACAGCACTAAATTATATTGTCTTAATAATCTTTCGCTTGTGGGAAATTTTAGGCCTTACCATGTTCGGATTCTTTTGAGAAATTGAGATATTGAAAATCCGCTTCCCCATCAAATACATTCCTATAAAAATATCCGTTAACCTCACTGCATTAATTTCTCATTTTAAAAACTAGCAGTCAGTGATCAAATTTGCAAGCTAGCACTGAAGCAATACAAGTACTAAAGCAAGTAAATGTCACTGGTTGTGCTGAATTTACAGTAATTTAACCCGGTAAGGTATCGAACTCAGGAAACCAGTTTTAAAAGCACGAAATTGTACCACACGTCTCCTGTGCTCAGCTAGCTACTGTACATCTCAGTTACAACGAACTATAGTGACTTTGAGCAGGATTTTGGTCTTTTGAACAACGAAGACGAACCAGTGCTGTTCAGGCGGTTTTTAATTTGAGCTGGATTGTAAACTTCCAATAAATCTCCTCCGAATTCGAGGTCATTGTTGCTGATCACTTGACAACTTTCGAAAAAATCGATTGGAAAACCAGCACTTGATTCTGTTTCTCCGTCTTTCGCTAAAACAAAAACAAAATATGTTTAGAATAAAATCTTCGCATAAAACCGTATCTGTTCTAAACGTTTTGACAACGTATACTTCAGTTGCCATCATCAGTCCAATCAGTTTAGATCTGAAACCTGCTTGTTACCTTGTGGGAATGAATTTGGCTAAAACGTCCAAAAATGAGAAGGTACGCAAGCATTTTTTCTTTTAATCTTACAGCATAAATCATTTTTTCAAAAAACAGCTAATCAAAACCAGTCATTTACAAAATTAAGTCGGCCAGTATATTTGCCAATTCTACTTAGCTTACCTTTTCCAGAGGTTCCCTTTCCCGGCGATTTTTGGCGCTTGGAACTTCCTAAAATAATTCAAAAGATATTAACAACAAGCTTCTTCATTCACGGCTTGTAACAACCACTTTCTTTAAATTAAGTTTAAATTTTCAAAAATACACACAAATTTCATCGAAGCTTAAACTGATTCTCAACCTACTCAAGTCCAACTTTTGTTTCAAATTCCAACTTTTAAATACCTTGAACACAAAACATAGATATATCCAAAGATGGGACTTCTTCGCGAGACCGACTCGGCGTTAAAACAGGTTTTAGGGTTTGGGGTTGACTTAGGTTTATATTTTAGTTAGCAAGTTAGCATTCGGGTTAGAGCCAGGGCTTGGTGTCCCACAGTCGAGTCAGCCACGTCGAATTTCCACTGTAAGCAAGTGCTCTACAATCATCGGCGGTGTATGCAACGAAAAAATCCAAAAATCAACTCACCCAACACTATGGTTGGTCTTAAATTTGGTTGCAACCAGAAACCAGTTTGGTCAGTAGATGCTAGGTAAATCCGCAACGAGCCATCTTCACAAAGCACAATGACAGTGGTGCGTTCAGACGAATCGTTGTTAAGAGTAGAGCCGTGTCTCACAGCAACCAAATCTTGGATCTTGGCTTTGTTTGAAGTCGCCTACAAATTTGCTTGAAAGGGTAAGCTTTCGTAGCAATGAAATTACGTGACGTCATTGAGGACGCGTTTCTCATAGCAACAACACTACATAACTCAATGATGACGCATTTCCCATGACAATGGAACTACCATAACGTCATTTATGACGAGTTTGTAAAAAGAGAGCCCTCACCAGAGAATAATCAGTTACTCCTCTAAAAGTTTATTTTATAACTAGGCCCCATATATTGATGCATCACGCGACCCCACTATGACCCCGCACTTCACATGGGGGTAAAGGAGGAGGGAGAAGATGACCAACAACTCAACAAACAATCGACAGTCTCAAAAGGTCCGAAAACAACATCGCATCCTAACCGCATCTTCAAAAAAAAAATCGGTATTGTTTTCTTAACCAAAGAATCTTTAATGGAGTGTATCAGGTCAGATCGTCCACTTTTAGTCTGGAAACAGGAATTTATTTCCGAGGGGATGTTTAAAAATACCAATTGCTAACAGGTTTAATCCATTCCGATCTTGTAATAGGCTAACACCTAGTGTAGCAATAACCTAATAGCTTTTCCTACATCACATGTGATCTGGGCACCCCCTGTCCAGTATCCATGTATTACAGTATCAAAACAATAAAAATTAGGATAGATTTAGCACTTATTAAGAATTAATTTATTAACAGAAACAAGATGCTGAAAAAAAAAATAATGGAGCTTTTAAATCACGCTAAATACACACTAAACCCACCTTAATTTCTTGAAGAGCAAACTTTTCTGGTTCAACCGATACCACAACAGGGCAACCATTGGTCTGGCAAAAGCAAGTTATCAACCCTGGATGGTTTACCACTTCTGACCATTCGTATAAGGTACTGGAATTATTCGAACCATTTCTGTTGGAACTGTTACTTGAAGAAGAGGGCTAAAAAATATTAAAAAAATCAAAAATGAAAATCAAATCTTCATTATTCTCGCCGTATTACGCCGAAGCGTGTAACGAGTGGCAGGGCCCATCTCCGCGGCTTAGCGCCTGGGCTACACAGCTCCGAAGAAACATTGCAGCGGTGGCGAGCCGTTGGCGACACTGATTTGACCGACCCGGGAATCGAACCCCAGACCTCCCGCATAACAGCGATGTGCGTAACAACTCAGCTAACCGGTCGGAATAAAAAAAAAAAATATTGATGACACTGAAGTCTCAATCCAAAACGTAAGTATAGAAAGAAAAAACAACGGTAAATAAGCTATAAAGAAAACTGATGTAACAACACCAAAGAAATTGTCGGAATATTAATTATAATATTTAGTAAAATTATACAGATGATTAGCGTAAAATACATACATTTTTACATTCACATGTAAAATACCTATTACCTACATTTACCTTCATCAAAATACTCAAAATCTTAATTAAAAAACAAATTTTTGAATTTTTAAAAATTTTAGAGTGATACCTTGTAAGTTATGCTAAACAAACTTCCAAGCGCATCTAGATTTGGGTTGAGAGATGCAGCAAAGTTGCAGCCATTTGTATAACTGAAGAACAAAAGACAAAGGGAATGGGAGTAAAACACAGATGTGCCCCCGCCCCCAAGTTGCCCCCCACTTTCCTTTAAGTTCTTGTGCGAAACCTAAAAATTGGCGTAAAGTTTAACAAAACACATTTCGCAATAACTAGCATAATCAAAGAGTGCTACACCCTTTGAGTGCGATATGGCCAAGCGGCATCGCGCACAAGTTACAGATCCTACGTGACGGGTTCGATTCACGGCAGAAGCCGATCGCATTCAACATGTAAACCGGCTGGCTGCTGACTTGAAGCTGACTTTGCAATCTGTCTCAATTGCTGGAGAATTTTTCAGCTCAGTATTGTGACGGTCCTGCAAATCAGAAACATTTGAAATTCTTGGTTGGTTGTAATAAATGCAAAAAAAACGGGCAGTAGGAGTAAATCACGTTGTTAATTGTTTTTACTTTCACTTATAGAGATGTGGCAATATGGTTTCGAAGACAGTACTTCATTACTGGAGTTTGAGTTTGAGAAACATATTATGCGTTTTTTCTTTAAAAAAAAAGGAAAAATCCTGCAGATTTTCAGGAAGCTATTCGAAATGCAACATCAGAAAAAGTCCAGTCAGCTTACGCTCTTGTAACACTGTTAGCACCAGTAACATGCCACAATATTCTACATACCGCTAGCACGTTGGTAAGATAGAATGTCCCATGCACAGCTAAGCTATCTTCAAAGAGCATTTGTGAATAGAGATGTCCTGTTGATGACATCACAATGAGGCATGTGTCATGTTGACTCTTGCGCCCTCCAACGAACGTAGCATCACGAATTTTTCCAGTGGGCAACAGGTAGTAGTAGCATGGAGAAAGAATATCCTACAAACAAAGCACATGTTTATTTTTTTGAGGGGGTGGTAATGCTGTTGATTGGTTTGTAGTAATATGATATAACAAAAATTACCGCATAAGATTTTCCTGCCGTATGAATGGGTTTGCGGTAGGTTTTTAAAGTTATTTTTCCATTTAGGTTATCAATCCACACATCCAAAAAAATCTAATTGACTGTTCTAGGCCAGTTTATAAGCAAATTGTGTTTTGGGAATGCAAAAATAGTGAAAAGCAAATACCACGAACAAAGTATTAAACCAAAACATAAGAATGCAGTCATACCTTTGATAAATCATAAATCTTGATAAAGTCAGCTGTAATCAAGGCCAGCATGGTCGGAAATGATGGAAGCCATACGGCGCGAATGATGTAGTTGTTTGTAGCCAACTGGGGGTGGAGTACCAAGTGCTGGGTTACCGACCCCGCTGGGGCAGTCGATTGCGGCGAAGAGGCAAAAGTAAGCACGTGACAATCTTTTAGACCGCAGACAGCCAGAACTTCTTCATTGCAAGGGTTTGCTGAACACAAAAAACTTCGTGAAAACATTTTTGAGTTTTTTAAACAGATGATGATCAAAAAGTTAAATCTGAAATGTTTCTTCAAATAGACTAGTTGTTTACCTGTGATAGTGATGACAGCGAATGGCATTTGAGTTGTTGAAAGACGAGTGAGAGTTAGTTTTCTTTTACTAGCATCAGCTTGTTTGAGAAGTGCTGATAACTGAAGCAAAGTAACCTTTCCTTTCTCGTGACTGACTGCCAAATGCTGACGACGTCCTGAAAGCATATAATTTACACTTTTACGCTGTCTAAATGTCCGGTTTTGAGAACCGATAATCCGTAGGCTTCTCATTTTCCATCACACTCAATTTTTTCTAGTCATAACCGTTTTAACAGTGATACAAATTTAGTTATAATGCAGACAGCCCAAGGACTGCAAGCACGAAAAATACACCGCGGACAGAGAAGGTTGATAAAGCTTCCCGGGCTCACTCACAAAACACCACAGACATTCGCAAGCATCTCACTGACGCACAAAGCAACGAAAAACGTCCTAGGTATGTAATTGTTTCGTCGCAAACTAGGATTTCATCAAACAAATAAAGTAGTCTACTTTTCTGTAGATACTTTAATACTTGACCAACAGACTTAACGGTTGACTTTAAGCGAGACTGCGAAGAAAGCCAGCGCGCTTCAAGTCAGCAGCCACCCAATTCATATGTCACATGCGATAGGCTCCAGCCGCAATCGAACCCGTCACGAAAGATGTGTACGTGGACGCGGTACTGCTAGTCCATGTCGCTAACATATAATACTTTATTTACCTGCTGAAGCTGAAAGACAGCACATTGCCACTCTTCGAATCACACGAGAATTGATCAGCTGCCGAATGGTCTGGCCCTGTAATCACAGTCATATTGAGATGCAACGTTGTACAAGACTACTATATCGTAATCAATACTGATTTTTTTTTCTGTACCTAAGCAAACAAAATTCTTGAAAGCAACAATCTTAACAATGCAACAATCTGAACAAAGCAACAATCTGATTTAAGCAACAATCTTGTTGAAAAGGATACAAATTAAATCTTCGTAACATCCCCTTAGCGATCGCGGGGGAATGAGGTGTATCCGGTCACTTTCGGTGACGAGGAAAAAAACGGAAACTGGATGAATGATTGATTATACTCGCGATATTCCGCCGAAGCGTGTAACGAGTGGCAGAGCCCATCTCCGCGGTTTAGCGTCTGGACAACACAGCTCCGAAGCAACGTCGCAGCGCTGGCGAGCCGTAGGCGACACTGGACACTGTGTCGGATTTGACCGGGCCGAGAATCGAACCCCAGACCTACCATACCGATAGCAACAACAGAGCTAATCGGCAGGCTCAACAACATTCTTCATGAAAATGAAAACAAATCATAATCATTTGGAATGATAAGTTTCAAATGTCGGTGAATATTTTTTCAAACCAAGAAAACTGTTCTTGCCGCTTTCTTTACGTTTAGGAGAAAGTTAAAGCATACGAAAATCAAATTGTAAATACTTGTTCTCCACTGAAGTTGGCTTTCACATTTTCAAAAGCTCCTTCCTGTGATCCCAAAGTTGGTACCATTAATGAATCGACCAACGAGACAGTTTTGTTCAATTTTTTCAAATCTTCCATAGCTTTCAATGCTCTAGCAGTGCCAGAAGCTATAAAAACAAACAATGCACAGTCACCTCCTGGTTATATAAGCCAAAATTAGCCTAATTAAAACTAAAAACCTTTACCACTCTAGTAGTAACGCGAGTAGGTCGCAAATCCTCAGAAACAGATTGGATTTAAGGCTGGTTTTGATCAACTTAAACACATGTTTTGGGTAGCTGTCGAGTATTTTTTTTAGTTGCATATTATCCTTCTATTACGAGACAGCGATCAAAGCACTATAACGAGCTCGCTTAGGAGTTGCCAGCCATCTGTCTACCACACCAACACGGGGGGAATCCCACCAAGTGCCTTTCCCAACTGCACAATTAAAACTTGCCGGCTTGTTCACCACACTGTCCCTTTAACGCCGAGCGTCAAGCAGGGAAGCTGTGAATACCAATCTTACAGTCACTGGTTTGACTCGACTCGGAATCAAACCCGGGTCTGCAGGTCAAGAGGCAGACGCTCTATCCACTTGGCCATTTGAAAGTCGAAGAATGCTAGCTCACCTTGGAATGGTCAAAGCACGGTAGAATTTTACTGCCGTAGATATACAATATTGTCAACACAGCCAACATGACTCCGGTTCTTAAGCAATGTCGTGTAGTCTTCTACCACATTAGCTTATAAGCGCGCTTAACAACGTATAATATCAGCCTCTTACCTGTGTTTAGCTTGTAAGTTTCGCTATTAACGACACGGCTCATGGTAGTTAGCATTCCTTTCAATATATTTGTGACACTAGTGATACGAGGCAAGTTTTCAACTGCTTCTGAATACTTGTTAGCAATTAATGCAAGGAGGTTTTCCTTGCTTCCGTCAACATATACAGTTGAGCCTGTCACTGTCTGTTTTCTCAGCCTGAAATTGAATTTCAGGTTAGCTATGCTTTGCATCTTATAAATTTCAGCTCCACTTAGAGCCAAATTTTAAAAAGATGAATTTCTAAATTAGAAGTGAAAATTAAGATATTGCATTATCGACCCAAGTCGTCACGACAACAAACAATCGAAGACCGTAGCAAGTAAAAACGCTAATCGCAGGCTTAAGTCTGAATAAATAATACTATGTACACTTGAATGTGGTTTCTAATTTCACCACTTAAGCCAACACCACCGCAAAAGAAAAGTCCAATCTACAGCTTGATTTCTATCATTGGATGAAGCACTCACTTTCCTTTCTTCTTGACAAGATGCTGCAACCTTTCAGCCACAACGGCCGCAGGAGATGCAGTGGCAAGATGTTGAGGAGACTTGGCAGCCTGTAAGCACATCAATGACGTAATCACAATGCGTTACGAATCCTGTAAAATCTAAAATACAAGAGCACTGACGACACATTGGACACAATTTCTAAGCCACATAAAACTGAAAATAGTCAAGAGGAAAATTTAAACGATTTTATTTAAAACTAAATCTTTCGTTCTTCAAGCTTGGCTGCTTGGTTGTCGTGGTGATATAATACATCGCTAGTCGCGCGAGAGGTTTATGGTTCGATTTCCACTACGGTCAAATCAGACGAAGTGTCGCAATCGCTGCGAAGTTTTTTAAAACACACGTATTTGAAGCAAACAACTTTAGAGGTGTGTTGCCCGGACACTAAGCCGCGAAGATGAGTCCCGCTACTCGCTACACACTTTGACACATTACCGCGAATATGAAAATTTGTTTTTTTTTTAAAGCAAACTGGAAATGTTTCACTACTCATTAAATTGACCAACTGCCCTTTTTCAATATGAAACCCATGTACGGCACAGCACATTTTCTACCGTTTTTCCTCCTGGTTTTTGTGACGACGCTGTTGTGGAGGAGCTTGGAACCGCACCGGATGTTGAAGAAGTTGAAACGGATTCAGAGAATGCAGATACTCCGGATGCCACCTTGTCGCTCCCAGGAACACGTTTGACCATAGCCTATAAAAGCAACTCTTCTGAACATTCAAGATGGTTCAAAATTTTTCACTGTAAATATAACTAGATTCATCAGGTTACCGTAGTCCAAGGGTTCCAAAATTGGGGTACATTTCGACTTTTCAAGGGGTACATTAGGCTATATTTTTTATTACTTGATGTTAATAATTAGGGCCAAGATTAGGGCCGGCCGCACCGATTGAAAGAGCAAAAAAAAGGTGGAAATTTGGATTTCTGCGGACGCGATGACTTTTTTTTGGTCTTCACTTGATTTAGGTGGACTTCTACGGACGCGATAACCTTCAAAGAACCTGTCCTCATTTTGCTCAGTAAAATATAGCAACCCTAGATATGATATGCTTGTGGGGGTACACGAGCGAATTCGTAAATTGTCCAAGGGTACCTATGAACAGAAAGTTTGGGAAACCCTGCTGCAGTCGAATAAGCCACAAACCCCTTGATTTAAAGTAATCAATACATCCTAGTCTTTTAAAAACAAGAAACCAATGTACCAAGTAATTTAAAGCTAACAGAAACTCTCACTTTGCAAGATTTGTCATCCTTTGCTCCGCAATCACAAAAGAAAGAGCCAAACTTAGCATAGGATAAATTGTGATCTTTATGGCACACCTTTGCACAAATTGTGCAAACTCCTACGCCGTCCACCATGTCACAAGTGTGACAGTGATACCTGAAAAAGTGGACTAGCATTGAATTAATTACATTTGAGCGCAAAGTTATCAGCGAAGCCCCGACATACTGCTAGTTTACTGAAAGCAAATTTAAACTGAGAGTCAAAAACAAGCCGGCATCATAAACGAGCAGTATCAAAACACCACAGCCCGACTGACAAGTAAAAACCTAGCCAGCCACGCAAGGAAATTGCTGATCCAAAAAAATTTACAAGTGACAAAGAAGGAATTACAGACTCACTTAAGCAGGCGATTGGCGTACATGCGAAAGCATCGTTATCGGTGCAGGAGGTCTGGGGTTCGATTCCCGAGCCGCTCAAATTGGGCACAGTGTTCCTAACGGCTCGCCAACGCTGCGACATTTCTTCGGAGCTGTGTTGCCCTGGCGCCAAGCCGCGGAGATGGGCCCTGCCACTCGTTACACGCTTCGGCGTAATACGGCGAGTGTAATGAAGGCTTCATTTTTTTTAATGGGCGAAAACCATTACACACCAATGCTGATTCATGAATTTCTTCTGGGTGATCGTATATGTGCATAATTTGTTCCATAATCCGTCATCTTCCTGGGACATGTCTTCCTCCATAGCTACCACTGTTTGAGCATCCTCATCTTCAAACTCACATTCGTGCTCAAATATCGCATCGTTCGATTCGTCCAAATCGGTATCTTCTGCAAAAAGTATCAATTAGAATCGGATTAAAACGCTTCGAAGCAACTATATTTAAATCGAAACGTTTAAAAAGCTAAAAAATCACTGTTTTTCCTAACACTATGTCAGTCTAAATCAGGGTTTTTAAAACCAGAAGTCTATGAACCCTTAATGTGCCCGCTAAGATGCTTCAAGGGCTCCTTAATCCCCATAAAATACTGTCACTTGTACAATGGCTCAATATTGGCCGATATAACATATTTTTTACCCAATAACCCGTAGCCACAAATGACACAACACGAGTTTTATTAAAGACAATCACAAAAACGTTTTATTTTCACACAGAAGCCTTGCGAATTTTGATGTTACAACAAGTTTTCCGCAGAAAATCAATCTTCAGCAAAAACCACTGTGCACAAATCAAATGTCGGCACGATTAGCTAATACAGTGGTTACCGGTCTTTTAAAAGCACCACACCCTCAAAATATTTTAAGATATTCTCGCACCCTTTTAATACTTGCGATAAGACAACGCTGAAACAATTGACAATAAATCAACTGAAAATGAAAGCACTCTTACTTACAAAACAAAAAACTGAAAAGCCCTTCTCACCCCTAAAATCTGCATCACACCCCTAAGGGGTGCGATAACCCCAGGTTTGAAATACTGAACTAATACAAGATGTACGAGCTAGTGCTTACCTCCATCGTTCAGGTCTGTGTCAAGGTGTTCGGCTCGTTTGAGAGCTTGCAAAATATCTCGTACATACAACAGCAACGGTGCACACGTCGCCATTACTTTGGTGACTTGATTCTAAAAGAAATTCCTTCAGCTTTGACAAAACCTTATAGATGAGCAAGCATTTTACTATAGTTATGGAACAGCGTCAGCGACATGGAGTAGCGGTACCGCAAGCAGGTAACACATCCCACGTGACGGGTTCGATTCACGGCTGGAGCCGATCGCATTTGACATACATAACGGGTGGCTGTTGAATCGAAGAGCGCAAGCTCACTTTGCAGTCTCCCTCAATTACTGTTCAATTTTCAGTTCAATGTAATTTGAAAACAACTGTTGTACAAAGTTTTATTCCAAGCCATATAAACGCTCTTGCGTTACACAAAACAATACAGTGTTGCAATAATTGCCTGCAAATATTTCCATCCACATTTTCACGATACACATCGATTTAGCGCAGAAGTATACGACACTCTTTTAACACTTTTGACCGGAAAAAAAATTTTAAACTTCAAACAGTATTTCAATAAAAGCTGTTGTCGAACAATGCTTTACAAAACGGGTAATTCAGTGCTATTAAAACTTGAATTACAATATATTACATTAGACGGAAAACAAGTTTATATTTTACAAGAAGATACCTCGGTTTGCGAATGCATTTTTTCTGCCACCTCATCATCACTCAGCATTTTGATACACGCATTCAGCCACCAGAGGGCGTAAGCAAAAAGGCGGAAATGTCCGCTACCATTTTCGGCGTTAGCAAGGGTGGCCAATATGACGACAAAAGTGGGGGACATTAATAAAAGAGTATGCATAGCAGCTTCCTCACTAGTTGTCTCGGGCAGAATAGCATCCAAAAGAGAAAGAGCAAGTCCTTGGACGTTAGTGCTGAAAATTTTTGAATTAGAATTTGCATTCTGCAAAGAATACTGTCAAAAAGCTGCCACTTGCTAGAACTAGACCAATAACAATAATAGCACATTTTTTCAAACCAAACTTATACCTTTGTAAGTCCGCGTTTCATACTATGTCGGATAACATCTGCGACGAAATCAGACTCAGCGTTTTTGTTGTTACTTGGTTTCTTGCATTATCGCAGAAGAGAGCTTACTTTCCTCGCAGGCAAGAAAGTGAGAGAAAATGAAAAAAGCGCTCAATAGTTTTCGCTCTGGCTTTGTTTCTTTCATTATCGCACAAGAGAGCTTACTTTTTCTTGCTGACAAGTGAGAGAAAATAAAATAAGTGCTCAATAGTTTTCGCACCGGCTTTGTTTCTTTCTTTATCGCAGAAGAAAGCTTACTTTTTCTTGCTGACAAGAAAGTGAGAGAGAGTGAGTAGCGCGCTTGATATTTCCTCCTTCAAACTGTTTCCACTTGAGGACACCATGTCGAGCTCAAAGTTAGCGACCCAATTTCGCATAGCAGCACGGTCAAGGTTGAGACCGCAGAGGGAAGTACATATGGGACCAAGTCGGGCACAGCTGTCTGCGTCTGGCCCGTTTCCTAAAAACAAATTAATAAAACCAATCAGATAACCGCATGTATGCTCCTGAAACGATACTAGGGTTCGAATGCGAGTTAAGTCCAGCTGATGATTTAAAAATGATATTCACAGCTCGCCTGCTTGACGCTCAGCATTAAAAGGACAGTGTAAAAACCACGCCGGCATGTTCACTTCTTCTGGCTGTTTTTTAAGACCTCCGCTTAACTTTGGCTTAAGTGTTGCTCAATAATATTTTTGTTAAGCAGATTTCAAACAGCAACACATTTTAACGAGGGATAGAAAACCAACCAACATAATTAATTAACCACTTATTCTCCACACGATAAAGTTTGCTTTCGCTATTCCCAAGAAAAGTATTAATTAAGTGGTTCAACTTCAAACTTACTTTAACAAAATGAACTTACCAGTCTTACATAGCTTGGCTACAAACTGAAGAAGCCGGTTTGAATAATCTGGTGTAGGCAAAGCTCGATTGCTTAGAAGAAGATTGACAATCAATCCTTTGTGTGTACCTATCACCCCTAAAAAGAGTTTAAATTACTTACTATAAGGATAAAAAATTACGCCACGTTTGGAAAACATAGATTAAGCTGCCATCATCAGCAGTGTCTGCAAGGTAGTAGAAAACTGATGACAACAGAATACATGAAGTCGAAACGTCCACTTCAAAGATTATTTCAGCTTCAGTCTTCTTTCGCAAGTTATTTTCGCCCCATATCACAATGTTTATATCATAACTAGTTATTACATTAAAATGACTGAAGAGCGATCAGACAATATTCCGCAGTGCGATGTACGCACACAAAACTCAAAATCGTGCGTTAGTTTTGGCGCGTTGGAAGTTTAGGAAACAAGCTACATAGTACACACCCTTAAAGGACACATTGTCGTCTTTTGAAGGCGTAACAGAAGATTTCTTGGAGCTTTCCGCTTTTTCTTGTTGAGTTGGATCAGGAATAAAAAACTTGTTAAGAGCTCTATGAAGAAATAAATGTGAAAATGTGAAATGATGTAAACACAAAATCAAATCTTTACTATGCCCGCGGAATTGCGCCAAAGCGTTTAAAGAGCGACGAGGCCCATCTCCGCGGCTCAGCGCACCTGGGCAATGCAGCTCCAAAGAAACTTCGCAGCGGTGGCGAACCGCTGCACGCAGCGTCCGATTTCACCAAATCGTGAATCGAACCTCCCGCAACGATAGCGATGTCTTGAATCACTATCAAAACGCCAGTGCTTCTCAACCTTTTTGAGGGGCGACCCAAATTTTGAGCACAAAGGGATTGAGAGAAGTTGCGACCCAATATTTTCACACATTTTAATTCACAAATCCAAAAAACTCATCTTATCGCAAAAGGTACATCTATGCAAGCATTGCTTGATTCTGCAACATTACTAAATTTATGAACAATTTTACCTAGGGTCAATTTCATGTCATTTTCAGGCTTCACGCAGTTCCTAGTTTTCGCTTCGAACTCCGCAAAATAATGCAAACAGCTGGCCTGCTCTTGACGACCCAACTACATTAAACCACGACCTCTTTTGGCTCGCGACCAAGGGGTTGAAAAGTATTGCAATACGCCAATCGAACAAAGTATTGCAAAAAGAATTTAAACATAAATCAAACAACTAGAGGTCTAGTCCTTGACGCAAGTTAGCCTGTGGTACCCGTTTTCAGTTTTCTTAGCTAGTTCAGAGTTCGAATTGGCGGTACATTTACAACTTGCCCACTTTGAGGAACAACACGACCCAATTTGGATTAAAACCGTAACTCCTTGACTACAAAAAAAGTGTTGAAAACCAATACACGAAGGACCAGTTTTAGCTGAAAACTAATTATTTTGCAAATACCTTTGCATGCTTGCATCGGACAAAGATTTTTCCAAATATGTCAGTAATTCCTGCGCAACGTTAGAATTGGACAATCCAGTGGTTGGGTTAATGTGGTGAGTCAAAATGTGGTAGATACCCTGTTGTGAAAATGTAAAATTATTAAAATGTGACAATGTACAGCAGTTCCATAACGTTTATGATCTAAAACTAGAGCCCTTGGTTTGGTTTCAGAGTGAATTCTAATGAGAACGGTGCTCTCATCGATTGCCGCAGCTGATGTGTTGCAGATTACTTAAATAACTTCCGCAACACTTGAGTTAACGAACACAAAAAGCAAAAAAAAAAACAAAGTCAAAAGAGCAGGCAATCAAAAAACATTCAAGACTATGAAATGTTGGATTAAGTATATTAAAAAGATGTAATCTGCAAAGGCTTGTATTTTTAGCAATCAGTAAAATGAACAGTTGCAATTGCAGAAGCAGACTGCTTTTCTGTTTTGAATTGACTGAAAACGAAAGCCTGCGCGTTGCACAACTGTATGGTAAACAACTAAACACGACTTATGACTTCAATTATTATTGTACTACTGCGTTACCTTCACAGCGCTAAAATTCACGGTGTCATCAAATTCATTGGAGCCGCTTTTTCCACCAACAACTTTCTCCAACGACGCTTTGATTTGGTCAAAATACTCGGCGGTGGTCACATCCAGAAGAAGCGGCGCTAAAGTGTCGCAAGCGTCAATCGCCAAATTCGGGCTAGAATCTTTCACCAAAATGAGCAAATCATCGCAAAGTTGATACTGAAAAAAAAGGGGTTCTAACCATATTCTGTTTGCGTGTGTTATGGGCTAAAACGCCTTACCAAGGGTTGCTGTAGATGAAGAAGACTGATGACGAAATCTTTCTCCAGAATTTCATCACTGTTCAATGCAAGTGCTTTCAAATAAGACACGAGTGTCGAATCAAGAGCTTCACTTTGCTCCTTTAAATAATATCAAAATAATTTTAAAAACATTCCCAAACAAATTGGCCGAACTACCACGCATAAGTGTGTCTGACTGCCTATTGGTACGTTCGCCAAAATTTGTTTCCCAAAATAAAGTATGGCGCTCACAGTGACGCCATCATTTACGTTCTATTAACATGATTCATGCCAAACTTCGACAAACACCTCCTCTGCAGGATTCCCCGACTAAGAGGTCTTTAAGCTACATCTATACAAAAAGAAGATTAGGGTCTAAGGGGTAAAGATGGTAAAAAATGACTGCTTCTCCGTAAAATCATTACTTAAGGCTAAAAGTTTAACAAAAAACTGCATTCGAACTTCATCTACGACCATCTTACTATTATGCCAAAACAAAGTATTAAAAATCAACTATACAGCAGAAAATAGACGTTTCGATAATATAGATTTAGCTGTTATCATCAAGAGGGTATGCAACGCAGTTCATATTACGCGTAAGAAACTAAGTACCTTTGCTCTCAAATCCTTGCACTGCTTTCTGTAAGGGCTCCATTGCGTAAGAACTTTGGTCACAGAAGTAGGGATCGATAGAGCGGTAGACCCTTTAGTAATGCGAGTAGCATCTATCTGGGCAGTTGATAAAAGACTGTCCATAGCGTCAAAGTTTTGCATTTTGCAAAATGTTTCTGGGTCTTCTTTAACAGCTAACTGAATGACCAATGATCTGCATTGAAAAATATCTCACGTTAGCATGAGAGTGCACCAACTTTTGCGTTAACCGTTATGAGATTTCATGAGTAGTTGGCAATTTCGCTCCGTAAATTTGATGCTAGATATATTCCGCCAAGTAAGTGTAACTGTCACATGCGTTTCGCTTCAGATTACCATGAATGCTTAGTAAATTTGCGACGTAAAATTGTACATTTTAAGGCGAAATTTACAAATTAAAAATGAAATTGGCCCGCTGCAAATATCATGCAATCGATGCGGCCCCCGTGCTTTGTCGGTTCCCCATCTCTGTACCCAAGGAAGGAACAAAATGAGTGAACGTTTAATCAAAACTAAGGTTTATTGCAACCAGGTCTGAATACACTGAGTCATGCTAACAAGTCGAAAAAGTAAGAGCACTATGGCGCATTAAAAACACTACCCAAAACAACGTAAAGTTCTTTTCACATCACTGAACCGCAAATTTAACAGAAATTGAGTTAGACTGTGAAATGAGCTTGCGCTTATCGAGTGAGTCGTCACGCGTACCCACTTCGCATGCGAAATGCGACTGGCTCTAGCCGTGAATCGAACCCGTAACAAAGGATCTGTCACGAGCGTGGTACCTCAAGCCATGATGCTGACAAATATTCCTTCAAAATAAATCGTTAGCAAAATCATAACTTAATTTACCTGCTCAGTGCAGTGTGTTTTGTCAGGATGCGCAAGAGACAAGGTAATAAATTATTTGCAAGTAATTCAAATTTGGTCGGGTCCGACTTGCTCAGGTCTTTGTTGATTTTGGAAGACAATAGTCCTTGTAGTTGCGAAATCAAAGCTTCAGTCACCATAATCTGAAAAAAAGTTCGTGGGAAAAATTGTCTTTAAATTTTAAACCCTGGATCTTAAAATCTCAGTAATATTGTAAAACCATCAAAATTCATAGACGAGTCTATTACCCATGAACTTTCTACATGTTATAACTATAGACAAGAATAGGCTTATTGCAAACCAGGGCTGTGCACTTACTTGGCCTACACTCCATAATAGCTGCTTGAACTTGGTGCAAACCCGGTAAAATTACTGAACTCGAATTAGGCTTGCAATTTTTTAGCGAACCTAAACTTGATTAAAAATGCTCGGAAGATCGCAGCCTTGTTGCAAACCAAACAAATTCGAGTAATTTTGGCAGGTTCAGTTATTCAACACACTTTTTTTTTTCAGTCATAACTCATGTAACCTGTTCAAATCCCAAACTTACACTTTTTTACAGCGAGTTGGTAACTACCTAAAATCAAAAATATTACCTCAAAAAGATTTGGGCCTTGTTGAGTATTGACTATGTAAGTGTTGATGTAATGGGTGGTGAGTTCCACCAATTTCGTGATTGTTTCATTTTGCTTTGCAGAACTGCTCTTTTTTGCTGATGATGAATCGGCAGAAGAACTCGCAACGTCTGATGCAGTTAGGTCACAAGCGTTATGGTAAAACACCACAAGTACGTCAGGGGCTGAAAGCGTCGTTTTGCCAGCCATCCTGTAAAAATTCATTGAGTACTAATGCTGTAAGATGTAAAATTTACTGATGACGATTTTTAGTTAGGACTTTTAAAAAAAAGCGCTAATTGCTTCACATTGTTAAAATTTCCTAAACTTTGGTAATCAACAACTTTTCAGCAAACCTTGCTCGGCGCTGTCGACAGTGCAGAGAATGGAGCATTGATTTTATCATTTAGCAATTTATTATCAGAGATTGGCTATACTTATTACAATGTATTCTAGTTATCGACAGTTATCGAGCACTCTGCCAGAGGAAGATAAGCCTTGCTTTAGCTTAAATTACAATTTAAGCTTGTTCTCATCATTCACTCTTAACATCCACTGTTTCGACCTTATTGGACCTCCTCAAAGGACCTCAGAGTAGGAAATCTCTCAGTTTTAAGGACTTTCAAAAATTTGTTGCTTGTGTACCACAAAACATAAAATCTTTAACTCTGCCGGACTGCTCATATTGAATACGCGATTAGCTATGCGTTTTTAAATAAACAACTGCAGTACATTCACAAAAAAAAGGTGTTTAACAGGATTTTATTGAACTAATACAACAATATTGTAAGTTTGCATATATAAACTGACAATACCCACATTTTTTGAAACTCTTCTGAAAGAGGAAGAGATTTGACGACCCGCCATGTAAGTTGGAAGCAGTATTTGGCCATGGCACTACACATGGGAGAATCTGGTAAAATACGCATGTGTATGAAAACAACCACCGTTCAAGTAGCGTTTAACTGCACAAGATATGCTTGGCTAATGACAAGCTTTACTTCGTAAAAAGAAAAAATCTTGGAAAGTGATTTGGAATTGAAAACGATAAGTTATTTGAATTGGTCTCTTGAAATTCATTTGTAATAGTAGTGTTTCAGCGTACAGTACAACGTCTTGAAGTCATTATCATTTTGTTGAAATGCTTTTCAGACACTTAAGCCTTTCTCAAGCAAGGTGACATAAAGCTAGCACACAATAACAAAAAGAAACTAAAACACTAGAAAAAGGCGTAGCACCTGGCCTAATCCTTTCTTGTAAAGTAAACCAAGAGCAAGGAATGTGCAAATTGTGCACATCATTTCAAAAGGACACGGTTTTGGCTTAATTGCTAGTCTTAGGCCTCTACCACGACGACTGACGCTTTTATATAGGAAAGTAGGCAGCAAGCTTCTTCAAGCCCAAGAAAAGTTCGCAGAAAAAACACATTGTCATAGAACAGTACAACATTAGAATCATAAAATAACAAGCTTAAACATTTAAGATTATAAGAGTCGGTTTGCTCGACTAACTAGTCGCTTAAATTTACCGCAGTTTACCTTTTGTCGGCTTGCTTTTTTTCTTATTTGTGCATTTTTCAATGTTGATGCAGAATATATTACTCGCTGAATTGCCAGGCGCGAGACTATGTACCATGGACGAATAAAAAGCATCATAGTCGTCACATACTTCTTGAAGCAAAGCTACAACCTACAAAGTAAAACTCATGCAAGATTCTGATGTTTTAAACCAGAGAAATATAGCTGCAGGTCAGCTTAAATTTTAGAAAGTTTAATCGCAAATAAAAGAGCCAAAACAAATTGAAACATATTCAAATAGAGAGACGTCTCGGTTAGAATGCAGTAAACATTGTCAATCCTATTCAAATAGAATTTGAATAAGATTGACAATCGTTACTGTATGGTATCCGAAACGTCTTTACACGTGAATACGTTTCAATTTGTTTTCGCTATTTTATAGGTCATTCAGCTTACAGTAAGCAAAAAAGATTTTAAATTTGCTGTAACGCTTTTTTATGTCGGAATGATAGATATCAGTACCACTGAAATCCTTACTAATGTAAAAAAAACGTTCCCGGAATACCGACATAAATTTACCGGTAAACGAAAAATTTCAAAACTCCAAACTTTCCGTCCCGACTTCCCGGGAGGAAACACCATTCAGCTAAAATGCTTGACATGGATTTGTTTTCGAAGTTGGGCCTTAAAGTGCTGCAAGTCACTGGTGATGAGTTTTTGCGAACAGAGCTAAAGTGCAAAAATGTGACGAATAAAAACGTTTGAAGTGAATAAAGAAGTAAATCGAGACGTAGATGCAAACTTACCCAAGAATTCGGCCTATGATAAGCAGAAAAATTTTGAGCTATTAAAAGCAGATTATACTTGAGACCACACAAACCTAGTATTAGACCAAAAAAACCACACGCGTTTATTCTGTATGTAAACGGTCGATCAGGACGATTTAGTAGCAATTTTGCGAGAGATAGAAACTGAAAATTGCAAACAGTGAGCTTTTCACTTCGTTCACAATTTATTAGCGTTGCTATCAAACACAGGGTTTTAAAAAATACACCAAAAATTTGGTTCTCGGTTAGAGTTGCTATAACGTAGTGAGCTTTAAAAGCTACAAACATCAATCGCATCTTACCACCAAGCAAGGAAACTTACCATCATATCAATTTTTTGTGGCTTGACATCAGCAGCTGTGAGCAATGGTTTGGAACGAAGATCAAAAAAGGTGGAAGAAGCTGAAGTTTTCTACAAAAGAATATCTGGGATGAAAATAGCACAGCGAAAGATCGCAACAATGACCAAAAATTGTCGCGCAGCAAGATTAAACGTTTCGACTATAACCAAAGTCTCGTCAGCCTTGCTACGCACAGCCAATCCAGGCTAAACTCATTCCAGATTGTAAAGACTCTTTTTTGCATTGCTTTACCTGAACATTTCAACTTCACCTCTTTTCTAGGTTGTGCCCTATTTTTGGCAGGCGACTGGCCCCAAACAACGATACCCAATGAAAGTACCTATAACCACTAACCCACAACTAACTTACCGGTAGCCTAACTAGCCCACATCAGTTTTTTTCCCCAGAAAATAACACAACACTTTTTTACCGATAGATTATTCCAAAATGAACCGTATGCCACTAACGTGCGGTAATTTTTTTTGCAGCAGATAAAACATCCATGTATTTCTGGAACTTAAATTGAAATGCTCGGTTCCAAATAAATGCGACAAGAATAGGTAGGTGTCAATATGCACAATGCACATGTTAAAATATTGTGCATCAAACATGCCGCGTTTAAGTGCACGAATCGAAATAACTTGTGTTTAATGGCACGAGTCGGAATAGTTCGCGTCTAATTGTTCGAGCGAAATGGTTCGCGGCTAATTGCACGAGTCCAAATAATCCGCGTCTAACTACACGAGTCAAAATACTTCGTGTCTAATCGAACAAGTCTACATATGATCTGCGTCAAATTTTACAAAGTTTTCACCTCATCAGCAGAAACGGCAGTATCTCCTTTATCCTTTCCACCAGCTTTCTTCGAGCCAAATGCAACAGCAAAAAAAGGTAGAGCCATTTTTCCTTTCAACTTGGTGGGAGATTGAGCGGCGTTGGTGCCGCTGATGCCTTCGAAAGGGGTGTATTTCTTCAAAGCGTTATATCGTTGTTTGACAGGCAGCTTATTGGAAGAATCAGCGGTTTGCATCGCGTTGTGAATAGCAAAAAAATTCCAGCGAACCTGCCCACAACAACAATCTCTTTAACGATTATCCTAAGCTCGTAAAAAAAGCTATCGGTGCGGGAGGTCTGGGGTTCCAATCCCGGGCCGTCAAATCCGACAGTGTCGCCAACCGCTCGCCACCGCTGCGACGTTCTTCGGAGCTGTGTAGCCCAGGCGCTAAGCCGCGGAGACAGTCTCGTCGCTTCTTAGACGCTTTAACGCAATGCGGCGAGTGTAATGAAGATTTGATCTGAACATTATAAAGCACATTGGTATTTACAAAAGACGACGTCACTGCTATCGATGTCTATAATAATCACACTATACCACACCATTTTTTACTCCATGGCGGATGCTTTAACTTGATAACAGAAATGTTTAACCTCCCGAAGAGAATTTAGTATATCGATGTTACACCAAAACCATCTCTGCCTCAATTCCCCCCCCCCCCCACACACGCACAAAAAAACAGCGGTAAACTGGTACAGCCAAAAGCCACCCAAAATGCTGGCTTTAAAATTTTTGGATTTTCTCACCTGTTGAACTATTTCTTCCGAAGGGGCCCAGTATTCATGCAGTATGTAATCCAGCAATAAAACAAGGCGGCTGACACATAGAGGAGAATTGTGTTGGATGTCTATGAGTGAATCAGCGAGCTAAAAAAAATTAATACTATAAAACTTCAAGCTGGGTGTTACTGTTCATAACACCCAAGTTCATAACTGTTCATAACAGGTCAAGTCTACGGATGTCTATTTCAGAATAACTACGTATTCTAGAATAATTCCTAATCTTTTTTTTTTTTAAATCCAGAATTTTGATTTTTTAACCGAATCCCAAATCTCTAAAATGGTCGTTAGTATTATGTAAGTATCAGTCCAGCACGCAACCGCTCGACTGCTGCATTTGTTTCAGTTTTAAATGGATTTATAGCCAGCACAAGGATTACAACACTATAAATTCGAAGCATATATACACGCAGTGGCGTAGCCATGGAGCTGACAGCAGGCATGCCCCTCTTATATTTTAGAAACACATGAAAAAAAAATACGCATCCAGTATATACAAACGGTGCATGCTACACTCATGGCCTCCCACAAATTTTTTACGACTTCCGTATGATCACACACACACGAGGCCGAGCGCGCACTTGCGTTTATGCGTCTATCCCTAGTCAAGTCTGACCAGTTTATGCGTTTATGCGTCTATCCCGTTTATCCCTAGTCAAGTCTGACCAAAATGTGACGTTACGTTAGAGAAAAATAGGTTTTAAGGGTTGTACCACTTAAAGTTCCATTCAGAAGTAGTGTAAAAAATTGAAATTATATAAATAGCAAGGCCATAGTCTAGTGGCGCGTGGGTAACAGATCATTTGTTAACGGGTGCGATTCTCTGCTGGACCCATCACATTTGACATGATAGATAGCTGTTGATTCAAAGAGCGCAACCTGAGCTCACTTCGCAATCTTCCTCGATTACTGCACAATTTTCAGTTGAATGAATTGAAAAGAACCACGGTTAATTACCAATTCAATTATGTACAGTCGCAATACAACTTTGGCTACCGCTAGTAAACTTAAAAAAACGTGTCGTAAAGCTCCTTCTTTTTCAACCTATCGCCGCTCGTCACAAAACTAACTTCATTGAAGTTTTAGTAAGCAAGTAGTCAAGCTAGAATGAATTTGAAAAAATTCAAAACATGTGACAAAATTAATTCAATTAACTTTATTTACAATCTCCAACGGTTTGTTGCACGCTAACGCGATCATCAGGGAGTCTCATCCAAATAGAATGACTGAACATGGCATTTCTTGCTACGAGTAAATTAAAATAGACACTAATGCTAACCTTGAATCACGGGCTAAAACGGGCAACGTGCTTGGTCCTTAAAACTTCAAAAACTAAATTAACAACTGAACGTACCTTTTTCAGAAAGCTTTGCTTCCCATTATCAGTCAAAGTGTGGAAGAGAAATACAGTTAGCTGCAAGACCTCCACGCCTAGATCAACGTTCCCTACAACCTGAAAAAAATAAAGGTCAATACTTTTTTCTTTACAATTTACAATCTTTTTCTTCTTTACAATCTACTCTTTTTCTTCTTTACAATCTACATACAAAACTGTCTTTTCACATTGCTTTGCCTACAGCATTGCAAATCCATAGAAAACCCCCACAACCTAGTTCCATTGTTGTGAAGTGAGGGAATAGTTGTGAAGTAAGTACTCAAAACTACTCGCATATCATAAAAAAAATTATATTCAAGACGAGCTTACCTTAAAATGATCTATAACTGCAACCATAAAATCCATTACTTCTTCACTATCTCTTTCGAATTCTGACTCCGTTTGTTGCCGTTGAAGTAAGGTCTAAAAACAACCACGAAACGAGCGTAATCAAATGATGCTGCAACATCGCCCCAAGTATTACGGCAATAATGCTAACTTTTAGAACTTCATTAATCGGAGCAATGGAGATGGTCAAGTTAAACACTCAAATGCATTAATAAATCCGTGATTCAGGTGTTTCCTTTAAAGAATGACGTAGAAAAATTAACTCTAATCCATTGTTCAACACCGATTGGTCGAAGGCCTAGAGGCCACGTCACAACTCGATGGCGAGATTACGTTGCAGATCTTAGTTGTTCTCGCCTTGGCATCCCACCAGAGCATCTACCCTCTGTCGCACAAGATCGAGATGCTTGGAGGCTCCAACTTCAGCAGCTCCCCCCACAACCCCCCATCGATAAGCGGGTCTAGAAAAGTTAGTCATTGTATTGCCAAGTTGATTGAAAGTAAAATTGTGAAGTGTTTTTTAAGTAGAGCAACATATCATTGCGGTTGGATTTGAGATAAGGAACAGATAAGACAAGTTAGATTACGGTTGTAGGAATGTAGGTGCTCTCATTTGACATACATTACCGGCGGCTGCAGATCAAAAGAGCGCAAGCTCATTTTGCTGTCTCCCTGTGCCACTACTAAGTGGTGCAGTTACGCAATGACAAGGTTTTCTTAGAATTATAAACCAAAATTTTGGTAGTCTCACTTATTTAAATAAATCACAAAAATGCAAACTTATGGACAAAGCAAAGCAATGTAATGGTGCAACAAAACATAAAACCACTACTTTACAAGGCTGTCGCATTATTGTGACTTACCACACTGCTTCACCGCATGTTTTTAATATACCTGAGCTTGTATAGACATTGCTTTGGGGCCCAGTAGTAGTTTGTATGGTGTTAAAATCAAAGGCTTCGACAAGAGCACATTGCTTATCTCCAGTCGTCTGCCTTTATGAATCAAATTGCTTGTAATGAGATTTTGAATAAAGGCCATGAGCGCAGCACCTGCAAAATTCAAGTATTTGAAGTTCTTTTTACGATACGAGGCCACTGCAGTTAAAAAAGCGAGTATGCAATCATTCTATAGCAGATTTAAAGATTTTCAGATGTAGAATGGATAGAGCAGTCGTCTCTAGAGCGTTAGACTCAAGATTTTATCGCAAGTTGGTTCCAAACCGAAGACTTCAAGTATAATTGTTAGTTCAGTGGCTAGTCGCATATTAATCGTCCCATCAAAACGAGCTCGCTTAGGAGTTACCGGCCGCCAGTCTAATACACCAAGATGAAGAAATCTCGCTAAGCGTTTTCTCAAAAGCACAACAAGTAAACTTGCCGGTTTGCTCTCCACCTTCAATGCTGAGCGTCAAGCAGGAAAGCTGTGAATATCAATTTTATTGGTATCGATGTGACCACACTCGAAATCAAACCCGAGTCTTCAGCTCAAGAGGCATACACTCTTATCACTCGGTCATCTGAGCTGCTAAATTGGTATTCACAGCTTCCATTCTTGACATTCAGCATTAAAAAAACGCGTACCATTCGCCAGGAGACACCTAACCTGGACGTAACCCAAACTCTATACCTAACCTAAGCCTAACACAAAATGTCCCACGCAGAAAAGGCCAGTTTTAAAACCAACAGCGTGAAAACAAGTCAGCAAGTCAACGTGTATTTGACCGATCCCGCTACATTTGAGTTGCGAATGCTTAAGAGATGGACGGCAACTTCTCAGCTCGTTATAGCGCCCCGATCCCTTTATCGCGATAAAAAGATAATTTAAAAAAAGATGAAAATGATTTACCTTGACTGGCCGGTGGCTCAGTTGTTAAGCGCATGCTATGGATTAGTTAAGGTCTGGGGTTCGATTTCCGGGCCGGTTAAATCGGCACAAAGTCGTCAACGGCTTGCCACCGTTGCGACGTTCAACGTTTTTTCGGAGCTGTGTTGCCCTGGCGCTAAGCTGCTGAGATGGGCCCTCAACTCGTCACACGACGTAATATCGCGAGTGTAATGAAGATTCGACTTGACGATTTACCTTCGCTGCCATCCAAAGTGCTATCATAATCCATGACACAGATGATGGAAGATAAATCTTCAGCTATTTTGTTCGTGAATCTTTCGCAGAAGTAGCCGGACACAAGGAGGTTGTCAGAGGAAAGAAAAGACTCATCGAATAGTTTCAGTACATCAGTGAAATGTTGCATGATCTACACAGAAAGTGATTATGACGTAGTAAATTATTCCGCAACGATTAGGGAGGAAAAATAATTCCATGCTGTTAACATCAAAAAATACACGGTTCTACTAAACCCCGCAAAGGAGCGACAAAAGACAATAAACACCGCAAAGTACGACAAAGGACTTCAAATTGATCTACTAAACACCGCAAAGAACGACAAAGGACTTGGAATCATACTATAACAAAAAACGACTAAGGACTTTAAATTAGGTTTAGGTTTGGGGTTATCAGGTCCTTTGTCGAACTTTGCGGTGTTTAGTAGGACCCAAAAATACATAATTCCACGATTGGAAAAATAATTCAACGATAGGCGCAGTGTTAAAGATATCGGTATGGTTGCGGAAGGTCTGAGGCTCGACTTCCAGGCCGGTCAAATCGGACACTGCGTCGCCAGCGGCACGCCACTCATTACACGCTTCGACGTAATACCGCGAGTATATGGTGAAGATTTTTCCTTTTAACTTTTTTCCACCAATAAAGAAATATTGCGCTTACATATTGTACATAACCACAAAAAATAACCACGCGACCGAATTTGTTCATAAATCAACTAAGACTTACTCCAGTGTCAGTTGAAAACACTGGGAACATCGACCCTCCCACGTCAGCGATACGTTTCGTGCCATCCTCAGTACCACTAGCAACTGATCTGCAAATAAAAAGCAAAGATAGATCACAAAGCAAAAACTCAACAATAATTAGGGCATAAGCAGTAATGTAACGACTATATTTTTACCATTGCAAGACACGAAATGTGATCTAAAGAATTGGACAACATTCGGACTCCTAGTAATCATCACTACAATACCGTTAAGTGGCAAAGCAATGTTGTAATGACTAATTTACCATGATTAGCTTGCATTACAAAATGACATATTTGAAATGAGCTTAATCAAATGATAATGATTTAATCAAAAACTTAACCAAAAGCGGGAAAACGAAAGCTTCAGACGAGATTTTGCAACTGAAGTAAGCATATACCTTGCAAAAAAACAAAAACACAAATTGGTTGGTTACATTTAAACGATGTCCAAGCTTACAGTAACTGTTGTTTTTAATTTCTTAACCGATGTTATCCCAACTATGTTATCATGGATACTTGAGTTACTAACTAACAAGAGTTAAGTTAAGTATTAAGGTATTTTTTTTAACTGTTTGAATTTTTCTCGGATTTTAATCTTACCCTTGCGACTCTGAATCGATGCTGGGAAGTTGAGACGCTGGGATCAAAACGCCTTTTTTATCATCAACTTCGTCTTCATTGTCCCCACTCCTCATCAGTTCTATCATCCATGCTCCCAATATCAAACTTCCAGAATCGACGTTTTCTGGTGCAATTACAAAACAATAAAAAAATTCCATTTAACCATTTTTGATAGGCTAATAACAAAGGATTAATTGAGACAGTATTTTGGAATTTATCTTTTATAACGGTTAAGCCAAACAATTACCGGAAACAACTGATTCGTCATCTGAGCTCGAGAAATCTTCCGATCCATCTTCTGCACATTCAAACGCCTCCTCGTCCTCTGATGCTCCTGAGTCAAGCAATGGCTGCTTGATTGTTACTTTTGACGACACAGTGACGTGTTTTTCAGTTGATTTCTTATGCGATTTTTTCTTGTAAACAAGTTCAAAGCTTCTGTACATGGAGCTCATTAAAAGTTGAACAATATTGCACTGAAAAAAATGCAACAAGAATATTAAAACTCAACATTGTAGTGGAACACACAGGTATCTACAACGTTCCAACTTCCTACTAAGCGTCTGCATGTGGAGCAGTAGACCCAAAATTAATCACTTTCCATGCTTATCGTTGAACCACTAAAGTACCGTACGAAGAGGGGATTTCTCCATCTTGAAGGCGCAGTCAAGTGAAAGGCCACTCCAAAGTGAGCCAGTTATAACATCGGTTACTTCACACAATATGAGCAATGTGGTCGTGAACTCTGCCTCGACTTTTACAAATCATTCACCCCTTTACTATTGCATAATATGCACATCTACGTACAACCCAGAACAAGGTTTGATTAAAAACCTTCCTCTAAAAAACTTTCTATATCCCAAACAAACCATTGTAAAGCTGCACGCAAGTATTTCAAAAAGCCACTTTTAAAATCCTTTTTCGCCTAGCCGAACGTATTACGTCATTTACATAATTAAGCTAGTGAAAAAATAGCAAATGTACGTACATTCTTTGAAAGAAACTGAAATCGTTCTGTGGGCGAGTTATTTTGCAACAAATTGAAGTTTCTTAAAATCTGACTCGCATCTCGTTCGCGAGCTGCAGCACGAGAGCTTGAGTTGCATTGTTCAAGAAGTTCTTGAAGCTCGGATACACAGAGCGAAGATAAAGCCACGACCACAGTATCGCTGCAAATAATGCATGTTAGTATGTCAAGTGCCAGGCTTCAGACTTCATTTGTCGCGGTTAGTGTTTCCTTCCGGGAGGTCGGGACGGAAAATTTCCCGGGAAATTTGGGGTTTTAAAACTTACCGTTTCCCGGAAAATTTATGTCGGGATCCCGGAAATTTTTTTGCAGTAGTAAGGATTTCAGGGGTACTGGTATCCACCATTCAGACATAAAAAATGCGTTAGTGCAAATATTAATCTTTTTTTTTTTACTTTCTTAACATTATTTTTCAAAATTAACAATTTTTTTGGACCACATGCTTGCGAGATCAATTTTTGTTTCAGTTTGTCAAAAAAACTGAAAAACTCAAACTAAGCTTGTCAAAACAACATAACAAAATGCTAAAAATTAGATCTGACTTGCTTGAAAATCAGAAAAAATGGCAAAATAATCAAGCTCGAGAAAATTTTTTTATTCTTTGAGCTTCTCGGGTTGGGTTTACGATTTTCTATGTTTCCAGCCAGGACAGACTTAAATACTGGCCTGTTTCCGGTTTTCTGTTATGAAGAATTTCTCTATTAGCTCAGAAATCAGGTTTTTTAAGACAATGACATGAGTATAAGTTGAAATATTCTGATTTTTCAACGTGATTTCGTTTTTGCAGAAATTGACCCTTTTATCATTCAGAACAAAAACGACAAAAATGGAAAAACGAAAACACCCCAACCACTTTTACTTTCCATGTAATAATATTATAAAAGATGTCAATATTATGCAGCTTACTATTCAGCCGCAAGTAATCGTACACCCAAGTTGTAATGTTTAAAAAATTTACGGTTTGTTACAAGGTAAAGAAGAACTACCGCAGCCATAAACAGCAAGACAGGACTTTTGGCGTGACAGGCTAAAAGCTTAAAAGGGTATAAGATTCAGTATAGGGTTCCATTTGGGTTTATACGTAGGTTAGGTATCGAATTTGGGTTAGGTGTCTCAACGCCAAACAGTCTAGAACTTAAACAGACACCAAGTCTCTTACTTCATTCTTTTTCCTTTATTTTTCAAATTTTCCTTTCTTTCTACAGATTTGAAATGATTATTCACTGCTTCAATGCCTTGCAGCAAGTAATTTATCGCCAAGAGTTGAAAATTTTGGCAAATTTGTCCTCCAAATTGATTTGATTTTTGCAGCAATTCTTTCATTGCGAGGTATACATCAATCTGAAAATCAAAAACAAGTGAAAACCATAAAAAAAATTGTAAATGAAAAGAAACTTTAAAGAGTGAAACGTCACGCAGCAATTTCAAACACATCGCACGCAATATAATCAACAATTTTACTTCAATACTTTATTATCTTGCTGTAACACCACTAACAAAAATCGCAACTGCTATTTTCCGGGGCCTATGGCGATAAAAACTACCATACTGAATGTGAAATAAAACATCACACCAAGCAGTCTACGCATTGTAACGGTCCAGCGTTTAACCAACAGCAAAAGCCAAAAGAGTGCTGTGTTCTGACGTAGTAGGCTATGGATGTTAACTAAACTCTACGAGCCTTAACCATTTGAAGCACAATGTTACTCTTACCCCGTCTTTGACGATATTTTCAGCACTGCTTTCCCACGTTTCAGGTGAAGAGTCTGCTGGTGTGTCACCTAAAAACACGCGTCAAAAGTAATGTATGCCAAAATTTCAGAACATCTTAAACAGGAATACGTATTGTAATAAATTAATACAAACAATCAAGGCATAAGCTAAAACGCCACTGGAAATGCTTCGTAAAAAGACAAGGTGACAAAATTTGAAATCAGCCAGAAATATGAGAACTTTCTTCTCCTCAAGCTAAACTTTTTATCTACTCAAAAATTTTCAAATTAATTGAAATTCAGTGATATTTCCAGCAACGCAAAATAGCAAAAAAGAGAAAACTGAACAGTGAGAAGCAAAAAAGAGAAAACGTTAGGGGTTAAGCATCAACACACAATGAAACCTTGGATTAATGAATGAAGTTGACTAGCAAAAAACTTACTGTTTTCATACACTGTGACTGCCACAGCCACACTGATACTGGCGACGAAACAGCTTAGTATAACGTCAGTGTGCGATTTTAATTGCTCAGGATTGAACGGTTCCACAATGGGAAGCTTAGTAGCATCCACGACTAGTTTGACATTGCTCGAGAGCTGCTCTAGCCTGATAATACACAGCAGGATCAATATCAGCATTCGAAGAGCATTTGGTTAACTACAGTCAGGGTTATCATATTAGCGGCGCTTACACTGGTAGCGAATTTTCAACAAGGTACAAAGTTTTTGGTCATTGTGGGCGTGATTAAAAACCAACTCTGCGATTCCAAAAAGCAAACTATAGCGGTTTTTAAATTTCTAACGTTTATTTAAAAATTTTAAACATTGCGCTAAATCTTGAAAACTTAAAATGCGCTACAGCCATAAGGGTGATCACATTATTTCACATCTCAAAAAGCAAACTGAAATTACATACCCATTTTTAACCCCAACGGCATCGCTGTACGAAATTGGAAGAACAAGTGGCCTCATCCTTGAAGATGGCTGAGACGATACAACGTTGTTATGCCTGTTTACATATCGCAGCAAGTAAGGCAAAGCCAGATATGATTTAAAGAGGTTGTATTTGATGGCAAGATCTTGAAGCACAGAAACGTTCGCAGAAAACAAGAGGTCTTCGATGTTGATTTTTTCTAAATATAACAATAAAGTTCACTAAACCCGCCCAACTTGAAAAACAGCTAAAGCACAGCCAAATTAAACATTCGCTTGTGGATCGATGCGTGTCACGAGTCGTGGGTGCTCATCTTAGCGACTTAAAACCAAATCAATACAGCCAGAAACGTAAAGACTGCTGCCAGCAAAGACGAGTGACTGGCAGCAGGTAGTTTTCGTGTTAATAGTTTTCGGTTTACCTCAATTGAAAAATCTTGAAACTTACTTCGAAGCTTAACAACATGGCCATTCAGTTGGCTATTAACCGCATTCATTAAAGAAAAGGCAAGATTTTCCAGAGTGTTATCAAAGCAGTGATACCAAAAATTCCACTTTGAATATATACTTATTAAAAATATAAAAAAACTGAGTTGATGAAATAGGCAAAACGTGTAAGCATAAATCGTGATGCTGCTGAAAAAAAGACATTCGCAGAAAGTAGAGTACAATAGCCAAAGACCAATCACTACTTTTGCTTAGTGCTTACTCACAATTCAAAATAATATATACCTGGTTTGCCCAAGCGCAGTATTAAAACGATATGATACTTTTATAAAATCAAGACCATCTCAAACCTAAGAAGCAATATAGTTGATTTTGTAAGTTTTAGAACACAAGTTCGCATAATCCTAGAAAAAAATACAAACAGCAAAAAAAAATTAGCAAACCTTCATACAGCTGTGAAAGAGATGTTAACTGTCTAGCATCACTGGAGAGACAAGAGAATAAATCTGAAGATTGAATTTTGAGCTTTGATCCTTTTTCTGGAGCAGAGCTGCTATCTGGTCTATTCTCTTTGTCTTCTTCAGCTAAATTAGTGTTTTCGTAAACGAACTAAATCATACGCTGTCACAATTTATTATAATACTTATCCTTTCTGCCAATACCTACAGCAAGCAGGTTTGTTTTTATAGTAAATGTATTGTTTGGCTCATTACATAGCTTGAAATAATAATGGATTTATGATTATTTTGAAAACTAAGCAATTGACACAGCGCTATTTTTACGAAAAAGTAAGGTATATACTTAAGACAAAATTTACACCAAAAAAACTCTCAATAAATAAGTTGGCGCAATTATGCTACTGAAAACACAGTACGTAAGTGAATAATTTAATTTTCTTGGGCTAACCATGTGCACCGTAGTGTCTACAGTGCTGGCGAATAAAAAAAATACTTACCAGAAGAAAGTTTGTTAGTTACAATTGAAGGAAGTTTGGCAGATTTTATCATTGCTGAGTAAGTGATTACATCTGATCGTTGTAGCTCGTATTTTGCTAAAAATAATAGGGTGAAGTGCGAAGTGGTTGGCAAGCATATTTTTATGTTGTAGTCACAAGTTCAACGCTTATAATGCTTAAATAAAACTATACAAATGGACAATCTTAAAATATACCGGTATCGTTTTTTTAGAAATAGCAACATGAAAAAAAAGTGAATGCATTATCTACACTATATACTTCTCACCTCAGTTAAGGTAATCAGTGTTGCTACTAAGTAAGTTTACGGCAATAAACACATTAATTTCTATTCATAATATATTACTTTCCATTGCAAACAATGCGTTTCAAACCTCACTCAATGCTGCCATATAATTCTTGATCTACGCACCATTTAACTAGAATTTTAAAAGTACTAAAAAAACGAACACGAAACTTGCAGTGAGCCATTGTATAGAACAATTTGTCCAAAAAGTAAAATACAAATGGCAAATAGAACAACAGAAGCTGACAAAAAACTGATTTTTCGCTTCTAATCACTATTATATTCAGAAAAAATGCTAAATCACCTAGTAAAGCGCAATCACAAAAAGTGCTCAATTACTAAAGATTAGAACACAATCTTATTCCAAGTCAATTAATTTGGTGACACTTATGCAAAAAACTTTATTATTACATGCTTCGCATGTACATGATTAGCAGGAAGTCCTATTCAAACAGTATGAATATTAAACTTTTAATGTAACCTACTGCATAATGCTTGAATGATGCTGCTGAAGTTATTCCTAGTTACAGCCGACTGTGCTGCTTGGCCATCATATTCCACAATTCGACTTATGCAAAATTCCAACAGTACTTGGCAAGCATTTGTAGCTTGCTTCAGATGTTCACTCAATACTGAAATAAATACGATCAACACATAAAAAATGATATACAAGATCACTGGCAGATCAGCCACATTTAATAGTTTCGATTTCACGCATTAAAAAAAAATGCAGTAGTTTATTTGGACATAGCTAACACTGAAGACAACAAATGTAGCTAACAATATCAACAAGAAATGAAAATGGTGAATTAGTAGCTTAAAATCTGCAATCAGGAGGCCTATCTGCAACTTACAAGCAATTTTGAATCAATTAGGCTGTGACTCACAACACTTCACCACTGTTGAAGTAATTACCAATCAAAAAGCCATTTTAACTTATCATTACTGACAGCATCATTTAATGTCAATATAACTGGCTTAAACTGCAAATAATTTTGCAAAAAGATGTGAAAATGGCCTAATGCACGAGAGACAAGAAAAAACAGAATATGCAGTCATTCCAGACCAATTGTCAACAGCGTGAGCATTTATTACATTAGGACAGGTGAAACAAAACATGAAAAAGTGAACAAAAACTTAGGATTAAGTTTGCATTACAATTAAAAGACCTATGCAGAATTTTATTAGATAATTTTCATCATGCACCAAAATAAAATCATCTAACAATGGAATAGTTTCATTTTCACAAACACATTCAAAAGAAAGATCAAAACATGAACAAATAGAATTCACTGTGGTTCGACCGCTACGCCAAACAGAGAAAAATTAATCATCAATCGCCAACTAAAAAACCCCCAACAGGCTGTTTCACCGTGAGGCTATTTCAAATAAGATTCTAGTTGAATAAGACTATATTTTATACGATAGTTTTTAACCTTCCCCCTGAAGAGCCTCACAGCAAAACAGCTTGTTGGAGGTTTTTTGATTTGCGACTGGCGATTAATTTTTCTGTTTTTCAAAATAGTATTAACAATATTATTGCAACAAAACTTACTCAAATTGGCATTTTGAGCAAGCATATTTCCGGCCAGAGCAATAAAAGACGAATAGAAACATTCATAAACTGCTTCATGCTGTAGTATACTGCTGGAGCTGCACAACAGAAGTCAGAGGATAAATAATGAAATGGTAATCAGTAGTACAAAAATTGTTTTCACATATTATTTGAGCTGCATTTTGATTTCTCAGGTTTAGAATTTAAAATTTTCATATCACATGTTTTTTGGATTATATATTTGATATACCTTTACCTGATTACATTGGTAAAAACATTGTTACAAGTAACTGGCACTGGTATCTTTTCAACTTAATGGTGAAAGGTTGAGCAGTTAACTTCATATCATGAATTCCTAATTTGGTGAAGCCAGGAGGTATCAGCAAAGGTGCTTAAGAGCTCTGTAAACTCACATACAAGTACAGAACTGGCATGAAATACACTAGTAGCATATACTCATACCTGTACAGCTAATTATGGCAGTATTCAGTATTGGCTGCTACAATTTACTTATTACCCTGCCACAAATTAAAGAAGTCCATAAGTTTGGTTAGAATGTTTGGATGTAGTGTTCATTTGCCCATCAGTGCAGAGTACATTATCAGCTGTACGCGATTTTTCTTGTTTTACGTTCTGACATCATGCAATGTCGAGCGAGTGAAGGGTTATGGATAACCCTAACTCTCAGAAGAACATGAAATCAGAAAAATCACGGATGGCCAACAGCACACTAATCTGCTGATGATCAATTCCTTGCTTCACTCGAATGTTTTACCAACCATGGCCTGAAAAAGGTTGCTGGCAAGAACACACAGCACAGATTTACATCTTAGAGAATGAGGTATAAAAAAAGGCAGTGTCTAGAGCACCAGCTCGCTTTCCCTAACCAAATGGCTGTTGTGTCGACAGCTTGATTTCTTTCTCTAGTGACATCACCGTCACATGGTGTCCAATTTTCCTGCGCTGAAGTGAACTGCTTGTTGGTTTCTATAAAAGGCTGCCGGTGCTCTACAGCTCTAGACACTTCCTATTAAAAAATATTAGGCAAACACAAAGTTGGGATTGAAATCATACAAAAGATGCCAAGTGCTTATAAAACCTATTGTCTGGCAGGATGATGCAAAATGCTGTCGATCACAGATCATCAAAAATACGGTAGGCCTACCAATTTAATCACACCACTTACTTTTCATTGATGGCAGATATAACATCTACAGCATGGCTAACAGTAAGGTGATTAGTTCCACTGCTCAAAAGTGGTACAACAACCAAATTCCAATCCATTCACATGAATCGTTTAGTGTTTGTCTGAATTAATCTGATAATGGTAAATCATCTACCGGTCAGCGGTACTTCATTTGTTCAATAACAGGTTACCTATACTGCTATTACAATGGTTCAAAACTTTCACTGCCCGCAGTCTAATTTTGTTCAGTATTAAATCAGTTATCTAAGTTAAAAAAATCAATGCTAGTTGAATGATGAACATTGAACAACAGGAGACTGGATTAGCAAACCAACGGTCCATCCTAGATCAGCCTTCTACTGCCTAGTCTAACTCAGAACTGCCCCAACAGCTTAGTACTCTGTACCAGTACTAAAAATGGTGTATATATACCACATGCTATTTTTAGCTGTGCTGTGGTACTGGTATAGGCTTAGATGGGTAATGTTCCTGTGTTCCCTGTCAGCTGTTCACCAGACTAGTCCAGATCAGTGTTCCCTCTAGGATTTTGACAATTGCAAATTTGCCCAAATGATAAATTCATTGAAATTTTTGCCCAAAAATTTCACTACTTTGAGGACCCCTTTTACAGTTTTACAAATTTTTTTGCATTAAATTTGCTTTTCCAAGATGCAAGCTGCAGTTTCGCATTAAAACATTCAAGTTTCTTGGTCAAGTTTTTCATTGTTGCATTTTATTATATTTATTTTTGGTTTAAAATCAGTAAAATTTGCCCAAAAATTTCGCATTTTTCTCAAATTTCTCACTCTAGCAGTCTAGAGGGAACACTGGTCCAGATTACCCAATACCAGGCAGCAGGTTCCCAGTACCGATACCACCGTAGGCTAAGGGTCCAGCCTTTTGGCCAACAACCTTTCACTAGCCTATGCTGTATATTAAATACCGGTAACATTGAATAATAGTCTACTAGTAGTCTAGACTAGGCTACAGAAAGGACTAACGCAGTAACCTAGCATACAAATGCCCAAGTCTCATCTAGAGTAAGCCGTCCGCGTCTTTCATCGCCTTATGTGGATGGGTTATTCTATATGCGCACGGCTTACTCTAGATGAGACTCCAAATGCCTTAGGTTTTCAACTGACTAAACTAGCTAGTAGCTGCTGCACTATTTGTTTGCTTTAGTGTCTTTTTGTTTTTGTGTAGCAGCAAATAAACGATTTCTGATTCTGTAGAATAGACAAGGGTCCACTGGGAGGTTAGCCCATAGATACCGGTACTTCAGTACGGATGCACACCATACTGGTACCGGTACAATAATGGGGTCAAATCTAAAATAAGCCATCGCTGGAATAAACCGTCGAAGCAAGCGGCTGATCACCAAGCGAGCAAGTAATCTAATGACCGCTCGCTTCGACGGCTTCTTCTAGCGACGGCTTATTGTAGATGAGACCCCAATAATCAAGCTAGCCTAGTCTAATCTCAAAATATTCGAGTACTGCAATGGTTCATGATAATTTTCGAAATTCTGTTTCTGTAGAGTATACAAGGGCCCACTAGTAGGTTAGCCCATTGATACTTCCGTACGGGTGCACACCATACTGCCTTACTGGTACAACAATCAAGCCAGCCTAGACTAGCCTAATCTACAAATATTTGAGTACCGTAATGGTTCATGATAATTTCCGGAAAATCTTTTCCGGTTAACAAATTTAGAGTTTACGCGGAGTTTGCACTGCGGATTATGGTGGACACCAGAGTCAGAGATGGCTCGGGCTGACTTTTTTTAGGCCCAGACCGCCCACGGCCCGAAACCTCTAGCCCAGTAACCGTAACCGGCCCGGCAACTCGTACTAAAAATAAAGCCCAGCCCGCCCAAAACCCATTCTTTTCATGAACCTTTAAAGGGGAACTGAAGAGCAAAACTGTTTTTACAGAAATGGGGTTAAAAATTACACTGAGTTCTATACTGACTGCAGAAATTTTCAATCATTTATAATTAACCAGAAATTAAACGTTAAACTTGTGAACATGATGTCATGGAGGTTTGTGACGACATTGAAAAACGCGTGGATTACAGACAGCGGTAAGGTTTGCGTAGTTGCGTGCGTGCAGTAGTGCGGAACGTACAGATTTCCATGACGTCATGTTCACAAGTTTAACGTTTAATTTCTGGTTAATTAAAAATGATTGAAAATTTCTGCAGTCAGTATAGAACTCAGTGTAATTTTTATCGCCATTTCTGAAAAAACAGTTTTGCTCTTCAGTTCCCCTTTAATCATAATAATCAAACTTAAAGGGATTTCAAGAAGTGTTTGCGGCTCGTTAGCGGCCCAGAAATATACAAAGATAAAACCGGGCCGTTAGCGGACCAGTAAAAAGATCGATTAACGGCTTGTTGGCAGGTCTCTTAACGCTCCGTGCCATCTCTACACCAGAGTTAGAGATGGCTCGGGCTGACTTTTTTGAGGCCCAGACCGCCCACGGCCCGGAACCTTTGGCCCAGCAACTCAAACCAAAAATAAAGCCCAGCCCGACAAAGCTCATTCTTTTTATGAATCTGTAATCATTTTAATCACACTGAAAGGGATTTCAAGAAGTGTTAGCGGCTCGTTAGCGGCCTAGAAATAAACAAAGATAGAACCAGGCCGTTAGCGGACCAGTAAAAAGACCGGTTAACGGCTCGTTGGCGGGTCTCTTAGCGGGCCATGCCATCTTTAACCAGAGTTGTCCGGAACGAAGAAATTTGTTCCTAATTCCATTCCTAACCTAAAGCCTTTGTTCCTATTCCGATCCGTTCCTAAATTTTAGAAAAAAACAATTCCTAATTTCTAAATGTTCCTAATCTACAACATTAGCAAAAGGTGTCATGATTCAGTTAATGATTATTTATAGTGCCGGTAAATACCGATTATGTCAATACCAATATGAAAAATTATCATACACATGTACAGAATCTATAAACAACAACAACAACAAAGCACTTTTATACCGCATAGGTGACTGTCGCGGCATTAGAAATGCAGTCACATCAATGCGGTCCAAGAGACGGTGATAATAAAACCTTAGTATGTGAAAATCTTACTGAGACAGCAGTAAGTGCAGTGGCGTAGCGTGACCTGCCAGATGAGGCATGCAATTGCGATGACGTCATTACGATGACGTCATTAGTTTGTTAAATCAATTCAACTTCAAAAATATTATACTCATTAGAATTCGTTCAAGCGTATTAGGTAGGCGAAAAATTAACGCAGAGAACATCAGTTTTTATTTCACAAGGTAATTGCCTACACTGTATGTCAAAAAATATGATTTCAATTCTTTGGTAATCCAGTCAATTACATTACTTTATCGCCTCATCTCAAAGAGGCTCCATGACGTCATACAATTGTTGAAACCAAACGACTGTGCTTTAAGGCACACAAATTGAAGATCATAAATTATACAACAATAATAATAACGTTTATACCAAGCGAAATAGATAACTTTTTAGTGTCTGACGCTGTTTATACCCTAATCCTTTAATATCCATGAGTGGGTGCGTCAAATGTCCCACAGTGTAGTATCAAGACAATCTTTGTTAATCATATGGCCCTTGCATTTCTCATGCCCGTGATGGCCTGAATTTTCAGGTTAACAGCTGGTTTCAGAAAGTTCAAGTTTGTTTATTCATCACCAACCACAATGGATAAGACAAAAACACAGGCATTAGATAGATAACATAAGGATTAGTGACAGGGTGACTCTGAAGGAACTGCGAGGTCTTGCAGTCAGAAGCCACCCTATTAAGTCAGAAAGGAATTCTGCGCACGTTATTTTGATCCATCTGAGAATGTTGTTGAGAATTTCTCGCTACAATGTAATTGCAAATAATCAACTTTCATCGAATGTTTACCAGCAGTTGTGAATCAAACCAAATGCTTTTCTAGTGACAATCCATTTTTTTTAAACTAAATGCTGTTTTGTCACACAAATAGTTTTTCTTTCTTCAGATATATAAGTCTGGAATTGTTGAGTCATTTGCACAACTTGGAAGTTTTTCATAGCAGTAGTATCTATTCCACTACTCCATTAACTAGGCTTTAATAAAAAATCTTACCCTTGGTACCTGAAAACATATTCACAAAATATTGGAAAAATATAACATCGGAAATCTATAACACTCTGTGAAGTTGAAGTATACATGTGGCGATAGGCCACAATATAGACGGTTTAGACACTTCTTCTTCAACCGCATTGTCTCTGTATGGAATTGTCTCTCAAATGATCAGGTATCTGCTTCAAGTCTTTCTTTGTTTAAATTGCGTCTTCATAAGTTTGATTTACGTACTGTTGCCTCTCTTGTATTTTAATGTTTGTTTAATTTTTCCTCACTTGTAAGTGCGATTGAATGTGAATTCTCTCACCATTGTGTTGTATTCAAATAATAATAATAATAATTTAAAAATACTTGATAAATGATATTTTGAAGCTTTTACGCTGTGGGAACAAAACATACTACAACAACACCTGTAACTGAACTTACATAGGAAGTTCAAAAAAACTCGTGCACCGTATAGTCACTCTATGTATAAAAAGTCATAGATAAACAATACGACGTCCTACTTCATCCAGGGTTAAATTTTGACAAAGTCAATCATTCAATTCACTGCTGACAATTACCACTAACTCACTGATCCACACCAATTGACAAATGATCATGAGTAATTAGTGGTTAAATGTTTAAATTGAAAACAGATAATTTTCTATTAACTGGTGTAAAACCACAAGGAAGCACTTTTAACATGAGCAATCTAATTTCTGCAGTTTTGACGATAAACCAAGATGTTGAACCTGTGTTTTGATTTCAAGGGTAACAGTTGCTGAAGCATAATGAAGCTGATCATACAAAAATGAGATAAAGATTTTAATATCTGCATTGCAACTTTAATTACATCAAATCTTTTAACCAACCTAATGAAATAAGCATGGAAACAAGCTAATTAAAATAATGTCACAGTATTTCTATACTGCTCCATAAAGCAGTAGCAACAAATTAACTGAAGAAATCAGAATTATAACCAGTCACAAGCACAGCATGACCAGCAAATGAAAACACACAGGGCAAACCTATGTTTAAATTGTAAGCAACCAACTTAGGGGTCAAAACCTAATTTGTAACATCATACACTGCACAAAGCAAATAAGTTAGACAGGAATGAAAATACAGCAAGCCATAGGCCTATAGTGTTGTCTTTAAAAAATAATTAGCAAGGTCAGCAGTGCAATTTGTTTGATCTCGAGCTTCTGCAGATCCAATATTTGTAAACGTTACTATAAATTTTTGAATTAAAACTTCTTGAGCTAGTTTTGGTTTGTTTATCGATACTTATGTTGGGTCTTATCTGGAGTAAGCTGTTCGTGTTTTTCATCCCCTTATGCAGACGAGTTAATCTAGACACAGATGGCTTACTCTAGACAAGACCCACTAATGTTCAACTGTGGGGTAGTTTTGCCAGAAACAATCTTGAAATGTTAGAACTGTAAAACTTTTTGTTTCAACTTTTTAACAATATTTTTGGTCGACAAACTTGAAGCTGTGACTTGGGCTTAATGAATATTAATTTTACTAAAGTACCTGTACTATAAACTGTAACACTGCACCAACCAGTACCAATATTCTATCCAGCATGTGTACAATGAATCTTAATTTCATTAAGATGATGTTCTTTTATCTGCATTACCGATATTTATTTACTGGTAACGATATCTCAGACCCCATGGTTTGGTAAGTCTACCTACCGGTACTTCAAACAAGTCATGTCCAGTAACAGCCCCCACACTTTTTCTGTCTGCGAACCTTAACCTAACCTATGACCTTAACCAAACCTATAACCTGACCCTAATCACATCTAGCCCTAACCGAAACCAATCCTAACTGATTTTTAACCCTAACCGAATTTAATCTTAACAAAACCGAACCTGGGGGCTGGTACAAGACCTAACCTCTTTGAACCTGTACCGGTAAGGTATACAATACCAGTACCCCTAAACTAGACCTATTACAACTAAATTCCTGCTTGCTTATATTTTGCAGCTTGATCTCTCAGTCTCACAGCCTATCTATCATTTTCAAACTAGCTTATTTACCAGTATCATACACAGTACATCTGTTGCACCATGGCACCGTATTGAATAGACTACCCTTACCGTATACGATTACTCAGCGCTTACCAGTTACTGCGTCGTCTTACCGCGTAGACCGCATAGGCATGCAATTTGACGATTGCATGCCTTCTTACGTAGTTAGTCGTGTATTTAGCGCCAATTTGCCAATACAACTAGATGCGGGACAAAAAAGCAACTTCGAAAATTGCATGCCTATGCGGTCGTCCGCGGTTACTTTTAAGTGTTGCCATTTATTAATATTCAAAATGGTCTGCATGTTTAATGCTTTTCTGACGCGGAGAAAGTTCTCAAATTAAAATCGAGAAAATTTTTCAGATATTTTTTCAAAAATATTATTATTAATTTTCTTTGGTTGAATGGCATTCGGCAAGGCATGCAATGCATGCCTTGCATGCATGGAGAATACGCCCCTGAGTAAGTGGCCCACACACTTAACACAAGTACACCAGAATTTCACCATATTATACAGCATAACATAAATCATTAGTATAACATGAAAGATTGGTTATTCATAAGATTAAGTTTGTTTCAGAGGTTCATGTAATGATATGAGATCATTTTACAGACTATCAGTAGCTAAAATAAACAAAAAGCATATAAAGTGATATTGAAAAAATTTAGCAAAAATCAGATATGTACCAAAGGAAAAATGACAATACTAGCAATTCAAGCAGAGTTTCACAGGCTAAATACTAAGCAATATTGTAAAATTACCATCACAGGCCTAGCAGTAATAAAGATATGGTAACGAAAGAGAAAAATGACAATACTAGCAATTCAAGCGAAGTTTCACCTTCATAGGCTATGTACTGAGCAATATTATGGAATTAACACTTTTTTTTTTTTTGAAGCAATAGATAAATCACACACAAAATATACACACACAAATAAAAATTTCAGCTTCTTGAAAAAATTAGCACAGCAAGGTTCCTTTATAGAAAAACTAAAATTTTGTAAATTACTAAGCAATATTGTATATAGCCACAATCAGGTATTACCTAGTTAACCAACTTTTTTAGCAAAAAGATGAAAATTTAAAGAAACAATCAAGGCAAGCAAGGGCGTAGCCGGAAAAAAATTGAGAGGGGGGCCAAATTATTTAACTTTTAAACCTGACGTCATTTACTTATAGCAGCAATGCAGCATATTTCCCTCATATCAATGACGAGAAGCTAAATACGCGAAAAATCATTTTCAACAAAACCGCTATAGCTTTTTTGAGAGTCACGTGATGCGTAAAGAAAGTATAAGTGCAACAATTTTACGATCACATGGCAATGATGAAGTGGTGTATAGGGGTTAGTGTGATGGACTCCCACTCGCAGGGCAGGGGATCAATGCCCTCCTAGGTATACTGAAGTCGCTGTAGCGATTCTGTTGAAAAAGATTTTCGCGTATTTAGCTTCTCGTATATTGATGAAAACATAAATTTTGTGAAATTTCTGGTTAAGTCTTAAGCTGATCGCTAAATTATGCTAAAATTTTAATTTTTTCTCGAAAATGGGCAGTTATTGGTAAATTTTTACTAAGCAATTGTCAGATAGTACGCCATTGGCGCACCGAGGATTTGGCAAGGGGAGGGGGGCACAATGGGAAGTCTGAAGGTGAAACTTCAAGCCGCCAGAGGCTATAAGGGGGTCTCGTTCACGAATTTTTACGGCTTTCACACAAAAAACACTCATTTTAGCACACTTTGTTATCGAAAAAAGGGATGCAGTGAGTGCAGTCACTATGGACAATGCAAAAATATTTTCGCTGCTTAATTTATGTCTAAAAGCAGAAGCTTGGCTAATAAATAAGTGAAACGAAGCGGTGACCATTATTAGTTTGAGAAATTAGTCGAAAAGTTAGGTTTTTGGCCAAGGGGAGGCCATGGCACCGTGCTCCTCTTCCCTTGCGCAGTGCGTGTTCCAGAAGTGACCGCAACTGAAAGTTCTTTTGATTATGCGCTCTCGACCTTTCGGCTGAACATACAGCACTCTCCCGTTTGTAGACTGTATTATTGACTTGCAAACTAAAAGGATCAAACAGTCGACCGCAAATCATAAACTTGGGAAAACTACAAGAAACGACAGCGTCTTTCAAATCGTGTCCTTTTCACGGTCGCTCTGGCATCTGATTCAAAATACTGCAGCAATAGCACCGAACTCAGCACAGTTACGAAATTCAAATGACAACGCCCCGTGATTGCGCAATGTACACAAGATTTACCACATAAGGGCATAAAAACGGATCAGTGATTTCATAGTGCGAAAACGAAAAACGGAGTGTAGGCTACAACATTTGCAAAAAATAAAGGTAGCGTTTCTGACAGTGCGTGCGCCCAGACACTAGGCCTACGCTATTGACCCAGACACACTAATCTATCATCATGTATGAACAGTACTCGACTTGAGAGGGGATGCGGGGGGTACCATCCCCCCGAAAAACAACACCATCTCCCCATAAAGCATTTTGGCGTAAACCATTCCCTTGCAAGTACTGAGTATAGTGACCATCCCTCCTTACGTCTGCGTAAAAAGTTGCACCATCTCCCCATAAGTGTTTTTACGACTCGAGCACTGTGTATGAACGCATACCCGGTACATCATTTTACTTGTTGAAAGCATGTTGAAAGTTATTTAGCTGTTTAGGGGCCTGATTCGACATTTTGTCATTCGTGAATCGTGATCTACACTCGTCGCTATTATATAAATTTCTACGCAAAACTGAGAAATGCGGTTTTATTGATTTGGTGCTGTTTTATGGAGAAGACCTTGAATATGATTCAGCTTTAATTGTGACGCATCGCGCAGTTAAAGAACTTTAAGGAAAATACTCCCACCGGTAGGTTAACTTTTTGATCAAAGAAGCAACGTTTTTGCAGCAGTGTGCAACTGTGCATCGTGCTATAACAACAGAGCACTCAACGGGACTTTTATTTCTTCCAATTACCATAGCGTGTTGTCTGCACATCACTCGCTTGGGACTTGCAGAAAAACTTCGGCGTTTGGCGATGTTTATAAAATTTAGAAGCATAAGAATTTGTAAAACCACGCCCAATCTCTCTTCCCCCACAAACACAACTGTTCGAAGTCAACAACGATTAAATACACCAGAGGCGCAAAAAGTTTCAAACTTTTATTTTGTTAACAATAATTTGTAATTTGATTTATATTTTCAGGGGGGGGGCCATGGCCCCCTTGGACTCCCCCCCCCTGGCTACGCCTATGAAGGCAAGAGCTAAGTAACATTTTTTAAACAGTCAACCGGAATTCCTGTTCCTGTTCCGGTAGGCCACAAAAAAGTTCCATTCCGGCTCCTGTTCCTAAAAAATCTATGTATTCCTGCCGGAACAAATTCCTATTCCGGTCCATGGACAACTCTGGTGGACACTAGAATAGCAGAGTTGTCCATGGACCGGAATAGGAATTTGTTCCGGCAGGAATACATAGATTTTTTAGGAACAGGAGCCGGAATGGAACTTTTTTGTGGCCTACCGGAACAGGAACAGGAATTCCGGTAGACTGTTTAAAATATGTTGCAGAACTCTTGCCTTGATTGTTTGTATTAATTTTCATCTTTTTGCGAAAGAAGTTGGTTATAACTAGATGTAGATTCTTCATTGACTTTTGATCACAGTTGGGGACAGTGGCGCACCCATGGGGGGGGGGGGGCAAGAGCAGTACGTGCTGTTATTTTAAAACAGCTGTGACAGAATTTGCCCCACATCGTACTGAAGCCAAACCGGCTGGTTGGCAAAGTGAAGAGACATTGTTATCAGTGGGGGCAAGGGTGGATCCACGAAGGGGGGGATGTGTTCGATGCATCTTTTCCCACCAGCCATTTTCAAACATGACTGTTTTTGATGAATACAATTTTTCCATAATTTCGAACCTTTTCGATAACAATAGCTTAAGCCTTACGTCTTAAGCACGCATAATCGAAAATGTATGAACAAAATATATCATATTTGGTGAAACACTCAGATTAGAAGCAAAAATGTGCCTAAAAATTGTTCAAGAAGTACTAAAATGGCCACTGCAGTACGTAAATTTTCAAACATTTACCGGGGCAACATGCCCCCGGACCCCCCTAGAGCCTTTTTATTCTCAATGTGCTTCAAAACAATTCTGCCGGAAAACATCTACGCTTGAAAATATATCAAAATTTGGTGCCCCCTCCCTGAAAAAATTTCTGAATACGCTGCAGACATGAAACATTTTTCAAAGGGCTTTTTACACCTTTTTTGGGTTTACCGTCTTTTTGATTAGTTAACATTCAACCTAATTCAAAATTTCATCCCCCTCTCCACCAAATTTTTTTGGATTCGCTCCTGAGTGAGGATTGAGAATTTTTTAGATCCCCCTTTGAAATATGCCGGGTGCGCCCCTGGTTGGGATAGTGACCTGCAGTGTCTCTGCAGAAATCATGATGTACTGAAAACTTGGAGAGCTCAGTAACTGTGTGTATGATAATTTTTTATATTGGTATTGACATAATCGGTATTTACCGGCACTAAAACTGAATCATGACACCTTTTGCTAATGTTGTAGATTAGGAACATTCAGAAATTAGGAATTGTTTTTTTCTAAAATTTAGGAACGGATCGGAATAGGAACAAAGGCTTTAGGTTAGGAATGGAATTAGGAACAAAATTCTTTGTTCCGGACAACTCTGCAGAATAGACAAAGTTTTCGAGAAGGGTTGAGAGGTTACGTGACAAATAGACAAGAAAATGTTACATATAGGAGTTACCACGAATGTTACATATACACAAGAATGACGTCACGTGACGTGTAGAATAGGGATATGTTACAAATCGACAACAGAGTGGAATGTTACGAATAGGAGTTTCCCAGATATTACACATAGACAAGGATGTTGCAAGTAGACTTAAGCATGTCAACAGCAGACTGGTAAACTTAATCTCTACATACAATACCAGCAGTGGTGGGCACTCGTTACTTTTAAAGTAACAAAGTTACCGCTACAATTACTTGTAAAAAATTGTAACTAAGATACAAATACTCGTTACTTTTTGAAAATGTAATTTTTAACTTTTCGTTACTCGTTACACGTTACTTTCAAAATTTTTTCACCTTTAGTTTACGCTAAAACCGGCCGATTGGTGTAGTCATTAAGTACATCGCTACCGGTGCTGGAGGTCTTGGGTTCGATTCCCGGTCGGCCAACTCAGACAGTCGGCAGTCACCAACGGCTCGCCACCGCTGCGACATTTCTTCAGAACTGTGTAGCCAGACGCTAAGCCGGGGAGATGGGCCCCGCCATTCGTTACTCGCTTCGGCGTAAAACTGCGAGTATGATGAAGATTTCTTTTGTTTGATTTGGTTTACGCTACATCCAAAGCAGCTGCATTGCGTAGCAGCATAGACTACGGGTAGCAGACAGTGTTATTTTTTTAATTCGACTTTAAAAAGGACCGATTACAAGTTTTAAAAGACCAAAAACTATTGTGATTAACTATGTTGTAAGTGTGCCTATTTAGTATTTAGAAAACAAGAAAAAGAAGCGTATTGGAGAGACCATTATAAAAATTTGAGTGACCGTTTTGGTTTCTTAAAACGCCTTAAAAACACACAGGTAGTAGGAACGAATTTTAATACCGAAAAGTTAATAACAAGCCGGCCGGTTGACGTTACAATACAGCGACAGTGGCTATCGGTGCAGTAGGTTTGGGGTTTGTTCCCTCAGCCAGTCAGATCGGACACAGCGTCGACAACGGCTCGTAACTGCTGCGACGTTTCTTCGGAGTACGAGCGGGTGTTCCCCTGGCCGTAACTTAAGGAGATAAGCCACGCCACTCCTTACACGCTTCGGCATAATATGGCGAGTATAATGAAGATTAGATTTTTTTTGAAGTAAATTACGAATGTTAAAACCAGTAAGCTACGCCAGGGTCGGCAACTTTTTGAGCCCAGTGTGCCATTTTTTGATTGTGTCAAGATAAAAACTTCTCCGCGTGCCAAACGATTGCCCCATTTTTCTATGAAAATATCAGAGCAGACTAAAAAAAACGTCTTCACATCTGTAGATGTCGTACTTTCCTTAACAACGGAGATTTTCAACTTATGGGCCATGGTGCGAATGCGGGTCACGGCACTGTTTTCAATGGGCCAGAGAGCTTGACTAGAAAGCAACATCAACTTCCCTAATCACGCTGTTACGCTCATTCTTTGTTTTTTAATAAAAGTAAATGGGTCACTGCCATATCATATCAATTTAGTGGGCCACGAACAAAAAAAGATTGAAAAACCTTGCTTTAAAAATTTGAGAGGAGACCAAAAAAAAGTTCTTCACGTCGGTAGATGTCTTATCTGCTAACAAATAATTCAATGATTGAGTGACTTTTGAACCCACTACACTAAAACTCGCAAATAGATTCAAGAGAAAATTTGTTAAATCTTAAAAGTTTAGGTCAAAATTTGCTTGCGCATGGAATTGCTTAGCGTGCCATGCAAAACCTTCCGGCGTGCCCCTTTTGGCACGCGTGCCAGGGGTTGCCGACCCCTGGGCTACGCAACAGCCTTTCAAATATCAATACACCGCAACGATTCTTCATAGATAGACCAGCGTTTTGAAATGCCGGTCAATCAGGCCTGAAGATTTCGGTTTTAAAACGTCTTATCCAAGTGAAATTAACCTTTCACAGCGGCGCTCTATGGTAGGGAAGTGTTTTATATAATAAAAGTTTCTTTTAACTTTGCTGCAGAAAAACTTGGACATTAAAAGGTTCTTTTTTGGCAGATGTTTAAAAATTTAAATGCAACGATTTTGATGCTCTTTTTCTGCTGAAAATTGGTCGCATACGGGCTTCAGTGTTGCCATATTTTGAAAGACACAACCAAAACTCACAAAAAACCAACTTAGATGGGCCGACACACGAAAAAATTATTGCCCAAAATATTCAAATCTGAAAAACCTTACAAATGCACATTTAGTAGCTGTTTTGCCAAAATAAATACCGCTATTAAGAACTAAATATGTTTCAGCTTATTAGCCTAACAATGCCTACAGTCAAAAAGAAAATGTCATAGCTACGTTTGTATTCACTAAATTAAATGCCACATTGTTGCCTTTGCAATAAATAACAACAAATCCCAAGAGCAATTTAAAAACCCACTTCTATCAACTAGATTAACATATAGCTTTTTTCTTACAATGTAAAAGATCTACCCAAATATTTTTAACTAATAATTAACAGTATGTAAACACAAGTCATTTTGAACTGGTGAAAAAACAAATTTGCTAGAGCTTGATCTTTTTTTTTTTTCATCAATCAAGCCTTGTGAATCTTTAAAATCGGCGAGGTGTTTTTTCACACTCTTCCAATAATTTTCTCACCCGCACAAAGCATATTTCGCCCGCCGAAGAAATTCAAAAAAGAACATATCTGGCGGAAAAGTAGCGCATCTGGCAACTCTGAAAGGGCTTCAAAGACGTCTCTGCTTCGCATAAAAGACTTTAAAAAAATCCGGCGCTCTATCGCTTTCTCACTTTGTTGTGTTTTTTGTTTCTTCGTTTCGTTGCAAAGTGTGAAATTTTACACTTCCAGCAGCAGCAGCTGCAGGTCGCTTTGAATAAAGATTTTCAAAAGGTGCCAGACTGCTGGAGTCTGGTGTGGACTTTCGGTCCATCAATCACAAACCTGTTTTGTTTACAACTCCAACTCATTCGCATAAAGTTACATCGTTCCGAAAGTTCACAGAAAAATGACATTTGCTTAATTTTTGTTATTTTAACTTTTTCATTTAATGCGTACAATAAAGAGCATTGTAAAATAGTAACGAGAGACTAGTAACTTTGAAATATCGCCAATACAGTAATTTCGTTACGCAATTCGTTACTTCTTTTCAAATGTAACGGCGTCACTGTTACCGTACTTTAAAAGTAACTCGTTACTGCCCACCACTGGTGCCAAAATATGGAGCGATATCCTCCATGAAATTCAAAAATCTACAACCAAGCAATTTAAAATCAAATTCAAAAAATACATGCTTCAACAATACAATCAGTAATAAGTAACTGCAAATTGACTCCGAAGAACAAAACTTTTTTCTTTATCGCCAACCTACTTCTTTGAGAGATTATTCATCCATCGATGATGGACCAAAGAGTGGTTGCTGACTAGATGACCGAAAGGTCTACTCGCCGTCTCCCTGCGGCCTAAACTTTTATTTATTTCTTTGTTGCGGTGTATTTTTCTTTATTTTACGACCGCAAATAAATTCTAATCAATGAATGAAAAAAAAAATTTTTTTGTCTAACCTAAACCTAAACCGGAGCGCCTTTTTTGGACTGCGCTATCAATTTTGGACTAAAAGGGCATTCGCTACGTTAAATCGTAAGTGTTCTTAAGAAAATTTTTCTAAGAATGATTTTAGGGTGGCTATAACAGCGGTTAAGGACATCTGAAGTTAATCAGATTCTAAGGTTATTTCTGCCGCTGAGGACATCGCTTACGAGCTGCAGTAGCTCCTTAAAAAGTGCAGTCAGCCTCAATACAATAAGTATTTTTGAAAAAAAATGCACCTGAAGCTGTGTACCAGAACATAAGTCGAATTGAAAGTTTCAAATTCTTGAACCTAAACCGAATTTGAACTCTTAGATTTTTGCTTCTGCGAACCTGAACCAGAGGCGTAGGGTAGGGGGGGGCAGTGGGGTACATATGTCCCCGGGCGCCAAGGTACAGGGGCGCCAAAATGGGGCATGCAAAAATTTCACAAGGGTAAAAAGCCGGTCACAAGCAAGATTGCACCGGCGGCAGACATCGTCTGATGGTAGTAGACTGGTACGCACCGTAGGGGAAGGTGGGGTAAAACGGGACAAGGGGCAAAACGACAGTGGCGTAGCGAGGGGGCAAGTGCCCGGGGGCGCACCACCTAGGGGCGTAACAAGAAGTTCTTTTGATACTCTTTTTTCGACGTATTCTCACAGATTTTAAAAACTACTTCGTGGATTACTGTATTGTAATGTGTGCTGTTCGCAAAGGATTCAAATCACGCCTTACTTCCAACCACAAATCACGCACCAAAAGGGCGCACAAAACAGTGATTTTATGCACTTCAGTTTCGACGTACTCTTTTAAACTTTAAAACAATCAATTTATTGCAATGCATCTGACACCTGTATATGCTTTTGGCAAAGAAGTGAAATCACTCTTTACACCCGATCACAAATCGCCCGGTTACTCTATTATGACATCACAAAGAGGTTTGAAACTGCGCGTACATAGTTATTCGACTTTGCAGCAATTAAACAGAAGGAAATAGAAACTCCACTAGAAGAAAAGTAAAAAAAAACGATAGGTGTCTACAGTATTAGATTTTCATTACTTTAGCGTTAGATGGATGCTAAAGATTGTTGGTAAGTCGATTAAGATACGCGTATGGTCGCTCGCTGTAATACTGTGCTAAACCTACACCACAGTGCAGGGGCGGCTCGTAGTGAAGGCTGCAAAGGCTGCAGCCTACCCAGTTTATCACCTCCTTATTTTTTTTTTAAGAAGCAAAATTTTTTTACCGATTCTTGTCTTTCATACAACTATCGACAATATTTTTTTTGAAAAAAATAATTTTTGTACAAAAAATGGCAACACGTAAAGACAGCCACAGCCTTTCGTAGCAAGAACTAACCCTGTAGTGTTACGTCATCAATGCTTTATGGAAGTTTGAATTACGTTCAATGAGACGTGTTAAGGCTGTGTCAAAGCAGCCTTTTTGGTGGTTACTGAGGTGTAAAGCTTAGAGATTGGCTCTATTTAGTTGCAATCACATAGAGATACTGGGTTTAATGAAAGATATGGGATGTTACGGGTTGCATACAGCTTAAGCTTATAATACAGTGGTAAAGGCTAGTAGACTTTAGTTATACCTTATTTGAACTAATAGATTGCGTAAAAAGAAAAACTTTTAAGCTGTTGATTGACCGGTACCACAGCTTAGCTAGGTTTGTAGACTAGTGGTAGCTTTTTTGTAGCCCCACTAGATGTAGTCGACTAGGTACAATAGCAGAGTACCGGTAGTGTACTTAAATAGAAAAATTTGTTTAGGCCAAACTTGTGTTTATTCATGTAGACTACAGGTGCAGGTTACCTAGGCTACAGGTACGCACAGAATCAGCTATTGGTACAGTGGCGTGATAAAAAAAAATTGTAGAGTAATAATAATTCATGGGAAACCTGCCAGTGTTCCTGCAGTTGTGTATAGCCCAAAGCCTACCGCCTTGCTAGTGAAATAAAGAGTTTTTTTTCATTTCAAAGCGAGTATTTATTCTGGCCAGCTTTTCTAATCATGTAGCCTACCTGTTTAAAATAGTCACGAGCCGCCACTGCCACAGTGATCCTAAACTTTTTTAACCAATAGGTCGTTTCTGATAATACAGCGGACAAGTGCCGATCGAAGCATTAACTAAACTGAACTTTTGCCTCAATGGTCTTTTCTGGGTGTTTTGTTTTGTAGTTAATATTGTTTTGCTGCCGTGATTGGTGTGTAGACTGTGATTTCCAATGCGGATATTTTGAATATTTGACAGCAATCACAGAATAAAAATAGGGAAAAATCTGATAATTTAAGGGTTGCGAAGCGCAGGCCCGTTGCTGCTGAGATAATTTCGTTAAAAATGAGAAAGAATTGCAGTATCGTAGGATAAAATTGCAGCTGAGCGCTTGATTGCCCTATATGAAATGCAATTCCGTTTTCTGGATAGCCTTTTTTTCAGATCGACGGTCAAACTTCTTGTTGAGATTTTGTGCGAAAAAGCTTTGCAGTTTGATGTGGGCAGCATTCCCCAGTGTGGACCCCTAGCCGACGGTTGGGATGTTGTCGTCTCCAAAAAAGAAAAGAAAGGTCTTCACCCACAATTCTCGGCCCTTGAATGGAATCTTGGTCCCCTTGACGGCTAAGTGGTCTCCGAAAAAAAGGTCTTCACCCGAAATTCGGTGACCTCAAATGGAAACCGGGGACTCTTGACGGCTATGTGGCCTCTCCAAAAATAACAAAAAGGTCTTCAACCATAATTTGGGGCCTCCAAATGGAATCCGGAACTCTTCGACAGCTAAGGGAATCTCTCACCACACTACTTTGGGGTCTCTATGATGGGCCCATAAAATGCTCTAAAATGCTCGTGGACTCCTACACACCCATGGGCCCGGGGCAGATTGCCCCCTGTAATCCCCAGTCCCCCTCTTTTAAGCCCTGGATGGGGGGGTCCTGTAGTGTGTCGTTTGTATCCTTGACTTCAGTTGGGACGATCTATTCTACAGTATTAGAGCAAATATTGAAATTTTGGCAAAAAGCTGCCAATTTCGTTCTGCATCTCTCTCCACAATGTCTTCTGATTGTACTCGAGGGATTGCATGTGATAAGTTTTCACCGGCCCGCCTCTGGCTCAAAAAAATTGCCGCACCGTTAAATAAAATATCTCTAATTTCTAAAACAGATCAGCGTTTTTAGAGTTTACATTGTTAGCGATTTAACTAGTAGGAAGATTATGCCAAAAAAAGAGAGTGGAGCTCAGGGTCGAAAACGGCGAGCCCAATTTGAAGTGTTTTTGAATGAATCTAGAAAATTTATGAAAAAATATTTTAAAAGTAGTGGCTATGTAAAAAGACAATCGGCCGATATACGAAGACAAGACGAATCTACTGGTACAGATAATCATAGAATTGTTAAACACAGGGGGCGCAAAATTTTTGTTTGCCCCGGGGCGCAGGATACCCTCGCTACGCCACTGACCTGAACTGAACCTAAACCCGATAATTTAAAGTATTTTTATCTTTAATCGGAACTAATTTTGTCATGCAAATTCAGTGTTTTTTTTTTTTTTGGCGTTTTGAGGAACCGAAACGGTCTCTCAAATTTGTCCAGCGATCTCTCATTGATTTAGTTTGCTAGTTTTCCCTGTTTCATTTAATCCAGTTATGAGCCTCCTATCTTTTTCGTGCTGCATCTTGTTCCTTTTTTTGCGTTTGTTACCTTATTGTTTATCCGTAAAATTTAGACTAACAACTAGTGTTGTTAAAAACCCGTTTTTTTTGCTTCGTTTTTTTGTTTTTGACCATTTCATAGCTAATTGAGTAGTCTACCCCATTTTGGCTGGTTATCAGCTCGAGATTGAGGAAAAACAAGGCTGTTTTCAATGGTACCGATATGTTATTTGCAATGTCAAGTTACCATTAGCTTAGCAACAGAAATATAGCCTGTACTCGTTGCTAAAGATTACATGTATGGCATGACCATGAGCCATTTTGGGTGCCTTAAGTACTGGAGTGACTAGCTTAGCTAGTGTTTTCTCCCGGGAAGTCGGGACGGGAAATTTGGGGTTTTGAAATTGAATAATTGATTGGCGGTACAGAACTTGAAAATAGCTTTGAAAAAAGCTGTTTTCGCGTTAGGCTTCAAGAAACCCTCTGTCATAACTCTTTTAGAGTAGCTTGGAAAAAAGCTGTTTGTCTCGGAAGCTTTTTGTGACCCACTCGTCATTGGGTAATCACGTCATAGTGAGAACGAGAGAGCAAGGTCTGGTGATTCATCAATATCAGTTTCGGACGGCAGCGAAGCGGTAGTTACATTGGCGAATCCAATCGAACGCGGGAAAGTCACGCGCAGTTCTGATTGGACACGTCGTGCGATCCTAAATTCTACTAGAACAGTTTAAGAGTATTTCCGCGAAAATTTCCCGAATCCCGAACATTCCCGCGAAATTTTTTGAAAATTCCCCGTTTCCCGGGTAGTTGAAAATACGAGAAAAAAGGAAACCCTAAGCCTAGCCGTTAGGAGCACTTTTTGTCGGTCCGTTTACGGTCCAGTTCTGTTGCTTTTTTCTAGCATTGGGCCGCTAACGAGCCGCAAGACGATTATCGAAAACCCTTTAAAATTATTTATTTTTAATGATACGCTCAAGCGATTTAATTTTACAAACTAAAGCTTTCTTTGTTGTACAACTGGATAAATGGTAGGCCTTGAAGATTTACTTAATAAACGCTGTAAAAACCAATTCTACGACTAGTTTCGCGGTTTGACCTCTCCTCAGGTAGACTCAGGATTTGAACCCAGGACCTTGTGATTGAGAGATTTATCTCTCTAACCATTCGGCCACCGGGCTGATAGCGTTTTCTTGCAATTTTCAATGCGTTTTCAATGAGAATTGCATTGAAAACGCTCTCAGCCCGGTGGCCGAATGGTTAGAGAGGTAAATCTCTCAATCACAAGGTCCTGGGTTCAAATCCTGAGTCTACCTGATGAGCGGTCAAACCGCGAAACTAGTCGTAGAATTGGTTCTTACAGCGTTTATTAAGTAAATCAAGGCCTACCATTTATTCAGTTGTATTTCATATATATAGACTTACTTCAAGCGTTTATTAAGTAAATCTTCAAGGCCTACCATTTATTCAGTTGTATTTCATATATATAGACTTACTTCGGCTCCTATTATTTCTTTGTTGTATAACCTGTGTTTAATTTTTGCTCTCCAACTCGAGGTCAGGTGCAGCGAATGCAAGTTGTTCAACTGACTCCATGTAGATTTGGGTTTGATCCTTGAACGTATCAATTTGTGCAAGGTTTCTGTGGCTCGCTATCATTTTGACATTTCGCAGTAAAAAAGTAAAAATCGTTTTTGTGTAGGCCTACCTCTGGTGACTGCTGACACAATGAATTAATCACCTTCGTTTTTCATCTCTTATTGCGATAACCGGTAGAGTCGTAGCTCTAGATTAAAATATCTGTTAAAAAGCGAACTGTTTCTTCCGATTTGATATTAGAAACAGCAAAGAATGGGTAGTTTTATTGGAAGGTTACCTATTTTCCGATAGTACCAAGCGTACTCATATTGTTGGTACGGTAAATAAAAAGAGTATTACAATCTAACCCTGATTCGCATTAACTTACAATTTCAAAAAGTGTGTGACCGAAATACTCTACCCATAAACGTGTTTTTCAGCATTTTGCCTAATCCCAAATGTTCGCAATAGCAATGCGCATCAAAACTACGTAGCACTTTATTAAAACATATCTGTTAAACATACGAGTAAAACGAAAAGTCAAAGAATAAAAAAAACTCGTTTTTTTAGATTAAAAAAAAACAATAAAAACGTGTTTTTTTTTGCAAAAAAAACGACTCGTTTTTTTTGACTTAAAACACTTTACAACTCAGTTTTCCCGGGGACTACTTGACTCGAAGACCGTTAAGGTCCCTTCGCAGCGTTCTTTGACGTGTGCTGTCGATCTTTTTTTTGGGACATTCATCATCATGTGTCTGTTTATGTTTTTGCTGACGTTGCATTGCGCATCATGACGTCAACGATAAAACATTTTGATTCTCAAAATCTGCTTTTACAATCGAGCAGAAAGCTGTGTTTTACGTTATAAATTCAAATGGCAATCTTTCAAAATTCCTAATAATTCTTCAAGCCAAACCTTGAAAAAAACACTGTGCAAAGGTCAGTTGCCTATAAACGAAAAGGAATGCCGGTAAGTGTCTATTAAAATCATTTACGCATATTAAAAGGTGTGTTACACATGCGCACTTGAGCAGAAAGTATAGCATGAAATATAGTCTTAAACAGTTATCAATGAACTAAATTGATAACCAAAGCAATTTATATTAATTACAATAAGTTTATTCATCACTGATATAAAACTCGTAACCAAGGTAAAATATATTAAAATCAATAATGGTTTTTCGCGCTAGTACCTTGACGACCGAGTTTTTGCTTTATATAATAGCATAAGTAAGTGAAACGTGTGTCTTGACGGCGTCTAATAAACGTTCTGTTCTGTTCTATTCTGTCCTATAAACAAAAATGTCACACAGCGAGCTAAACCTCAAAAAAACTATGCGAGGCAGTACCAAACAAAATTGTAGTGAAACATATTGAGAAATATTTATTGCGTGAAACATTTTTACCAGCTTTATCGCGATAGATAAATTTTAGCTTTTCGATTGGTTCTGTTGCACGCTATTTCAAAACCGTTAGGATCATGTTGAATCAACGTCAAGTCTCCATCTTTTTTGGTTTGAAACTTTAAAGTATAAGATATATTTGTTGGACTGAAGTTGTCAGCCAGAGGATTCACATTCCCTGCCAGCTGTTCTGAAATGAAAACAGCGTTCTAAAAAATAAATAATTTTTCCAAGGCTTATCTGCGAATTAGATAACTTGTAGGCTATTAAGTCAAATTTAAAATAGCTTCAATTTCTTTTTTTTCTCTCTTTTAAAATATGATTGATTTTTCTCGCACTCCAGTGATTAGCCCACTTCATTATCGTTAAGCTATACACTACAGAAAAAAAAACTTTGCGTATTGGCGTAAAAGCAGATTACGGACCATGATGAGTAATTCAAACGGCCAGTTGAAGTTCGCATCCTCGAAACAAACAGAGCGTTTGTAGCTCCATTTTCACTTTGTAGTTTTCAGTAGCTTAAAATACACTGCATTGCAGGCTCTTTGTTCAATTTGATCGGATGGCAGTAAGTTTGAACTATAATGATGACTTGAACTGGAAGATTGTTAAGAACTTGCACTAGATTTCCAACTAGCTCAGGGGTGGGCAATTATTTCACACGAAGGGCCAGGTTTGGAAAAACTGTTGAAGCCGCGGGCCGCACGCTGATCGGAAAACAAGGTGAAGACCTTTTTTTTTCGGAGATCACGGTCCGCGTACGAATGTGATCTCCAAAATAAAAGGTTTTCACCTCGTTTTTTGTTCCAATTTTGCACCGTTGAGGCTTATTTTTTGAAAATCACTGCCATCCATGATCTCCAAAGAAAAAAAAAGGTCTTCCGCTAAATTCACGGTGAGAATTTAAGTTTGTGTAAGTGCCGGCGGGCTAGAATAAAAAGACCGGCGGGCCGGACTTGGCCTGCGGGCCGTAGTTTGCCCATGTCTGAACTACCGTCTGTCCTTTTGATGTCACAGAAGGAGCTTCTGGGTCTGCGCTCTTTTGCTGATATACCAAATCAAGGTAAAATATTATTAAAATCTATATTCGTCAAACTCAAAAAGTATCAGCAGAGCGAAAATTACTCGAAATTGAATCCGGAGTAATTTTTGCAAGCGACTAAACTTTTCAAATCAAATAACAATGATAAAGGCCTATATACCAGCAACTAAAACTCTTAAACGCTGCTTTCCGTCCAACGAAGCAAGCTAAATGCCAGACTCAAACTTGCAGCGAGCAAACCGTGGTTAAAAAAAAACGTAAAAAGGGTGCAGTAAGCTAAATCATGAGGTGAAGTATCTACAACGCGTGGAAAGATTGTGAAACGAGCTTTTTGAGGATTACTTAAGGTAACAACTTGTCACACATATCGTAAACGATACAAATTACGATAAAACAGTGGGAGACTGTTCGAACACCAAGTCCGGCGAAACACAAAGTTCGTGCTGCAACAAAGATATAGAACAGTTTCCTAACTATACATGCAGGCTAATTGAACAATCCTTTTTACCTACCTAAAAGCTTTTTTTGTTTTAACAAATCAACGTATACTTCCAATCGAGCATGGAAATTGTTGGAAAAAGCTCTCATTGTATTGAAATGATTACGTATAAAGTGGAATTCCTCGCCTCCCTCCAAATCTGCAATGAAAGTCTGATGTCTATTTAAAAAGAAGTGAACCAGGCCAATAGTGGGCAATCTTTTCAATGCACTGTATAATTTTTTTCACGTCAACTACTTCACGTGTCAAATATTTATGTTTTATGGTTTGATTTGAACATTATCCTTTACACGAATTTAAACAAATATTTATTTGATGTGGATACCAGACAAGAAGAGACCACCCCATAGTTTATCTTCTTTATTTCTTTGTCTGAGCTTAAACACCATGTTCTTGTGCGCATATGTAATTTCTACCTTACCACAACCAGCAGCAGCTTTTGGTAATTGTTAGTAGTTATGTTGCACTTACATATAACAGTAGGTTCCATCGAGCCGGTAAAAAATTGTTTTGCTTTCCAGCTGTAGCAAGAATTCTGCTCTTCTGTTGGTCAAAGACAGGTTTTTTCAAACCATTAAGCTTCTCAAACTTTGTTGAATTCAGCTCAAATTTCGTAGAATATATACACAAATCAAGAGCAAATACAAGGCTAACGATAAAAAAAATTATGAAAACACCTAAAGTTAGATATCATGATTAATCATAGGCTATAGCTTTCAATATCCGTCATTTTTGACCTCGGTCAGTCTGAAGAATGCTTAAAGTATTCTGTCAAAAACCGCAATTTTTGTGATCTTTGAATATTGTCCCGCTCTAAATTGGAAAAGCAAAATAATCTCAAATATACTTCGGGTAGTGGGCTTTGCTTTGCAACATCGCATGGATACCGCAACGTCTCAAACTCTGTAGAGACTAAGCAGCAAAACAAAAAAGAATTATTGGGTTCTTTTATGACGTTTCATATCAGCTAGTGCAGAGGCGGGCAACGTGCGGCCCTTTGCCACTTTTTATTTGGCCGTTCCTCTTCTTCTAACAGTTAGAAGATTTGCGCTTGTTTTTAACAGCAATGTCTCAGAAAACTTGAACGTGCTTATTTCTAAAAAAAGCAGGACTCTGTGGACGTGAAGACCTTTTTTTGGTCTTTACCGATTTTTAGTGGAAAAAACAGGACTGTGTGGACGTGAAGATTCAGCTTTATTTGCAGTGCGGCCCCCAGTAAACATTACATTTTTGGAAATGGTCCTTGTGTTAAAAAGGTTGCCCACCCCTGAGCTAGTGCTTTCCAGCGCCTGCATTTTTTTCAAGTGGGTTATATTTTACCACGTCGGCTCTGACTGCGACTGGTTGTCGAAACTGAACTGTTTATGAAATTCTTTTGTGTGATTTGCCATTATGCGCTATTTCCGGTCCCCTTACCCAAGTGCAGTGTTGATCAGCCCAAAAACAAAGTTTTTAATGGCCATTAATTCCACGCCTCATGACTTAAAACCAACTCTCGCGTAAAGCTTTTCATCAAAAATGCAATGAAAATTGCAAGATCTTTCCAATCCTTGTCCGATTTTTTACTTACAACCAAGGCAGCTGTCTTGGAATTGGTCTTATTCAAAATCTGCGCGGCTAAAAAAAATTTTATACTTTACATTGGATGTTAAAGCTTTTCTTTTCTATTTTTTATATTTGCTTCAAAAATTCTAGCTGTTTTGTTCCTTGCGTGTTGCTGCTAAAGGAAATTAGTCAACTTTAACACCAACTTTGTGTTGTTTGCAAAACACTGACTTAAAAGATCCTGAAAGAACGTGATTTCGTACGGTAGCATAACTGAATATCAGGAAGAATTGACGTACTATCCGCGTGATTTCTATACTTCGTTTTCTTAGATACGCATTCCAATTTATATAAGAGAATGCAGTTTATAAACTTCAATAAATCAATCTCCAGGAATGTTTGGTAAACCTCCGCTCTGCTGAAGTTGTGGTGGAAAGCTTATAAAAAGTGCCATATCGCTTGTATGCCAGGTTAATGATTACGTCTAGCTTACCAGACTACATTTTGTTAAAGAACATATCAAACGCAAATCTAAAGAAATAAATCATGAAAGACAGAAAAAAATTGACGAAGATTGATATTCGATGAAAGTGTTTATGATATATGATGGATAAGGAAATTCTTTTTAAACCTCAAAAACTATGAGACCATATAACATGCTTCTCTTAGCTAGGTGATTTATCTTATGTTTCATAAATCTCTCAAAACCTTTTCTAAAAAATACTTCGTTATTTTGGGGTTGAAAACGTTGGATAGTGCCAGACAAAACGCTTCGACAATGCAATTAATAGTTTACCTTGCTATTGCAAATTTTTGTATCGCAAACCACCATTACAACAGCCTTATAGAATTTTAATTGTTTGATTTTTATATAAAAAAAATGCAAAAAAAAGCTTCGATGTTATGGAATGTTCAAATTCTAGCGTTTTTCCGGAACTGTTTAAGTTGATATAGTGGGCCCACTGGTACTTGTATTTTGTATATTTCGTTGTATTTAGTGCATATTTATCCTTCAATCTAGCGCTATATCATGCTCGCTTAAGAATACCCGGCCATCTGTCTACCACACCAAGATGCTAAGTACCCTTTCCAACGGCACATCACGTAAACTTGCCGGCATGTTCTTTGTACTGCTCCTTTAATGCTGAACGTCAAGCAGCAAAGGTGTGAGTACCATTTTACAGTCGTTGGTTTGACCCGACTCGGAATTAAACCCGAGTCTACAGCTCCAGAGGTGAACACTCTTACCACTGGACATGTAAGCTGTTAAACTGCATAGCATTATAGCCTACACAGCATACGCCCATTCCACTAAATGCGGAAGTTGGCAGTAACCACAACATTTGTGAAAGTTTTCACAACAACAGCACGCCGGTACTTCAAATATTCTTGGCTGCATAATGCCTGTGATAATATTGATAATAGCGCTCTTTTCTGATGGAAAGTCAGATCAAAAGCGTTTGACAAAATAACAAAAAAACGCAATGTAGCCTACAGCTATAACAGTGAAAACAATAGAATTAAATACAGTAAATATAAGTCAAATACGAAGTTGCGATGAAAAATTTGAAAAGAATTGGTTACCGGTATTAATTTAAAGTATTTGAATTTCCAAGAAATGTTAACAATTTGGCTAACACTAAATATAACGCGACAAATATCCAATGACCCATCATCAAGTGTGGAATTTTATACTGTCTATAGTCTGATGCAAGATTTGCATTATGATGGGGAGTATTACTTTGTGATGGGTATTTGTCACGCACTTGAGCATATAGCGGTTTTGCCACGTGGCAAAATAATTCAAAAAAATGCAGAAAAAAAAGAAAACCAGTTAGGTGTCGAATGCTTAAGTGTAGAAATGTGTTTTCCTCAGGGATTTAAACCGAGATGAAGTTTTAGCACATATGATATATCAGTCGGCAAATTATTCCTAACTAGAGACCCACGAAAACGAAATTAAATCGAAGTAGAGGTCCATAAACACTAAATCATGATAACCCAAAATCATCTTTATAATTATTCTGATTTAGTGTTGAGAAATTGTGGAGTATTTTGAATTGTTGATGACTGATCAAGTACGAGCCAATATTTGAAACTAGCGAAGAGCAAAAAGTTAAATTTATGAGAGTTTCGATTGGCTTTTAAGTCATTGTCAAGGTTCACATTTAAATTCATGAGAAGTTGCCATTTGTTCTCAAATCATTTGAAGGCAGATCGAAAAGTCTCATAAATTTAAACGTTTCAAAGTATTTAGATTTTTTCGGGTTCAAACGACGTCTATTTTTCATAATTTATATTGATAGGCTGCAGGTATTGGAACTCACAAAATTTTGTTTTTTCTTGAACAGGTATTGGCTTGCGACATTGCAGCAGTTTTAGGCAAAGCAAGAGAAAGCTTGAAAATGTATTCCAGGATTGATCATCTAAATATTGGATTTTTTGCTCGAGAATTCGAAAATAAACGGAAGTGAATTAATTTATTTATTATTGGCATATTTATCCTCCTATCACGAGAAAGCGATCCATGCGCTATACGAGCTCGCTTTAGGGATGTGCCGAGTCGAGTCCGAGAACTCGACCCGAGTAATAAGTCCGAGTATTAATTGATACTCGGCCGAGTAATAAACCATTATCATTTTGACCTTTTTTCGCTTTTTATCCGAATTTGAGTTGAAATTAGGACTTCTACCGACGCGATGACCTTATATATATTTTTTTTTTTTGCTCTTCACCTAATTTTGAGTTCATATTTTGACGTCGTAGATACTCGGACTCGGCCTAGTAATGTCGTGAATACTCGTTACTCGGCGAGTCCGAGTAGTTTTCCTTGAGGCACATCCCTAGTTCGCTTAGGAGTTGCCGGCCATCTGTCTACCACACTAAGACGGGGAATTCCGTTAAGTGCCTTTCCCAGCGGCACAACAAGTAAACTTGCCGGCTTTCTCCACACTATCCCTTAAATGCTGAACGTCAAGCAGGGAAGCTGTGAATACCAATTTTTAAGTCATTGGTTTGACGCGACTGGGAATCGTAGCCCAAGTCCACCGATCCAGAAGCAGACGCTCTATACCACCCGGCCATCTGATCGATTTAATAAGCATTACTAAGTACTAGTATGGCCTTTTTTAAATAATTCCATCTACTCACAGCATCGATGTAAGCCTTTTCTCGAAGAGTTGCGCAAATTGTAGGAATGAACACCACTTTTTAAAACTCTGTATACTACAGCTAGCTCTCTCACTATGCTACTAATTTGTCTCTTAGACCTTACCTGTGATGATGTAGACCCTACTATAAGCCAACGTCATTAGACCACATGCAGTCACAAATATGGTCACCTTATGTCACCATTAAATTAGCCTACAATATAATATTTTCAAAATTTGTGCTTACTCTAATTTGATGGGTTTATTTTTCTGACATTCTGTACAGTATATTATCGATTGACATCCACTATTTTATCAATGCCACAGCTGCTTCGCGTACAACCGCCACACACGATTGGGCAAATAGGAACTGCACTCGTGCGATGATCTGATTAGAATTGAACAGTAAATACCGTACGTACAGCATTTTATCGATGTTTTCTAGCGATAAATTGGTTGTGTAATGAAACACGTTTTGTCCTGCTGCTGTAAAACCTGTACTGTACTGTTGTTTAAACTCTGAAGCACAATCATGCAATTGCTCCAGCTTGTAACTCCAAGACGTGGTTTAGATTCCTGTGTAAGTCGAATAGTCAATCGAGCAAACAAACTTTTACAATGCATTGCGAAAAAAAAGCTGTGAGGAAAGTGTAACTATTCTCAAAAACGAATTTTACAAGAAAATTAAACTACCGTTATGTGTAATCAGTAGGGTTGTTCAAACTTTGGAAAATTTTTAAAATCCTATGTTTCCGCATTTTTTCCCATTACATGGACTCAAAAAACAAGTTCTGTGAAAAATTTTTTCAAAAATCGAATTATTCCTCCCTGCGCAAAGCGTTTAAAGTTTTTACGAAAATTAGCGGTAATTCGGGGAATCCCCGTATGCAAATATAGCGTTTATCTTAATTTTTCAGTATATTTGTGCATAAAATTGCAAATAAACAAGGTAAGTCGATAACTCAACAGTCTAGAAACATTTCTGCAACATTTTTTTGCAAAAAAAATGATGGCGTCATCATAAAATAAAGGAAATCGTGTTTTTTTCCAAAAAATTGATGATACGAAGCAAAAATCGTAACAGGCTCGACAATCTTAGCGCCAATATGCACAACTGCATTTGCAATAAATGTATAACTACCTTGACTACCTTGACTTGCAGTGACGTCATCAAAATTGCTATGACGTCATCATTTCCGTTCGGGCGACATTTTGTCTGACCTCTTTTATGATCAGCAAATCTGCTATCGTCAACACTTTTCAACAATTTGACCTCACGTTATCTTTTGATCTCTTTTATGATCAACAAATCTGGTATTATCAGCGCTTTAATGTTATCGCTCATTGTGATACCAATATGCGAGTTATATCAGTAGTTGGGTAGGAGAAACATGTGCCAAAGAAGACACATCTTATGTAGTGTACAACAAGCACTTAAAATGTAAGCCTTAGTTCGAAACTGCAACTGCATCTAGATTCTAGACGATATCAGGAAGTTTTTTTGTAAGTTGAGATTTTGTGTCTAGAGATCGTCATTGGGCTATTCATGTTTTTCGGCAAATTTTGGTATAAAATATGAATGTTATCTTTGAGTGAATGAGTTAAAAGTGTATTTTGATGATGGAAACAACTTCCTCCAAACGAAGGCCTCCACTAATTATTTTCTGATAGGTAATTCAATTGATGCTCTTCCCCAAAATAAATTGCCAACCCTTGGTACAGTGCTGAGGCACGTGCTTTACTTGAAAGAAACTGGTAAACCAGAGCTGTAGTGTCTCGAGACATGTCTCGGTCTCGAGACAGTCTCGAGACACAATTTTTTAAAGTCTCGGTCTCGAAGGTGTGAAGTCTCGGTCTCGTCTCGACACCTCGAAGTCTCGGAAAATGAGCGTGTCTCGAGACCACTTTTCAAGGTTCGCTTCAAAATTGAATGAAGTAACTTAAACTTAAATTAAATAAAAACCAACTACCGGTATCACTAGTATTTCCAACATTTGCTATAGGCTTACCTTCAGTAGAATGAAAACCTACATTAATTTTTACGTATAGCCCACTGAATGCGTGCGTCTGGAATGTACTTTCACGTGTGACTGTGCTTCGACTTGGTGTTGATTTTACTTTTTTTTTTATTTCAAAAGCCAATGAGAATTTGCTTGAGTTTTCTAGAAAGTTCATTGATATAGGTTTCATTTATGATGTCATATTGGATAAATTGCAACACAGCCGCAGTACGCCAATACTGTTCACAAAACAGTGTTATTGTGTTGTTGCAATAATTTTGCAAAGCAGCTGCAGTGTCGAGAAAGTTAGCAACGAATTATTGTAGTTGGTTAACTTACTTGGTGAATGGTGAGAACAATTTTGGGTGTTTTCGAGTTAGAGAGGGCAGGCCTTTCTCAAGAGTGTATCGGAAGCAGGCATTCGTCATACAGTGAGTACAGTTGTGTAATAAATCAAAGTAACGACATACTTTTACTTGAAGTCTTTTATTAATTTAGCTATTGATTTCTCTAATCACATTAAAAACTTCATTTCAGGGTAGGTGTATAGGTATCATCATGTCGAGTGATTCTGCAGTGATTAAGTATGGTTTTCAAGATCATAAAGAATATTTTGATAGTAAAGCAAATAACAAGAAGCATTTGGCAACGTGCAAGTTTTGTCGAAAGAAAATAACCGAAAGACTTGGTACGACTTCGGCATTTACTCGTCACTTAAAACTTGTCCATCCTGCTAATTACAAGGAATATTTTGAATCAACTTCTCGTTCAGCAGGAAACGAAAACCAAAGAAACATACATTCCTTTTTTACCTCTGCTACTCAATCACCTGAATCTTCTTCATCAAAGTATGGAGCACAACATCCACGAAGGAAATTAATCAACGAACCAATTGTGAAACACCTCATTGTAGGTTGTTCACTGCCGCTTTCTATAGTGGAGAACTCACATTTTCGTCAATTTATGCACACTCTTGAACCTAAATATCCTCCTGTTGCAAGGTCTACGGTAACATCAGCGTTAATGTCTCAAATCTATGAAGATGCGTTTAACCGACTCAAAACCATTTTGCAGATGTAAGTAACGCTGCTTTTCACTTTTAAGTTGATAGATTACAAGGCAATCACTTGCGCGTTAACAAGGATATAGTGGCTTATGGTTTCGAGAAAGTGTCTATTGACAACAAATATCTGATTGATTACATTAAGATTAAACCGACCGGAATAGCGTAGAGTTCAACGACATCTCTTCTGGTGTGGGAAGTCTCAGGTTCGATTCCCAGGCCGTTCAAATCAAACGCAGTTGCAGTTTGCCACCGATGCGACATTTTTTCTTTGGTGCCCTGGCGCAAAGTTGCGGAGAGTTGAGACCCGCCAACTCGTAACACGCTTCGGCATATACGGTACCGGCCAGTATAATCAAGATTTTATTTGATTTGTCATATCGATTTAAGATTAAATTGCCCCCACTAGGAGGGGGATGGTTAATGCGTTAGCAGCGCTGTGTTTCCCAAGCGCAATGTTGCGGAGGTGAACCTAGCCTATTTTTTCACCTTGGGTGTGTGTTACTCTATGAACAATGCTTGACTGTTCGTACCACATTGATTAATGCTAGTAAGACCAACGAATCATATTGATATTATTCTCCTGTTGTCAGGCACTCCGTACACTCAGTTACGGTTGATATTTGGAGTGACAGAGTGATGAGAAGTTACCTGGGAATAACTTGCCATGTTGTCGTGGAAGAGGAGGACGACGACAAGATTGAGCTAAAGTCCCTACTTCTAAGCTGCAACAGATTTTCTGGCAGGCACACTGGGCAACGTATTGCTTCTACATTTGAATCTGAACTTCAATCGGCCGGAATAAAAGATAAGATTGAATATATAGTCACTGATAATGCTGCTAACATGCGAAGCGCATTTTCGACCACATTTCCTGTCGAAAGATCAGAGCAGCTAGATCCGGAAAGTGTCGTGCAAGATGAAAATCTAGACGATTTTTTAAATTTAAACTCCGAAATAGAAGCTGATTTTCATGAATCTCTTGATGGTTGTGCAACTGCAAAGACCCGACTGTCATGTTTCGCGCACTCTCTGCAACTTGTCGTGCGTGATGGACTCACCGAAGCTATGGTTTTATCAAAGGCTGTGGCAAAAGCGTCACGTTTGTCTTCGTTACTTCACAGGAGTACCGTTTTTAAAGAACGATTTGAAGCAAAATTTGGAAACAAACGATCGATTCCCTCTGTCGTTGTGACTCGTTGGAATTCAACTCTGCGGCAGCTTCAATCAATTATTAAGTTGGGTCTGCATTCTTTGAATGAAGTATGTCAAGATGACTTTTCAGAAGTTTCCTTTTCAGGAAGAGAATGGAATATGATGATTGATGTTTGCGATATTTTGAAACCTTTTGCTGAAGCCACAGATCTTACTCAGGGTGATAAATCTGTTACCATTAGTTTTGTAGTCCCAACAGTTTTAGATCTTTACAGTCACCTCGACAGATGTCAAGGCACGTCTCGCCACTGCCGCAGTTTAATTAATGCGCTAAAAAAATCATTACAAACTCGTTTCTTGGGAATTTTTGAAAAGTGTAAAATGCTTGGTCCGTTTGGCGGTGAAATGGTTCCATTTTCGGAAAATGTATACTTTATGGCAGCAGTATTAGATCCCGTATTTGCTTGCCATTGGATAGACGTGGATGTTGTTTGTGACGACGAAGAGCAGACAAACCGAGCTCGCAGCAGCACGAGACGAATGCTAGAAGAACTTGTTGTAAAAGAAGCTGAAAAAGCAATTGGCACATGCGATGTTGCAATGGATCCTTCAACTGGTGCCGCGAGCTCATCTATGAGCATTCACTGTTCATCCAGTGAAGAGGATTCAAGCGCATCCCCTGACAATATTGCACCACATAATCCTTCACACGCTAAACTTCCTCGCTTGCTCCTGAAGTACAATAGAATTTCCAACAAAAATTCTGTGCTCGATAGTCCAAACACAGCCCGAAAACAATACACAACATACATTGAGCAGAGTCGCCACGGACAATTGAAGCACGACAATAATCCTCTACGTTTTTGGAGGAAGCATTCACCCGAATTTCCGGCGCTAGCTGCGTTGGCAAAACAAATCCTGTCTATCCCGGCCTCATCTGCTCCCGTTGAGAGAGTATTTAGCCAAGGAGGCATAATTATTCGGCCTCATCGGTCAAGCATGACTTGCAATACATTAAGTATGCTGACATTCTTGAAATGCAATGAAAATCTTTTGTGAACATTGTTCACCATGGATTTTTATTACGTTTTAGAAATGTCAGCATACTCTTTAGTCTGTGAGTTATGTGCAGCGAACAGGCTAGCGACTGCAAGCAAATGAGGGTAGGCAAAAAGTATTTATGCCTGGGTACGAATTAATAGGCTATAGGCCTATTGGTATACACGTAGCCTAATAACAACAAACTTTTTTCTGGGTTGGGCAAATATTTTTTTGGAGAGGAGGGTCGGGTTGCAGGTCTGGCAGTGACTATATGCATTTTATTGTAACGTTTTGTATATACATCGTTTTGTAGCTGCTGCCTTTTCTTTGACTGCACTGTTCTTGCTTTAATGTTCGTTTGTGTTTTTGGTCTTGCAAAACAGACTTCAGTTTAGATTGCTTTGCAGAAGATAAGCGGTTTTCAGTTGGCTTGTTTTAGTTTAGATGGTTATTCTAAAACAGTGGTTTTCACCTTTTTCCACAGAAGAACCCATTTTGCTGTGCATGATACTAGTCACGCGACTCCCTTCGTAAATTTCATGATTCTACCGGTATTCAAAAATAAACTTTCTTAAAATATTTTGTTTTTGTTGGCAAAAAAATTAAATTTTTATTATACTCGCGGTTTTGCGCCGAGGCGTGTAACGAGTGGCGGGGCCATGTCCGCGGCTTAGCGGCTGATGGGCTTCTATCACAGCCTCGAAGTCCGAGGAAATATCGCAGCGGTGGCGAGTCGCTGGCGGCATGGTGTCCGATTTGACCGGCCCAGGGCGCGAACCCCAGACCTTCCGCACCGATAGCGATGTCTTAATCACTGAGCTAACCGGCCGTGTTTTTGTCTACAGGCCCATCGAAAGCTCTCCAGACCCTAGAAAAAAAGGCGAAGAACCCCTAAGTTGCAAGCCTATTGTTCTACTAGACTAGACAGACAAAGTCTTTCTGTCTTTAGACAAAAATTGTTATCAGTAGCCTAAATATAAATATCGCATTTTGCGTTCTCCGTCTTGTGGCACAAATGGCATCTTTTTCTGCGTTTCTAAGACAGCTGTTATGGTGTGCCATATTCTGCCGGATGAAGAAATTCGTCGGAATGTCATATATTTACGGTTAATATATTCACGATCTTTTGAGAACCCCTGATTTTAAAAGTCTCGTGTCTCGTCTCGGTCTCGACACGTTCAAGTCTCGGTCTCGTCTCGACTTTTTGCTCCAAGTCTCGGTCTCGTAGTGTCAAAGTCTCGTCTCGGTCTCGATCTCGAAGATTTTGGCCGAGACTCCAGCTCTGTGGTAAACCCAATACATCAATAGATTCTTATTTACTCTCGGCAGCAGAAGAAGTACTTCTAATTTGGTCTAAAGGAGGAATAAAAACCATTACTCAGAATAATGCGGTTCAACAGTCAACTAAAATTTAGAATAATTGGAAAGTTCTGAATAAAAGCAAAACCAGGAGAAAAGATGTTGGAAACAAACGAGACATACATATTTTTGGGGAATTTGGAAAGATTGTGGTATGTAGGAGCTGTTGATGCCATTGAAGTCATCCAAAAAGATCGTTTGCTTTCGCCGGACGAAAAACAAAAAGACATTGAATTCTATCATGACCAACAAACGAAAAGAAAAGCTACAATAGCGGGAAAAGACAAGGTATTGCAATTGGGTATCCAAAACATGAATGAACGGGTAGAACGTGAATACACACGCAGTAGGTCGGAACAATCAAGATCTGCTAGTGTTGAACAACTCCCATCAACATCATTTGACATCAGCTGCAGCTCTTCATCAGAGAAATGTCACTCCGAATCAGCTGGTGAATTTGAGTGCGAAACTGATGTCCCAACTAGCAAAAGTGACTTCGTTATTTTGCACGCCCCTAAGAACCTCATAAATAACAGTGAAGTTGCAATGGTATGTGACCGATTAAAACTGAGTGACAACGCTGCAACAATGATTTTGTCCACTTTCATAAAAGCTTGTGGTGGAGATATAAATGATTTTTGTTTGTCTCGTTTATCGACAATGTAGAAGTCGCATTGCTTCTCGTCTGCAAGTCTCGCAGCAAATAATCAGTGAATTTTCTCAAAATCCTCCCAAATAGGTTACTGTCCACTGGGGTGGCAAACTACTCAGAATCGTTACGGAGAAAGTTATGAAGCACTTTCGATTGTTGCTGCTGGTTCTCCAAACTTCACCAACGGAAAGTTTTTGGCCATTCAAAAACTTGAACTAGCCAGCGGAAAAGCACAAGCAGAAGCTACCTTTGAAGTGCTGGATTTATGGGAGTTAATAGATAATGTCACTATATTAGTGTTTGACACTCCTGCAAGCAATAGTGGTAGGAGGTGTGGAGCAACAAAGTTATTGCAAGGGCTGATGGGCAAAAAGCTGTTTTACCACGCATGTCGCCATCACATCTATGAATTGGTCATTAAATCCGTGTATCAGCAAATATTTGGTTCGGCAACAACTGGGCCTGAAAACGTGCTAATTAAAGAATTTAAATCAGCTTGGAGTAGCATTGACACAACAGAAGACATCAAAACCTTGGAATTAGACCCGTCGTATAAATGGCTTGAGCAAAAAGCGAAGGAAGTCGCAGAAGTACTGACCCAACTGTTATCCAGAGAACAGGAGCGCGAAGGCATCAATCGTACCATATTGATTCGAGATGAATATAAGGAGTGTGCAGATAACACCTTAGTTCTGTTGAACGCTGTTCCCCAACACAATGCTACGATACGAAAACCTGGAGCTGTTCATTCAGCTTGATGGTTTGAGTCAGGTTTTGTACTGCCAAAAGATGTACATGTGGTCACAAAAGATGTCTTAATGCGACGATATCCTGATTGCAAAGCTTCGTCGGATTATCTAGTTTTTAGCTTTGTTTTACGTTCCAGCTTGGCTTTGTTCCAGTATTGGATCAAATGCAGCTATTAATGACTTTCTCTTTCTGGAAAACATGAGCCAGTACGAGAAGTTTGATTCGGCTGTAGCTCAAGCTGCTTCTAAAAAACTGGCAAAACACAGATGGTATCTGGAAGAAGAAACTATCGTCTATTTCTTGTTCAGTGATCACCCTGCAATTACTAATGGAGACAAACGTGAAATGGCACAAAGACTTCTAAATGTCCCCAAACCCGAAAGTTTTCGTACCGGACTTCCAGTTTCTAATCGACCTCTGACGCCTAGCACGAAGTTGAGTGACTGATTAGGACCAGAATCTTGGTTCATTTTCCATGCCCTTGATTTAGGCTATGAATGGTTAATTGAGTCTCCGGAACTGTGGAATTCTTTCGAGTCTTTTCAGGAGGCAAAACGTTTTGTATGTAACGTAAAAGTCGTCAATGATGCTGCTGAAAGGAATGTCAAGTTTTACTCAAGAGTATTCTTGCATTTTGACAGCCGACCCAGAACAACGCGCTAGTTTAATGCAAGCCGTCGAAAAACATCGACGTGATTATCCTGACTTTCGAAAATTCACTCTTAGAAAGTGATATGCTTTTTATTAAAGTTTGAATAAATTTGTTTCTTTTAACTTCCATGTCATCACATGGTATCGGTATTGCCATGCCATCGATCCCGATCGTTGTTAGATTCGTTACTATTGTGGAAATACACCAAATGTATTACTGTAGTTGCTATTCCACGTAAATTGATTAACAATTTTGACAAAAATTAAAAGTTGATGACGTCATCAAACTTGCTTTAATGACGTCATCAACTTTCGTCAAGGTAGTTATACATTTATTGCAAATGCAGTTGTGCATATTGGCGCCAAGATTGTCGAGCATGTTACGATTTTTGCTTCGTATCATCAATTTTTTGGAAAAAAACACGATTTCCTTTATTTTATGATGACGTCATCATTTTTTTGCAAAAAAATGTTGCAGAAATGTTTCTAGACTGTTGAGTTATCGACTTACCTTGTTTATTTGCGATTTTATGCACAAATATACCGAAAAATTAAGATAAACGCTATATTTGCATACGGGGATCCCCGAATTACCGCTAATTTTCGTAAAAACTTTAAACGCTTTGCGCAGGGAGGAATAATTCGATTTTTGAAAAAATTTTTCACAGAACTTGTTTTTTGAGTCCATGTAATGGGAAAAAATGCGGAAACATAGGATTTTAAAAATTTTCCAAAGTTTGAACAACCCTACTGATTACACATAACGGTAGTTTAATTTTCTTGTAAAATTCGTTTTTGAGAATAGTTACACTTTCCTCACAGCTTTTTTTTCGCAATGCATTGTAAAAGTTTGTTTGCTCGATTGACTATTCGACTTACACAGGAATCTAAACCACGTCTTGGAGTTACAAGCTGGAGCAATTGCATGATTGTGCTTCAGAGTTTAAACAACAGTACAGTACAGGTTTTACAGCAGCAGGACAAAACGTGTTTCATTACACAACCAATTTATCGCTAGAAAACATCGATAAAATGCTGTACGTACGGTATTTACTGTTCAATTCTAATCAGATCATCGCACGAGTGCAGTTCCTATTTGCCCAATCGTGTGTGGCGGTTGTACGCGAAGCAGCTGCGGCATTGATAAAATAGTGGATGTCAATCGATAATATACTGTACAGAATGTCAGAAAAATAAACCCATCAAATTAGAGTAAGCACAAATTTTGAAAATATTATATTGTAGGCTAATTTAATGGTGACATAAGGTGACCATATTCGTGACTGTATGTGGTCTAATGACGTTGGCTTATAGTAGGGTCTACATCATCACAGGTAAGGTCTAAGAGACAAATTAGTAGCATAGTGAGATAGCTAGCTGTAGTATACAGAGTTTTAAAAAGTGGTGTTCATTCCTAAAATTTGCGCAACTCTTCGAGAAAAGGCTTACATCGATGCTGTGAGTAGATGGAATTATTTAAAAAAGGCCATACTAGTACTTAGTAATGAATAACTTTCGTTTATTTTCAAACTCTCGAACAAAAATTCAATATTTAGATGAATATAATCAATCTTGGAATGCATTATTTTTCAAGCTTTCTCCTGCTTTGCTTTGCTTAAAACTGCTGCATTGGCGAATAGGCCAATACATGTTCAAGCAAAAACAAAATTTTGTGAGTTCCAATACCTGCAGCCTATCAATATAAATTATGAAAAATAGACGTCGTTTGAACCCGAAAAAATCCAAATACTTTGATCAGACCAATATAATGCATAATTTTAGCTTGTAGTAAGGCCAGTAGGGATGTGCCGAGTCGAGTCCGAGTACTCGGCCGAGTATTAAGGCATTACTCGGCCGAGTCCGAGTATTAATTGATACTCGACCGAGCATAAGCATTATCATTTTGACCTCTTTTTTTGTTCTGCACCCGATTTTGAGTTGAAATTAGGACTTTTACAGACGTGATGACCTTTTTTTCGCTCCTAATTTTGAGTTGATATCTTGACGTCGCAGAATAGATAGGCTACTCGGCCGAGTGATGTCGTGAATACTCGTTACTCGGCGAGAAGCAGCCAGATTTATTGTTCTGGGGCAAGTTGTTACAAGTGTAACAACTTGCCCCATCCAAGTTGGCATTAATTACTTTATTTTCAGCATAAACTGGTTATGTTAATGTAATAAACAAATATAGATATTAAAAACACAGTTTCTCAGCTTTCATTACCAGCGAGAATGATTTGAGTTTTAACGCATAAATTTTCCAAAATCAGTTTTTCAATTTCTGCAAAATTGTACTTCGGGTACTCCAAAATATCCATTTTTGAATAACTTGCGTTTTCTTGGATTTCGCGAAAATCATTTTGTCTAATAGTAGTCTGGCAGCAGTAGAATTGATAACATCAGCAAAATTAATTTATTTTGATTTCTAGAAGGAGTGAGGGCTGTTGTAGCAACGTGCCCCTGTAACAACTAGTCCCGGTCTCCCCTACAGTGGTTAGAGTAGAAATGTCTTGGTTAACATTGTTTTAATCTGTGGGTTTTAAGTTAAGTTTCAGTTCAATTAAAAAATCGTCTAGCTTAAAGTACGTCATATCTCTCTTAAATTTAGTTATTTTGTTCAATACGCATTTAATGATTTTGGCAATGAAAAATGTGGGGAGATGATCAGAAATATCAAAAATGCATACCCCGCTTTCATGAACTTGATCCGCGATGTTTGTATAAATATGATCAAGCAATGAAAATTTGCAATTATCCGCAAACCTAGTTGGAAGGTCAATGAGCAATTTGCATTCGAATGAATTGAAATCGTTCATGCAATTTTCAGTTTGTGGATTTTTTGCTAGAGTTTTGATTTTTATGTCTCCTACCACAATGTAATTAAGTTTTTTGTTTTCTAACTTGCTTCAAATTTTCACAAAGTTTTTCGTGAAATAAAGGAATAGGGTAATAGACCCCCGAGAGTCGAATAGACCCACTGCAATTCCTGAAGAATCCGTGGCGAACAAAGTCTTACCGTACCGTTGAATACAAAGAAGTGGTTCTTAGTCAGACGTGCTTTTCGCTTTTTGTGTTGAATTGATTGAATATCTTTTGTGCTTCTTCGCACGCTTTAATGCTCTTTGTGGTTGTTCTAATTTGCAGTGTTTCTCATTTACGTTGTTTCCAAATAAAGAATCTATATTTGCAGTGTTTCTAAATAAAGAGTCTGTGGCAGGGGTGGGCAATTACTTCACACGAAGGGCCAGATTTGGAAAAACTGTTGAAGCCGCGGGCCGCACGCTGATCGGAAAACAAGGTGAAGACCTTTTTTTTTTTTGGGAGATCTCGGTAACCACGAATGTGATCTCCAAAATAAAAGGTTTTCACCTCGCTTTTTATTCCAATTTTGCACCGTTGAGGCTTATTTTTTGAAAATCACTGTCATCCATGATCTCTAAAGGAAAAAGGTCTTCCGCTAAATTCACGGTGAGAATTTAAGTTTGTGTAAGTGCCGGCGGGCCAGAATAAAAAGACCGGCGGGCCGGACTTGGCCCGCGGGCCGTAGTTTGCCCGTTGGTTTGCCCATGTCTGGTCTATGATTGCAACATGACTTTATTGACTTATCTAAATATCTACATAGTGTTAGGAGAATAACTTTTTATATTTTGCATATCATGTGGCGAGTTTATTTTGCGCATAATGTTAGAGCTGCTGAATGTTAATGTTTCTTTAGGACATCTGATCAATTTGAACTTTCTGCATGGAATGATTAGTCCATTTACTTCAGTACGTACGGTATCCTACGTGATACACCGCTGCAGTAGGCTAGAGATGACTCGGGCTGACTTTTTAAGGCCCGGACCGCCCACGGCCCGGAACCTCTGGCCCAGTAACCGTAACCGACCCGGCAACTTGTACCAAAAATAAAGCCCAGCCCGCCCAAAGCTCATTCTTTTTATGAACCTTTAATCACATTAATGAAACTTAAAGGGATTTCAAAAAGTGGTAGCGGCTCGTTAGCGGCCCAGTAATAAACAAACATAGAACCAGGCCGTTAGCTCACGAATATATTTTACGTAAACTCGATGACAGACAAACAGTCTGTGGAATTTTTATGGATCTTGCAAAGGCTTTTGATACAGTGGACCATAATGTTTTACTCTTCAAACTAGATCAATACGGAATAAGGGCGGTGGCTTATGATTTAATTAGCTCGTACCTTAACAATAGGAGACAACTGGTGGCAGTTAATAATTACGAATCAGATGAAAAAATAATTGAAACTGGTGTTCCTCAAAGCAGTGTTCTAGGGCCCTTGTTCTTCCTCATTTATATTAACGATTTAACGCGCTGTTCTAATTTTGATGTTACGTTGTATGCCGATGATAGTGTTCTAACCTTGGCACATAAAGATGTGTTATCTTTACAAAATAACGTCAACCATGAATTACTTAAAATTGACAAATGGCTTCGCATCAATAAGTTAACAGTGAACTTGGATAAAACTAATTTTTTATTATTCTCTAACTGCTCTAGACCACCAAAATTTAACATATCGTTTGCAGGTTCTAGTATCAAGCCATGTGATAGTGTAAAATACTTAGGTGTGTACTTGGACGATAAGTTAAACTGGAATAGGCATGTCGGTTATGTTATTACTAAGCTATCATCAGCTTCCGCAATTTTTTACAAATTAAGAAACCTCCTTCCGATCAACATTCTGATGTCTGTGTATTACAGCATCGTCTATTCTCATCTACAATATGCTGTCATTAGTTGGGGTAACTGCTCTGTCACGTTAAGACAACGGCTACAAATTAAACAGAATTCGATAATTCGTATTATCAACAAATCTAGAATTTATAAAACTAAATTAAAGCCTCCGTTTGAAAAAATGAACCTTTTTAATATCAGTGCTATTTACGAACTTGAGGTTGGTAAATTCATGGCTAAATTACAAAACAAACAGCTACCTGATTATTTTAATAGTTTATTTTCTTTAACATCTTCATTTTATTCGTATTCTACTCGTAGTGTGGCTAATGAAAAAATTTTTTTAAATAGAAGTTATTTAATTAAAACAGAACGGTCCATAAAAATTGCTGGTCCTAAAATTTGGAATAACCTACCTAAAACTATCAAAGAAAAATCTGAGGAAGTTAAATCTTTCAAAAGTAGTTCAAAAGTGTACCTTCTTTCTGCGCAAGAGTTTTCATGATTATCCCTTTAACAGAGCTGGTATTTCTACAAATAAATTGGTTAACTTTATTTATTATTATTATTATTTATGTATTTTCCTTCTTTTATTCTTTTTTGTTTTCTTTTCTTTTTTTTGGTGTTATTTAATGTAATTGTAGTAGACCTAGTTCTAGATCATACTTCATTTATGTAGGTTTTTATGCTTTTATATTTTTGTGTACCTTATGTTTTTGTACCGTGAGGAGATGCAGACTCGACGACCTCTCAGGTCTTTCGCATCTCCATTTGTGACATTATTTGTTAGTTTTTTGTTGTTGTTATCATTGTTACGCACCATTATTTTGTTGTTTGATTTTGTCGAACAAAATGTGAATTGAGTTAGCGGACCAATAAAAAGACTGGTTAACGGCTCGTTGGTGGGTCTCTTAGCGGTATGGGGTCATGCCGCTTCAATCCGCTCACGGAAAACCGTTTTGCAAAAACGGAGTTCTGACGAACTGTTCCGCAAAAACGAAGGATTTTGTGTTTGTGTAGTGTTTCTAGTTGCAAGTGGGATTTACTAGGCCTTGTTACGCTATCACAAAAAACGCCTAGAAAATGGATTTCGTGATACCCACCGAAGAACTAGATGAAACTTCGTAAATTTGAAGATTAAGAAATGCTGAATTTAAATCTCGTGTCTTCCGTGTCCAACAGGTGCCGTTACGTCATAATGACGTCATAAAGACAAAAATAGCTCTTTCAAAGATGCAGAAATTCCACACACTTAAAAGCCTCTAAATTTTTTTGTGGTTGATGTAAATGCATCAGACCACTTTTAAAGTAATCTTTGGTTGACAGACTATGTCCATGCCAAACTGGGACGTCATAAGTTGATGACGTCATAACCTACAAGTCAAAGATTTTGTAAAAACAATTATTTTTTCTGGATGGGGTGTATACAGTTCCTTGTAACTTCGGTTGTAGTACGTTTAACAAGCTAAAAATTGGTGTGAAAAATTTAAATATACATATTACCACATCTGCAAAATTTCGACCAGTTTTATTCAGTAGTTTTTTTGCTATTGACCAACAATGATTACATATTAACCATTAGCTTAAACCGCAACCAGACCAGAAAATAAATAATCATATTGAGTAATTGCTTCCAACTTCTTGTGTTAGTAATACAAACACTTTAAAATGGTTTGGAGACATCTCTAGTCAATAATTTGCATCTATTTCAAATACTGACGTCATAAGTTGATGGCGTCATAACTCACAAATAAGATTTTGCAAAAAATATATTTTTGCTAGACAGGCTGTATATACAGTTCCTTATAACTTCATATATAGTAAGTTTAAAAAGCTGAATTTTGGCTGGGAAAATCTAAGTATACATATTAACACATCTGCAAAACTTTGACTAGTTTGATGGAGTATTTTTTTTCTTCTATAGACGTACAACAATTAGTTATTTACCGCTAGCTTAACGCGCAATCATACAAGATAGTAAATAATTGTATCGAGTAATTGCTGCAAACACTTAAAAATAGTTTGGGACATTTTCAGTCAATAATTTGCTTTTGTGCCAAACACTGACGTCATGAGTTGATGACGTCATATCACCCACAAGTAAAAACTTTCTCTGAACAGAGTGTACATAAATTTTTTAACCACTATTTTCATTGAAAAACAATGTGAAACTTGACGTGGATAAATTAAGCATACGGTAGATACTGGCACACTTGCAAATTTTGTCCAGTTTTATTAAATACTTTCTAGGTTGCGAGACGATTATCCTACTCTCTAACAGCTGATAACTTTACAATACTTCACGTATTTCAACTACTGCATCAAGTTAACGCTAAGGAATTCAATTGGTATAAATTAAGTACTTCAAAGTATTTTTTTAATGTAACCAAAAACAACATACCGGTACCCTTTGCGTCAGTTTTGTGCAATTAAATAATGGCATCATAATTCTCGAAAGAAATATATTTTACGAAAAAGAACTTTATTGGATCAGCAAATTAATTTTATTAGTTATTGTTTGTAGCTGCCAATCTACTTTAAAAAGATATAAACATAAATTTTTACGCCGTAATATATTTTCATTGACTAAATTTCGTATCTAGCTAAAACACCTATAAGCTACATTGATAAGCAGGTCTTATCACTTGAAAAACAAAGAGAAATTTGGTGTGAATAAGCTATATTAAATTTCGTTACATTAAAATAAAACCTTTAGTTACGACAAACACATTTCAACATTTTTCAACTAGCTACAAATTGGTTGTCATCACTATCATCGTCGTCATTACTGACATCATTCACTAGTTCTACTTCAATTACGGTCTCCAAATCATTTTCACAAACAACGCAAGAGCAGAGTTCGGTGCATGATACGCCGTTTCCAACGCAAGAACACTGATTTATTGTCTCTGTTAACAGTCTGCTCAATCTCTTGATCTGCGGCTGTTGCGAAAAATCCGTATCGCTCTTGTTGCTGAATTGCAAATTCACCAGCACGTAAATGCTCAAGAGCAAATGGGTGTGCTTTTTCACATTCACGCATTTCATGCAAATAGACAGGAACGTAGCGAGAATAATTCACACAATCGTAGGCAAGCAGCCAAGGAGTTATCTTCTCCAAAGTATTTAAATGACCTTCCCAATCTAATCGACGGGTACAGCTAATAAAGTGTAATAAAGTAGACACCAAATGGCTGCAACAGGGCAAAAGTAGGGAAAGCAGAGGCTTGCGTAGCACAGAACATGTCGTAATTGCTTACAAAATATTGAAAGACATCTTCCTGAAGTGGATGGAAAAGCAGAGATCATCGCCTCGGTCAAGTCACTAATTTCTTTTTTTTTTACACATATTGAATGAACTTGATGACCGCAACGCTTATATGGACAAACTTTCAATTCTTTCAGGAGAATCATCTTCTGGAAATATTCTTTTAGAATTCGAACATACGCGCCTTTCAATACTTCTTTCATTGGTAAATCGAAAATAGCATTATTGATGAAAACCATGTCTACGGGCGCTCGGTGACAGATCAGTTAATGAATTTATATCCCATATAATTGCAAATTTTTAGCAGCAATAATTTTTTCAGTACAATCCAAACTCAGCCATTTATAAGCACATTACTTTAGAGTGCTGAAACTTGTTGAAGTAAACTTTTTTGAATCACTTTCATAGACGTCATCATAGTGAACAATTATGCATTTCATCAAATCAAAATCAAATCTTCATTATACTTGCGGTATTACGCCGAAGCGTGTAACGAGTTGCGGGGCCCATCTCCGTGGCTTAGCGCCTGGGCTACACAGCTCCGAAGAAACGTCGCAGCCGTGGCGAACCGTTGGCGACACTGTGCCGATTTGACCGGTCCGGGAATCGAACCCCAGACCTACCGCACCGAGAGCGTGCGCTTGACAACTGAGCTAACGGCCATTGATTCTCTAAATTATTACTCACCGAAAAATGAAAATGATAAGCGCCAAGCTGAATGAGATCTATTAGCACCAATAGCATTGGCAGAGTATTTTTGTATTTAGTCGCATATTTATCCTCCTATCGCGAGAAAGCGATCAAAGCGCTATACGAGCTCGCTGAGGAGTTGCCGGCCATCTGTCAACAACACCAAGATGGGGGAATCCCGCTGAGTGCATTTTCAAACGGCACAACAAGTAAACTTGCCGGCTTGTTCTCCACACTGTCCGTGCAATGCTGAGCGTCAAGCAGGGAAGCTGTGAATAACATTTTTATAGTCATTGGTTTGACCCGACCTGGAATCAAACCCAAGTCTACAGCTCCCGAGGCGGACGCTCTAATCACTCGCCCATCTTAGCAGTATGGAAAACTAGTCTGTCCGTAGGAATTGCACCCAGATACTGGATTACCACAAAAAGCACGTAACTGTAGCCTGACTTTTTATCATCATTTCCTCACAAACCCATCCAGCAACAGAGTATACAGATACGTAGATTATATGACGTTTCTGCAAGTAAACCTATAAGTCATTTCGATAAGCTAGGCTAACCGACTTTTAAAAAGGTATAATAATACCGCTTCAACTTTTTAATTTTATCTATCTCTACACTTCAGCAGCTAAACCTACCTAAGTTTGTGCCACTAGCACTTGTAGACTGCCATGCTGCCAGTTCCACTATTTCGTTGTTTTACCTTGATCAGCTGTTTGGCGTAACTATGACGAAACAGCTGATAAGAACATGTTTCCAAATTTTAACTTGCATAAGTTAATTTTTTATGAGTTAGATGCTGTCACTTCATTTAAAAATTATACAAAAATAATTAAATTCAGCTTACAATTTAACTTAAAAATCAATATGTTAGATATTTTTTTCTACTTCAGTTTAAAATGTTATCGAACACTGAGCAAAAAACATTTAGAAACTAACACGGCAACACCTAATGACGAAAAAGCAGTGATGCGCTTTAAGCGCAATAGTATTCATCCGCTAAAATTTTTCAATATTCAAACGGTTATATCTTAAAAACGGCACCTACTTGCACAGGAAGACACTCCAGTTTTGATCTACTACCATAATTATATTTACAGACAATTTTTTACATAGTTCTTCGTTAGGTATCACGAGACGACAAGATAGAGGACAGTGCAACAAGGCCTATACTGTGAAGATGCGATCACACTGAGAGGTTAAGACCTTTGAAACGTTGTGCAGGTTTATCTTAATATGACATCACATCGCAATGACTTTGCGCGGATGTGATGTCATAATAAGATAAATCTGCACAATGTTTTAAAGGTCTTAAAGTCTCAGTTACGGTACGTGATCGCATCTTTACGGTTCATCTTGTTTGCACATCAATACATTTGCAAACCAGCTACCGGTACGCTTTAAGTTGCAATGCTTAGACTACCAGTAATTAGTCTAGAATCTTTCGCTGAGCAAATTGCAGGTACGGAAGTTGATAAAGAACATTCAGCAGTTCAGTAGGCCTAGTCTAGTAAAAACACAGAAACTGAGAAACGGTTGCCAGGATGGCATAGGCATAGGCCTATAGGTATGGTAGTGGTTTGGAACATCATTTCTAAAACGTTCATGATCGGGGGCTCATGTAATCTACTTTTTAAAATTTCTGACAACTTTTTGTACAGAAGTGGAGTTAATTGGTGTTGCCACCATAGATAACTCGAAATCGGTTAGGATTAGGAGTACAAACTCGATATTCCGCACAGGAAGGACATTGGTGTAATGATTGAAAAAATCAAATTTCAAAGTTTTGGAGTTAATGGGTTTGCCAAGTGACGGCAGATAATGTGAAGAAAAGCAAAACTAGGCCTGTATGCCTTGTTGTTGCCTACTTCAATAAGATGCTACACGATAGCTTAGTTACGTGGTTACTATATCCCTGTTTGGTGAAATCTAACAAGCTGCAAATTAAACAAAGTGAGAAGCAATACTCAACCAGAAAGCTCTGAAACACAGAACAAAAGCAACTCCTAGTCTAACCGAGTCTGGATTTTTTCTTGGTACTCATGTAGGCTAGTACCTTCATCTGTTCATTTCTTTCCTGTGACAGGAAGATGGAAAAAAAGAAATCAATCAATTTCTGTTTCTCTGCACAATTTTCTGCCCAGTCTATAGTCTACTAAATGAATCATCCTGGTTGGCTAACCAGAGTATATTGCACTCTATCTGTACTGTTAGTGTCAATCGAGATATACAGCATATGGTAGGCCTAATAAAAACGGGTCAAATCTAAAATAAGCCGTAGCGATGGTTACTGAGGACAGTTGACTGAGACGGTTACTGAGGAAAGAGGACAGTTGTCAAGTTGTCTTTAGAACTTAATGAGTATTAGTCTAGTCAACATTGCTGCCATGTGATCTCGCTTACTTTGTTGACAGGAAACTTTTTAAGTTCAGTTTATTTCGCCAAGCTATACAATGCAACCCATCAGCAAGTAGACAACAAAAAGCCACAAGGAGTTATCGAGGCAGCTGTTACCTCACCAAGGGCCTTAGGGGCTCTTCGTTTTTAAGCCACTTCATACCGGTATTACATCGGATGGTTTACTCTGAAGCTGACAGGAATTTACCAAAACGTCATGCGTAATCTGGTAATGCAGGCATGCTCGTAGCCTAACCCAATGCGTGTCTGGGGTATGAGATGACATATTGGGGAATTTCTGCTTGCCGCGTTAAAGTAAACCATTCATTGTATTATGAGGCTGCTTAACGATGAGCCCCGGATCTCAAAGCAATTTATATGGTTGGCATGGCTAGAACCTTTTTTCAGTATCTTCTTATCGTTACATATTGTAGTCTTTGGAAGTTAATGCTTTCAATTTAGAGCATTCTGCGTGTTTGTAAAATAATCTTGCCTAGTGTTGAAATGCTTTTGTATAACTTCAAATTTTAATGTGGATTGATTATATTGAAGTCATATCTATCGTAGCTCGCGGAAGTTTGTAAGGAAAACAAAGATTTTGGCAATAATGAGTTGTTACAATAGCCAATCAATGGTATGAAAATACTTAAGTGAAGCAATGCATTGTTGGTGATTTTTTTGCTTAATGGACCAAATTTGCATGTATTTTAATCATCTTTGCATGTGTTTTTTATTTTTATTTAGCCTTTTTCTTGTTATCATGTAGCTAAATTTACTAAATTTAAAGCTGTGGGTATTTGTCATGAAAAGATATTCTTAGCAGTGGGCATTGTGTAATTTGAAATTGAATGAAAGATCTGAGCTCAAAATAAGCATATGAACGTGTATGCAATTAGAAAAACTTGATGTTTTAAAGACGAGGCTTCTTGCTGAAGGTTCTTACTAACAATTATGCTAACAATGAGGCTTCTTTCTAACAATTATGCCATCTTGATGCAATTTGCATGCAAAGTTCTGTGTCATATACCAAAATAGTTGATAGTAATTGTGCGATATTTTGAAGTTTGATTTTGGCCAGTTGAATATTAAATAAACCTGGAGTCTTCTAAAAGTATGTTTTCCTTACACAAGACTGGATTCTTCTGCAAGACTCTCCTCTGCTGCTTTCTCATGACAAGAGTATGAAGTGAAGAATCAGGCAATACATACTTATTTGAACCATCTTGAGGCAGAGTTGCCCAAAGTTCCAGAGAATCCATTTTTTTTAGTGGACAACAACAACTTTAGCAATTATGTTCCTTCATGTATGCACGATTGCACGAAATGATAGTTTGATTGATCTGTTCTTAAGTTTGTAGTGATTGCGAAAGCACAGCATATATTTCCCACGTTGCTACTCACAAAGTTGTTCTTGAAAAAGTTTGCCAATGTTTGAGCAACTATAACTTGGGAATAAGTCTGCCAAAATGCGTCCTAGGACAGCCTTCTCTTAATTACCTAGAATATCAAATCAGCGCAGAAGGTTACACTGCTACATATAAAAAAGTAAAAGCTATCAATCACTACAAGTTTTAGTTGATCTGCTGTTTGTAAAGCAGAATTTTTCCTGCGTTCTTAGTTATGAATGATTTTCTTCATTTCGACTAGTCAGTTTTCCTGCAAGCAAAAATTCTACTAAACGACAGAAACAGACCCTGTTCAAAAATCGGTATTTACAGAAACCATAGTATGCTGCATAGCCAGTTTCATTTTTGTCTGACAATTGTTGAATCAAAGACTGACATAATTATGCTTTTTTGCTAAATCAGAGTATAGGTAAACTGCGTAGGGATTAAAGTGACTTTAAAATTTTTTGAGTAAATTTGCTAAAACATCAGTACCTTCAATGCGAAATTGTTACTCAAAATTTCTTGTGCATATGAGAAATCTTAAAAACTGTGCAGTGATGTAGAGAAATTCTCTGCTTGACTGTTAACTCTTGTGACTTGTAAATTGCAACTAATAAAAGTTACATCTTGCATTTCTCTTCATTTAGCAGCAGTGGTATGGTAATCTTGGCACTGAACCTTTTGATGATGGATCATATGATCATGATGATGTTCCTGAAGATGAGTTAGTTGATATGATGAGTGGTACCGGTAGTCATGATTTTTCCATTGACGGAGACCATCTTGAAACGCTGCCTCAGCAATAGTCAGTACATTTTAAATTCTGGCTGACACTAGCTAGTTCATATGATAGGTTAGGTGTAATGGTTTTTTGCGCTAAAAGCTGGAAGCCCGTTGTAACGACTGGAGCAATTGTAATACTTTGGTTTAATTTCTACCCTGGCTTGCGTTAAAGAAAGCCAGTACACTATATCAGGGTTCTATTCCATATACTATGAAACAATTTCTAGCCAACATTAAAGTGCGCTGACTGTAATAATGTTAATAGACAATCTTAAATTTTAATGACGTAGCAGTTTTTATCTTGTGAAGTTCGGTTCTCTATATGGCGATGCATGATTATTTTTGAGTGTCTAAAATCTGAGTACATGTGAAGACAATTCGTATGAGGCTAATAGAGTTAGTTTTTTAGTGCTTTAAACGTAGTATAATTATTTAGTTAAAACAAAATTGACCAAACTCCGAAATACAGTAATAACGTTTTTTATCATTGTGATGGTGACAGCCAAAGTTAGATAGCAAAAAGTGTTCATTTATATAAAAAAGCGTGTTGATATACCGGTATTCTATTTTATATCTTGGCTGCATTCTTCTCAGTTTATTTGGTTCTACACGTGTTAATGACTTGATGTTGTGTTCAAAGTCAAATTCTGTTGATCTGAGGAATAGGTAACTAAATGTTAAAATATCTGTTTTTAGGTAACGAAGTAGCATTAGCTATGGTAAATTCGTTGATTAATGTTGTACTATATTTAGTTGGTATCATGGAATGCTTGGTCGTGCTAATGCGGAGGAAAGGTTGAAAGAAACTGGTATTCATGGTTCTTATTTGGTTCGTGAAAGTGAAAGAAAAGCCGGTTCTTATGTCTTGTCGTTTTTAAGTCAGCAAAATGGGGCTGCGCATTTCAGGTACGTGTGCAACCTCCTTGATGCGATACATTTTTTTCATGTTGTTTGTAACTAGATTTCTTTTTTGTTACAGAATTATAGCGATATGTGGTGATTTTTATATTGGTGGACGACAGTTTGAATCACTGGAACATTTAGTTTCTTACTACACTTATCGATCATGTTTGTTAGAGGTAAAGGTCGAATGAATATATCAGGCTGTTGTTCAATCACGAGCTGAAATATGTGGGAGGCCACAAAATGAGGTTTTGCTTTTCTTTTTTTCAAGCCGCATAAATGCAGCTTAGGTTTTTTATGCTAGTGAAGTATGCGCATCATGGAAGATGACCTAGTTGCGCATCAAACTCACTAAGCCAGCTCCGGAGCCCAATGGACTAACCACACGGCCAACTCCATGTGCTAGGTTTTGCTCTCCTGGTCGGCGGTTCCTCCAAATACTCTATGAATTAAGTACAATCGGCTTCATCTGTAATCAAACCCGTCACAAAGAACCTGCAGCCAACGTGCGTTACCGCTTGGTTGTGTTTCTATTTTGTTGGTGTTTTAAGCGGTCAGTTGGCGTTGTGTTTAGCATGTCGTGCAGATGTTTGGGGGTTCGATTCCCAGGCGAAGTCAAATCGGACATGTCGCCAGTGATTGCCACTGCTGCGATTATCTTCGGAGCTAAGTTGCCCAGGCACTAAGCCGTGAGGAAGAGTCCCACCACTAGTTACACGCTTCGACGTAATACCGCGAGTATGATGAGGATTTAGTTTTTGTTTGTTTTGAAATGATGCTCGTGCTTTAACGTTGTTTTCTCCAGGGTGAACAGTTAAAACATCCGGTGCCTCCTCCTGAACCAGTGGATGATCGACGTCGTGTGCAAGCAATTCTTCCTTATCAAAAAGTCCCAGATGCAGATAACGATGAGCTCTCGTAAGTTGAGAGTTGATTTTCCGCGTTTGATTTTGTTGAAAAACACCAGCTGTGACAAGTTATGTTCGTCATGAAACATAAAGGAGGATTTCTACAAAAATAATTTTTTGGCGAATATGGACGCATCATGTCCGTTTTTGCAACTGGTTGCAAAACTACGCGGTTTTGAGTAAAACATGGCAGCATTTTGCGCACATACTGATATGGCTTAAAACGTAGATGCAAAGACTGTGTAGATCAACCTGAAACATTGTTGTAGTGAGGTTTTGGAAAGCGGTAGCTCATGTAAGCTACATAGCTGTAATGTAATTTGAATTATTGTACACTGTCTAAGCTTGAAAATACGTTCTTGGTTAAGGCACTAACGACATAATTACCGAATGCAGCCAAATTTTCTGCCTGTTGTAATGGCCCAGCCCCTACTTCTGTTAAAGACTAAAAGAACCAGAATTTGTGGATGAAGTGGGTCATACTGTGGCGTTATGACAGACATACACGAAACACCATCTTTACGAGACGAGGCGAGTTCATTTGTCAACACAAAACAATAGAAAACGATGCAAAAAGAAAACAATCGAAATCAGTTCATTTGAAAATTAGTCATAAACTCGTAGAAAATGCTATCTACACTTGTGAAATAATGTAGAGATGGAGATGCGAAGTGACCAAAAAGGTCTTCGAGTTGAGCAGCTCTGTTTGCTTTAAGCGGATTTGCTCAGGATAACTAAACTGCTAAATTTTAGATTTGATAAAGATGACATTTTCATTGTTCATAATGACATGGAAGGTGATTGGATGTGGGTGACGTCGTTGCGAACGAATGAAAGTGGCTGTGTATTTCGAGGTTAGTATATTGATACGTTTGAACACGAGCTGAAAATTTTGATTTGATAGAGTACAATCTCAAATAATGTTTATTCACGGCTTCAGATATTTGCGTAGGATCTCCGAAACGTTGCTGTGCACTAGAAAGTAATTTTTAACACCGGCCGATTTTGCTACGCAAACTTTGTACATGTCGATGTAAGTGTGCCACATGCTTGTCTCTCTTGTGCAGGCAGCCATTTTCGTAGCGTAGTCGTCATTTTACGTCAATTTATAGATTTTACTTTACCCATACTACACGGTAACTTTTCGGACATCCTGTATTAGAACCTGCTTGGCGTTCGGCATTGCAGAAACATTGTGGAGAACTAGACTGGGAAAGACACTTGGCGGGATTCCCCCATCTTAAAGCGGTAGACAGATGGTCTGAAACTCTTAAGAGAGCTCATTACAGCGCTTGATCGCTTTTTCGTGATAGGATAAATATGAAACTACATATTTACAGATACTTCGATGTTAATTTTGCATTCAGCTGTAATCAAATTCTAACTTAACTTAGGTAAGTGTTCGCCGAAATGCACTATGACAACTTGACGCTAATTCAAATAGTCGGCACATTAGCGTTGCTCGTGGTTACAGTATGAATTTGCACCCAAAAAGATACTTATTGAGTGCATATTATACATCAAAACTTTAAGTACAGTAGTGTGCCATCTTCGTCTTTTTCTGTGAAGGACTGGTTAGAGATGTAGATCGAGGCGTTGACCCTCATGAAGGAAAAGAATGGTTTCACGCAAATGTTAGCAAGGAGCAAGCATACAATTTACTTTCTGCAGGTCAGTAACAACTTTAATTTTAAAGTTAATCAAATTGGTTTATCTAAAATATCACTACGTTGTTGCGAAAGTGAGTTTTGTTCATAAGCTCTAGATTTTGGATTCAATATGGCAAAGTGGCATGCATTTTTCTATGAAATTATCAGCAGGTTGGTACGTCTACTACTGAATCCATAAGTGACAGCACACCTTGGTTTTGAAATGGCTTTTTGGTGTGTGATTTAATGATGATAATGCAACATTTTTTGCTAGTTTTTTTCTTTTTTGCAACTAAAGGTTTTCTTGAAAAATTTGAAACTTGTGATTTTGCAGAAAAGACGCTGCACTGGTTACATGGTTCTGTATGTGAAATGTACTGAGTTAGCCTGTAAATGTATGATACTGTGCAGAAGTTTTTTTGCTGCTAGTTCGTTACTTTTTTGCTTGACAACTTGGGTGCTGATGCTCTTTTTTTGCCTTCGTAAGTTACAGAGATATTTTTCTCTGCATGCGTTCAACTGATATTAGTGCTGCATTTGTAATTTGAGTTAGTTTTATTTATGTATTTTCTGATGATGAATGGTTGGTCTCTCATAAAAAATGCGTCATATATAATATGCAACGTATGAACCGGAAATAAATAGCTTAATTCTGCTATGAATTGCTGATGTGATTCGTTGATACTGTCAGATATATTGCTATGAAATTGTAGCTACTAGCTGAGTACTGTGTACGTTTTTTTAAGCATATAAATACTGGTTTTCAAAAAGTGGCAGTAGACCGATAATTGATAAAATATAACAGGTCAATGATCATTGGCTCTCGCAACCTTAATCTTGTAAAAAAAACAAAAACGGTCGCTTATGGGCCTTTGTTGGCAAAATTCACGAAAATGAAAGTGTGTTTTTGATAAAATCTTAAAAAGTATGCGGTTGTACGTCTGACTTAACTAACGTTATTAGTGCCACGGCCTTCGTTCGATTGCATCTTGCGTCATCACCTGCCAGTGAGCTATGTTTTTTCCATTGCTTAACTTTTGATTTACAGTACTTGCCCGTTGGCGCTGTGGTAAAAGACATCAGTGCCGGTGCGGTAGGTTCAGGGTTCTAATTCTGGGCCGGTCAAATTGGACACAGTGTCGCCAACGGCTCGCCACCTCTGCTACGTTTCTTCGGAGCTGTGTTGACCAGACGCTAAGCCGTGGATATGGGCCCCACCACTTGTTACACGCTTCAGCGTAATGCCGCGAGTATAATGAAGATTTTTGATTTGTGTTTACAGTGAACAAGAATGGAAGTTATTTAATTCGTGTCAGCGACACAACCCCGGGAGATTATGCATTGTATTTTTTCTTCAATCATAATATACAACGGTTCAAAATTCATCGAAAAAGTTACAACCGGTTTGAAATGGGTGGACGTTCGTACGAAAGGTAATTTGCTAGCTTAAAAAAGGTAGAAAAAACAATTTTGTGGAAGTGCTTCAAAAAGATTGAATCTTGTCCATTTTGGTGCACTAGTTAAAGACGTCGCTATCGGTGCGGGAGGTTTGAGTTTAATTCCCGGGTCGGTCAAATCGTACACTCTCGCCAGCGGCTCGCCAATGCTTCGGCGTTTTTGTGTTGCGCATGCGCTATGCCGCGGAAATGGGCCCCGCTACTCGTTACACGCTTCTGCGTAATACCGCGAGTATAATGAAGTTTTGATTATTTTTTTTTTGTCAAAGTGTTTCGCCGCTTGTAGAACAGTCTGTGTGTATGATGAAATGATTGCGTTGTTGTGTCATTGTATCAGTTTTTGCGTTCTGCTTGGAATCGTTGTTTTTTTTAGCATACATCTACTTGAAATGATGTATTACTTCTTGTTCCTCTTGGATTGCAAAATCATTGTATTTGGTCAGCTTTCCTGTTTCTACATAGCTTTAAGGAGGGAAAGTAAAGCTACAGTAAATCTCAAAACTGCACGTTTCGACGACATAGATTCAGCTGTCCTTTAATGACAGCTGAATCTATGTAGTCTGGTTTCGCTTCAGCGTGTTATAACGTGATAGGTATAAAACCTAGAAGTGGAAAGCATTTCTATCGATTGAATTTAATGACATAATTTTGGCTACACCTATGTTGCAGAAAGCACTATCAGTAGAAAAATTATTGAAGACTTCAGAAAGGACTACTTATAGTTCATTGCCCCACAAAATTATTTTGAGCTCTACTTCTACAACAGTGACGTAGCGAGAAATTTTAAAAAAGAGTGGTGGAGGTCATAAGCTACAAAAGCCATTAAAGCGAAGTCAAAAGGGGAAGGGGATGCCTCCCCTAAATACGTCTCTGCTTTACGGTTCAGTAGTTTCTGCGGTTTCAGCCTTTGAAATAAGCTGCGTTAGTGCATTGATTGTATCAGCCTTCCTTTTTCGATACGACATTTGCTGTCTTCCTCTTTGCTGCCGTAATGAATTACTTTATTGTTTATTGTGCTTCGTTTCCGTGTGCAAATACATAATTTCTCGGTGAGCTTACTCCGTTAAATTTCTTACTGAAATGGAAAATTTACTTATCAAAAGTAAAGATGAAGCACAGACTTGTTACTTGCTTGGCCAGTTGAGCACATTAGAGATATACTTAATTAAACAACGAGCATAGGTTCCCTCTTCTTTTTTATTGTTTGTGTAAACCCTTAACTGTTTAAGTTTTAAGGTAATACAAGTTTAAAGCGGCAAGTTATCGAAATACCTGAGATTATTTTCAAATTATATTGAACAGAAAATTCAACAGATTGAGGAAAACTGCGTTGTAAACTCTTGCTCTCTGATGTGTATAACTGTGTATGTCAAATGCGATCCGCTCCAGCCGTGAATCGAACCTGTTACTGTCAATTGCTACCTGCGCGCATAGCACTAAACTATGTCGCTGACCATTAATGTTCTCTGTTTCAGTTTGGATGCAATTATCGATCATTATAAGCATGAGCAAATTGTCGAAGGCCAGACACTTAAACAAGCCATACCGAAAACTATGGACATTAGTCGGGAATGCCGAGTAGATATTTACGAAACTTTAAATCGAGCTACAGCTTCTGATCAAATTGGATCAAGAGCTATTATTAACGAGCCTGGAGTGCTGAAAAAAGGTCAACTTCTCAAGAAAGGTATATAATTGTTACTGATGCAAAATGACTATGAAACACCAATGCGGTCGTTTTGCGTGGTGGCTTGTCGTTGTTGTTGGGCCAAGCATCCATTCTTGATTCAGTGCAAATACATCAGTGGCCCTGGTCTGTCGTTTTACCCCTGCAGGTTGTTACTCAGAGCGAATCAAAAGCTAGCAGTGATGTTGCTTGGCCAGTTTCTGGTATTGTCAATCAGGAGCCACAGACCACGTGTTCTGATAATGAAAATCCAGAGGCTATAAAAATCTTGCGAAGCAGTTACAATTCTAGAATATGAAGACAAGCGCAATTTTAATATTAAAAACTTTGTTAACATGCTAATATTTAGTGAAGATATACGGGTACGATGTTTTCTGATGCTTTATTACAACGCTAAAGCTTTTCAGAATTTCTCCTGTGGTGTCGAATGTTAAGCTAGACAATAGGCATCTGAGATTTCTAGTTTTTGTTTAGAAGCAAGTATCTGATGCTTTGCTTCTTGCTTTCACCTCATCTTTTTTGGATGTGTTTCCTGCTTAGATTAAACTTTGCTGCAGTTTTTTTTGCTTTGATTGAAATGACAATGAGTTCTTTACAGGCATGAAAAGGGGCCATGACACAAAAAAATGGAAAGCCATGTTTTTTGTATTACACGGTGAAAAGCAACATCTTTATTATTTTGATCACGAGAAAAAGACGAAGCCGAAAGGTTTGATTGATTTGAGTTATGGAGCAGTCTATCCTGTCCATGAGAGCTACTTCGGAAGGTAAGATCAGATAAATTTAACCCGGACAAGATTTTTTGGCGTGGGACATTTCGGCGTGATCGATTCGGCGTTACAACAAGGTTTGGGGTTCGTTATGGTTTGAGTAGGGGTTTGGTTTAGACTTAAGGGTTTGAGTTCGGGTAAAGCCAGGGTTAAGTGTATCAATGCCCTGTCGGACACTTCTAATAGTTGCGTCTCGATTGAAAGGTAATGCCCATGAGTGATGACGGTAGGTGGAAATTGGAAAGCTCATTCTTTGTCGTGCGGCTTTACTCGGGATTCGATTGTATTTCGAGAAAAAGCTTTGCGCTTCTTTTTCAATTAATGTCTAGCGATTGTTGTGTTGATCTGCAATAAAAGGTTGCAAACCATCAGAAAGCACAACTGTCTAGCTCTAGCCCAATGACATTTTAAGCTTCGAGTTTCATATAATTTGCAATCTCAGTTACACGACTAGTGATAAGTTAGCGGTTCACCTTTGCTTGAGACTGCTTTGCATTCTAAGTTGCCAAAAGTTAATGAGTTTTCAGGAAACGGGTGCTAATTAACTTTTCTCAAAATCTTGGAAGCGCTGGTCGCTCTGATGCTAGCTGAACTGCAAAGCTTGATACAATGTGCCTGCGTAGCAAACTTTCGCTAATGTTAAAAATCGGTTGACCAGCTTCGCACGTTTCATTTTTCAAATCTTAAAACTGCATGCTGAAATCTGATTACTGGTCTTCGAAACTTGTTACTAGTTTCAGAGCTGTGTTGTCTTCGAATGCAGTATTCTTCATATTAGATATTTTCGTAGTGGTTTGTAGTATTGAAACTACGCTTAAATTTACCATAAGGCATTTGCGTAGACTAATAGTTCTATAACACTGCAACTGAAGTACATGGTCGAAAGTATAACTGAAGGCTGAAGCATATTATATAGTTTCCAGCGACATGGTCTACATTGGCCTAGTGGTGACGCGTAGGTGACAGCTTTTTGGCAGCTGGTTCGAGCACAGCTGGAGGCGAACGTATTTCGCTCTTAGTTTGGGTGACTGCTGTCTCCAAGAGCACAACCTCTCTTTGCAGTCTTTCACTCAATGTCGAATTTTCCCTGTTGATTTGAAAATAATCTTATTTCTTCGTTTATTTGGGTATTTTTTGAACTAAATGTTGTTCTCCGTCTTGCTCTCTTGACACAGCTCTAAAGCAGATTTTCAAATGTCATTTTTGAAGTCTTTAAATGGTAAACTCGGTCTTACACAATTCATGTGAAGTCTTTCCATATGAAGTAGTGCATTGCCTGTTGATTTCAGACCTCACTGTTTTCAAATTGTTATTCGAGCTTTGAACGAAGTCTCATCGTCATATTTTTGCGCCGAATCTTCTGATTTAGCTCAGGTGAGTTTGATGTGTTACTTTTTCGGACTATCCGCAAACTGCATTATGCCTCATTTCAAGTGTGTGGCACAGACTGCTAGCGTAGACACAGAGCTATTAGTTTACTAGCTCGATAATTTACTGAACGTTTTTTTACTGAACGACAATTTACTACTGATTTTTGAAGATTTTTTTAAAAGCTTTTCTCTGCTAGATTTTGAAGTTATTGACACCTTCAAGGTGCACAATGTCACCGGATGCGTTAGTTGCAGTGCAGTTAGTTTCCTTTAATAGCACTGAATCAAATATAGATGGCTTAGGTTTGAAGAAAGGTGCGAATATTCCTTGCTATTTATGAATAGGATAAATAGCTGTTGCATTTAATAGAGTCTAATCTTGATTGAAGGTATTTATGCTACCTGCATAAATTATGTGATATGAAAAGCAGATTGGCTTTGCATATTTGCATATTCGAATAGTGGCTCTTATACTCATAAATCCTGCTTGTTAAATTTCTAACTCAAAAATTTGTGAAGTTTAATGTGCGAAGTCGTGTTTTTTCTATCGAAATCGAGACATATTGCAAAATTTTTAGCCAACTGAACGATCATGAGGTTAAGATGTTGGTTTTTGCTGCATATGTATGAAGTGTATTTTCTCGAGCTTTGGCGTTATGGGATTATACCAGCTAAAGTCCTTCGCCACTTCGCGTTGTGTTGAACGCTAAACTACAGCAGGTATCCAGTCAGACATTTAGCGTTCTCTTTTCAGGAGTGGATGAGATTGCTGCGAGCAAACTGCGCTAAACCAAACCGCCAGGCTTTGCCCAAAGCGAACAGTGCACGGCAGGTAAACAAAAATAAAATACTGTTTGAGCGCTAATACGTACGCATGAGCTATTTCCTGTTGCTAGCAGATAATTGCCATACGTAATCGTACATGTGAGAAAGTCAATTTAGTTTTATTGAAACCCGTTGGAAAAAAATGCACAATAATCGTAGAACATTATCGCCAAATTATGTTATTTATAAAGCAAACAGACACGTTGTTGCGTTATCGTGCTGTATTAATTTTGTGTGCTATTTGCTTTTTGATTCCTCGTCCACTTGCGCATTCTAAGAAACTGCATTGCTTATCTTTTAGCTTCTAGCAATATAAAAAATAACGTAAGATTTCAGCATCATTCTTCCGAATAATTTTTAATTCGGCTGCGTATTTTTGCATTTTTAAGGAATGCCTTGTGAGCGCTCTATTAGTGACGTGACGTTGTATACGTGGACTTACCCTTTGTCTTTATTCCAAGTAAATTGGTAACAGATGTTGTTAATGGCTTTGGTGCTGCTGGTTATCAAATGAAAACCTCACGATTGGAGATGCGGTTTTGTTCCCTATTTCTGCTAATTTGTTGTGAAGCAACTGCGCACGTTTTGTACACCTGTTCTTTAAAACATTTCGTTGCTCTTCAGGTGCGAAGTTTGCAAGTAACTGTGGAAGAAGCTCATCGACTAGTTAGTAGGACCACATGCCGGCCCTACTGCACCGTCTCTCTCAATGATGTCCATGTAGGCAGAACAAAAGTAAAAGAAGGACTGCAACCGTTATGGTCGGAAGAGTTCATGTTTGAGTGAGCAAATAGTGGTCTAACGATGAATTATTATGACAGTTGATTAGACTTAAGAACGGACATGACTATATTTAAATGCTTCTCCATACTAAGGTTGGATTGAAAGTTTCCAGTAGTTCATGTGGTGTGAGATAAGACAAACTGTCATTTCATGAACATGATGCATTAAATGCGTGATGATTTTTTTTACTATTATTGACTTTGTGATATACTGGCCGGTTGGTTCAGAGCTGAAGACATCGCTATCGGTGCGGGAGGTCATGAGTTATATGCCCGGGCCGGTCAAATCGGACGCAGTAACGCCACCGCTGCTACGTTGCTTCGGAGCTGTGTTGCCCAGGCGCTAGATGGGCACCGCCACTCGTCACACGCTTTGGCCTAGTACCACGACCGCGAATATGATGAAGATTTGATTTTTTCATTGCAGCGACATTCCGCCGGACGTCGATTCAATCACAGTCGGAGTTCACAATGCTGCAAAGCGCTCGAAAAACGCTAGCATTGGAGAAGTTGCTATTCATTTTCGAAAGTTATGTACAGGAAAAACTACAGATGAATGGTAGGTGCTTATTATAGGACTATGTATAAGATTTAATGGGAATTTTTTAGGGGATATGACTTTAATGCGAGTTAATGTAGGTTATAGCAATAGCAAGTCATTATTTGTACACACACAGGGCGGTTAATAATTTTTTTTCAAGCTCTCAGTAGCTGTGGCTGTGTTTTTTTATAAATTCTGAGTGTTTTGTGTAAACTGGTTAGCGATGTAGCTGTTGGTACCGCACGTGACGAAAATCATATGTGATGGGTTCGGTTTACAGCAAGAGCTATTCGCAATTGTTGACTTAGCATAAGTCTGCTGCTTGGTTCCAATTTAAGGTTCGTTGCTTGGTTCATAACTTTAGTAGCATTTAATCCACTTTTATCGTCAGCAACATGGCGGCACCGCGCACAAGTTACAGATCCTACGTGACGGGTTCGATTCGAGGCTGGAGCCGATCGCATTTGGCATATTTACCGGGTGGCTGCTGACTCAAAGAGCGCAAGCTCAATTCGCAGTCTCCCTCAATTATTGTTGAACTATCAGTTCAATATAATTTGAAAATAACGTCAGTTATTGATTTACTACTTATTATCGCGATCAAATTTTTTTCAGTTGAATAATCTGTTTATTTTTGTTCAGGTACAATCTCCTTGCTCCTGCTAGTGGAAGTGTTGGAAGCGCTAACCCAGCTTCTACCCAATCGGCATCTGCATGTGGCTCAGTTCGTGTGAGAGCTCGATATTGCAACGAGTTGATCATGCCCACTTCTGAGTATGAGCTGTTGAGAGAAGTAAGTTTTTGATATGACTTCAGAGTGTGTTTTGTTTGTCTTGTGCTTTGTTGTTACTTGAGTATTGAGTAATAGGATGTAAATTTTTCTCAGTTGCTTCGGAGTTTGTAATACGTACGTCTAAGTTTTCAACTTTACCTAATTTGCGTTCACTACGAGAGGAATATGAGCAATACCAGATAATTTGAATAAGTTCTATCGGCTTTCATGAAAATTATAGACGCAGTAATTAGGTAATAAATAACCTATCATTATAATATTTGGAGTAGCTATGTACTTGGTGGTTACAAAAATGTAATTTTGTTTTTGGCATCTTGAAAATTGATTTATTTTGTACGATTCAAGTTAATTGATAGACTTACAGTGAAAAGTTTCATATTTTCCGGTAAATTGATCCTACTGCATCTTGCTTGGTGTCGAACTGGTTTTGAGGGCGTTGCCTTTGCTACGAGTCGCTGTGTTTGTCTTGTCGTGGTATTGGAGTTTTTGCTGTGGAGAAACGAGGTTCAATTCTCTAGTAGGTCAATTGAAGTGCAGTGCTGATATTAGCTAACCATTACTCCAAAAGTCCCTATATTAGCAGCTGTTCAGCTGGGCGGCTAAATCTAAATCGCGGACACTGTGAACTGCCGCGGTGGTTGCCAGAAGTGAAATCTAAAAGATCTTAAAAAATATATTCTTTGATTTTACTACTGCTGCGAGACACATCCACTGCATGAACTATATAGCCTTTAGTGCCGGCTTATGTTTAAAGTAATGAAGTATTATTTTCCAGACTGATTTTTTTGTATTTTTGACAGCTTGCTACCGGTGATATGAAGGTGGTTTGTGCATTGGCTCAAATTTGTGGCCAGGATAGAACCTTGCTTGCTACTGTCCTGTTGAGAATATTTCGACAAAAGAAAATGGTGAGTTGATCGATTTCTTTTTTTTTTTGTGTTGCATTTGCTTTGACTAGGCAGAACAAACACTGAAAAATAGTCTTCTTCTGTGACGTCTCAGCTTGTTTATTTGCCTACAGCACCCTCAGTTTTGTTACTTGGCTGTGCTGATGCTGGATGAGTAGTGAAGTAATGCAGCACATTCACCGGTCAATTGGGCTGCGATTTCACCCCGGTGCGATTTCCGTTCGATTCGGTTCAATTTCCGAGCTCGTAAAATGGTAGTTTTGCCAACGGCTCGCCTCCACAGTGACGTTTCGTCAGTGTTACAACCTGTTGTTGTTAAGGCGCTAAGCCGCGGAAATGGGCTCCTCCGCTTGATACACGCTTCTGCGCAATACCGCGAGAATAATGGAGCTTTATTTTTTTGAAACTGCAGCATCTAGCAGTCCTAGCTATTGTGATAGGAGTGCTCAACTGGCTAAGGGTAATACCTGCAGCAGTTTAGTTTGTATTTTTTTTTTTTATAATTTTTTTGTTCGCAGGAAACGGAGCTAATACGACTCCTTAACGAGCGAGAGATTAACAGCAGAGATTCGGAGCCAGGAACTCTGTTTCGTGCAACAACCTTAGCAAGTACGCTTATGGAGCAGTACATGCGCTCTACATGTCCTAGCTTTGTATCGTTAGCTCTGAAAGACGTGGTCAAGCAAATTGTGGACAGCAAGCAGTCATGTGAGGTAAAATTAATCGAGCGAGGCTTGTCCTGTATCAATTTTTATCACTTTTAGTGTTCTTGCAATTTAACCGTTTTGTCGATGGTCATTCAGTTTTTAATTCTTGTTTCTCAAACTTGTGCTATTTTATGGAACAGAAAACTTGTGAGAAGTGTGGGTTTGAATTTGATGTCTGTTTTTTTATAACAGTCATAACAGCGATTTGAATGAGCGAAATTATGCTAGTACTCTTAAATCTATTTTGTAGCTGTTCTTAGGGCATTTGTTCATTTTGTTACGTCTTTGAGATGGGAACTGCTCTCCCATCAGTTCTTACACACCTCCAACTTGTAAGGAGTCCTCTAAATGCTAACATCACTTGATTGTTGTTTATGATGAATGTGATTTCAGTTAAAACAGTGTTGTACATTCCCGATTAAAACCCGATCTTTGTCGTGTGTTGAAAAGAGACTTCACATATTAATGCTCTGTCATTACGACTGCTTTATTAGTGCCTGGGTCCCCTTTGATAGGGATTAAATTTGTGTGTGTTCGGATGTGCTGCTCTTTATTAGAATTCCATAGCCTGCATTTCGTGAAGAGGGTCGAGTATTTCATTGACAGCGACTGAAACAAGCTGTTAACGATTTAGTTGAACCCTGCCAAGCTTGATAATGGAGAGGAAAAAGACATTGCTTTGCACAAGAACACCTTACTTGGCTATCTGAGAGGAGTCTTAAATTCGATTTTATTGAGTGAAGCTATCTTTCCGAAGGAACTTCGTTATGTTTTCGGCCATTTGCAACACTGTGTATCTCAACGTTGGCCCAATGATCCTTTTGTAAAAGTCCGAGTTGTAAGGTAAAACACTTATTTTTGTTCAGGCAATGCATGGGTGCACCGGTGCAGTAATAAGCTTGCTTAATGTTCGAACTCTTCATGCTCTGTACTTCAGCACGGTATTGTATGTATTGCACTACCATAGAGATTGCAAATTTTGAGTGACATAACTTCTTTTTGTAAGCTTATCACGTTCGTAGGGTTGGGCTCACCTATGCCTAGCTAGCGTCAGATTTTATGAGTGTGCATATCAAAAAAAAAGTTGTCAGCAGATGTGCGTGCAACGTATGAATAAAAATTATGCGGTGGTACGAGTTAGTGGTTCCCGTGTGATCTCACCGTCACTACACCTAAACTCGACACGAAAGTAGCTCATTGTAAAACTGTCAAAGTGTTTGTAGATGCCATAGAAATATGACGTTGGTATAGCCTACTTGTTAAGGCAATAGGAAAAGTTTGAAACGGTGGTTCTCAAGCAGGTACAAGTTTTTGGCAAATTTTAAGCCTGATGCAATAAGTGTAAAACCTAAGGCCCTTATGCACTTTTGCGTCTAGGAATGTATGTTTTTAAATTGCACTTTGGGGGTGTGACATCTGGTCCGGAACTAGAAAATGCTTCATTCTGTGAAGGATCACTTGCGCAGCGACGAGGCATTTGCAATTTCATAGTCACTTGATTTGAAGGTTTTTCCCAATAGTTTGGATTTTTGTAGTTTACCATATTTCATATTTTTACAGTGGTTTCATGTTCTTGCGTCTAATCTGTCCAGCAATCATCAACCCGAAGATGTTCAACATGATTTCCGAATCTCCATCTCCAACAGCCGCACGGAGTCTGCTCCTAGTGGCCAAGTCGATACAAGTGCGTTCAGACTGCAGTTTTCATGCGCTTTAGAAGGTTTTACCGGGACTCGGCAAGCGTTAAAAACCGTGCTGGCCAAACGTCTGTGGGGAAAAAGATTATGATCAACTTGAAAAATGGTCGACTTCCATATTTTTTCGAAGAAGCAGAGTGTCGCATTTGCGTATGAAGTTGCGTGTCAAACTAAATTCAATTCACCTATGCATTTGCTACCAGCTAAGAATCCATTAAGCATTGAATTAACTCGTCCAAAGATCAGAAATTAAGTATGGATGGATTGTATACTATAGTTGTGAACGTTAATAAGCTGACTCATCAGATTGTCGCTGCGTTTTCAAACATTTATATAATCAAATGTCAATATCTTGAATCAAAATCAAATCTTCATGATATTGGCGGTATTACGCCGAAGCGAGTGGCAGAGTCCATCTCCGCGGCTTAGCGCACACCAGCGCATTTCAAGGGCAGGGGGAGTTCTAAAAAAAACTCGATCTCGCAGTCAGGAGCGGATCCAGAAAATTTTGGTGAGAGGGATGAAATTTTGAATTAGGTTGAATGTTAATCAATACGAAGACATGAGACCCAAAAAAGACGTAAAATGCCCTTTGAAAAATGTTTTTATGTTTGCGGCGTATTCAAAATTTCTTTCAGGGAGGGGGCACCAATTTATGACATGTTTTCAAGCGTAGTTTTTTTTTTCTGGCAGAAATATTTTAAAGTAATCTAAGAATAAAAAAGGCTCTCAGGGGGTCCGGGGGCATGCTTCCCCGGTAAATTTTTTTGAAAATTTACATAGTAGAGCGGCCATTTTAGTACTTCTTGAACAATTTTTAGGCAAATTTTGTTTAAATTTTTTGCCCTAAATCTAAGTGTTTCACCAAATATGATGCATTTTGTTCGTACATTTTCAATTATGCGTGCTTAGGTCGTAAGGCGAAATATTATCGAAAAGGTTCGAAATTATAAAAAATTGCATTCATCAAAAACATGTTTGAAAATGGCTGGTGGGGGGATGCATCCCCCACATCCCCCCCCCTGCTCGCACTGATAGCAATATGTCTCTTACCGCTACATCAACCAGCCGTAGTGGCTTCAATATGATGCGGTGCAAATTCTGTCACAGCTGTTGTGAAATAACAGCACGTGCTGCACTCGCACAGTTTGAACACTTCACCTTAAAAACAAGAGTTTGGTTTCAAAAGGGGGGGTTCGACCCCCCAAACCCCTCCCCTGGGTGCGCCACTGTTGGCAACACAGCTCCGGAGAAACATCGCAGCGTTGCCTAGTTGTCAGCGACGCTGTCCGATTTGACCAGCCCAGAAATGGAACCCCAGACCTCCCGCAGCCATTATGTTACCAGTGTGCCAACTGGCTTATCAACTTTATTTTACTGAAGAACCTGGCTAATCTGGTCGAATTCGGAGCGAAGGAATACTACATGGAATGCGTGAATTCATTCATTGTTGAAAACAAAGCAAAAATCGTAAAATTTATTGAAGAATTGGGAAACAAAAATATACCGGTATGCGCTTTTGTGTAAATTTACTTTTTCGAACAATTCTAAAACGTGTAAAAACCATCTTTTCGGTTAGCCAGTTATTTGCTTCGGATTTTTGAGTATTTTGTCCCATAAAATGTAGCGAAAATCCGCGAATGATTAAAAGGAACACTGCTTTAAAGTTGTAGTAGCGCTTTCTTTTGTAGATTTTTATGGTAGCATTTTTGAATCTTAATCAAATTTCTCACTACGAAGGGCTGATCTATCAGTGGCTGCTAGTCTTGACGTGGGTTACCAGCTTTTAAATCCACTACAGTCAAGTGAACATAGATTTACTCGTATTGCCAATATTGGAAGTTTAGCACATTGGCAAGCATTTTTTTTTTTGCAAATTTGAACTGATTTTGTCTACAATTCAACTTCAGATATCAAATTCAAGATTGATGAACGATCGATACGGTACTAAAATGGATACAACCAGAGACCTAGCGTCACTTTATCAAATTTGCAAAGAGCATTTAACCGAACTTCAAGCTCTATCCAACAAAGAGGTAACTTATTATGCGTTCATATTAAATTGTGTTTCGCGGAGCGGAGAGTTCGATTCTAGAGTGCGCCCGTTTCGACATAACGCAGTCATTTTTTATGGTTAGTAAAGCTGCCTGAACTAAGTTTTTGATGCATTTATTGACAGTGATTACCATTACAGTTAGAAAAAACGGTGGTATTTATTGAGAATAATGCAAAATTTGTTGTGGCTTCAGGTTCAAACTTTTGAGTCATTTTAAAATCTACCCATTGGCTCAAAATTACTTAAATTTCACCGTAACTGTTGGATATGAAGTAAATATAAAATTTTGTTTCAGCCTTCGCTAAAACGGCTTCTCGGAGTGATTGAATTGCTTAACAAGCAACAGACACAATTTCAACACCGCTTACGTCAGCAAGACAGATGATGACGTCATTTTTCAGAAAACGTGACGAATGTGGGACCTGGGTGCAATTTACTCGAGGCAATGCACCCTTAAGTCAATCAGCTTTTTACTGAATGCGTTTGCTTTTTTAAAGTGTTCTTTCTGGCAGAGTACGATGTTACTAATTAACTATTTTCAAAGTAACGGTCTTTTTTTGGATTACGATCGTGCTGTTACTTCAATTTTTTTCTTTATTATCATAAATGGAATTTCAGTTTACTTTATTACACTTTTTCACGCGATTTTTTGCAATACTTTTTCTCTTAACGTACTTAAATGTCGATATTACTTTGTATTTATTTCACTTTGTACATGGAAATTGTGACGTCACTTTTCTTGATATATTGCATTATCATGAGAGAAAAAACGGCATGAACAATATCCAATCAATGTATTTGGCGAATATTGCGATTATTTCGCAGTAGTAAACTAGAAATTGGAAGAAGTGTTCGTAAAAATTAATGAATGCGATCTATAATATGCTTCATGGTGTAAACGTGCACAAAATTCTGTTTGATTTGTCAATTTTTTCAAGATAGTAGCAATGAGATGGTAATATTTGTATCCTGTTTTAGGGTTGAAATGTAATTTGCGAATACTTTTTGAGATGTAGATTTCTGATGAAATTGTGATTTTTTTGTCAACACACAGTGTGGTATATCCTTTCACCGCACCTCGCACCAACCGTGTTGATTCATGTTGTTTTTCTTGCCTTGCAGTGTTACACCAAATATGAAATGTGAAGACTAAAACCTCACTCAATGGGCATCCAAAACTAGTAGTTAAACGTCACCGAGCTATTTTAGCAGTTACCGATAACTGCAATCGCTTTATTTGGGATTACTTTGAAGTTTGGTCGTGAGACGTATTGTGATCAGCTTGGAACGAAATATCAATTTTTCTTGTATTTTGTCTCATTGCAAGCCTTATTTCTTCATCGTACTTTTTTATATTGATCGCGTATTGTTTAGTCTATGGCGAGATAAAGTTATCAGAAATTACTTGTAACACATTGTCGGGGTATCAAGTTAGTATAATATCAAGTTAAACGTCAAAATATTGCTTTGGAAAATCTGTCAGAGTGACTGCACACACATTACACTTTTAATCCCCTTATGTTTTCACAAACAAAACCCCTTAAACACAACATCATAACTAGCAAAACCAAGAAATACAGCTGCTTTATTAGATATATCAAATTTTGCAACAGTTTTTGACAAGATTAGAGCAATATAAAGGCGCAAGTTGTACAGATAGGCAACTGAGGTTGATTAGCTTAAATAGGGATTTTGCAGGAGACCGCTGAGAATTGATTTCCCATTAAATATCCTTTAAAAAGTTTCATCCCAACTAACCACCAACGTTAATGTTTTGGCTGAATCCCTGGAGGTGCAAAATCCACACAAAAATAACTGGAGCGCAGCATCACCACAGTTATTAACCAATAACGAAGCAAATCTTAGGCTGAACATCTTAGAAAAGTTTTTTTTCCGACAGATCCAACAGATATTTCCTAAAAGCGCTGCGTTTTAACTGTATCCGTTGTTTTACTATGTATTTCAAACATCAAAATCAGGTGGGACTAAGGATAGAGTATCTTCACTGCTTAACTTTCTTCCTCAAATTAAACATAGGCCTACTAGATTTGAAACAAAAAGAGAGAAATCAACTTTCTTCACAAAATAGACACAGTTTGAACTTTTTTTCACTTCCAAGTAAATAAGCAAGACTCCCGTAAACATCAATTGGTCGAATCAGCTTGTAGGATACGAGTATTTAATTTCAAAAGTTAGGTTCGTTTCAAATGACCTTTTCCGAAACATGGTCGATAAGCCCCATGCTTACAGTTAAGTTACGCAGTTGGTTCTTAACTGAACAGGCTGAAGTTATTTTTTTGCCATTTTCCATGATTGGGAACAACTGCAGAGAGTTAAAGAATATTTTTGAACAGGCGCATCACCAAGGTGGGCCGACAAACAATTCGTTGCTATTATACCTTTTTTAAGCTAACCTCTTCAGTTACAAGTCTGTATCAATTCGAATACATCATTGTACCATAACATTACTATAAAAATTGGCATCTCCAGAAGATTCTTAAACCGAGTTTACTGGATCCATGATGAAAACAAGAAATCTTAATTTTCCCATGACACAACGTTTACTTATATGCCATAAAACGGAGAAACGCCCATTAAATGATAATAAAATTAAATTATTTTGGTTGCACCACGAATCCAGTTAACGCAGCCTTCAAAAACGTAAATTACCTCCATTACACCGATGAACTTTGAAGTAACATATTTGGCATCTCTGTTGGCAACTTATCTTTTGCGACGTCTCATGGTTTGCGTGCATTGTGGACAAAACCATTTACCCTTTGGTGCTTCCGTCAATCCAACGCAACCATAATGGAACCATTCAATGGGGCATTTATCATTGTCACAACCTACCATCTCTCCATACGAAACTTGATTGCATAGACAATACCGGGGTTCGTTTGGGTCGCAATTCCATTCTGTTCCAGTGGGTTGCTCCCCAGCTACTTCAACGCTGCCCCCTTCAGCAGTTTCTTGACTTCCACTAGTTGAGGGGACGTTTTCTTTTTTTCTTTGCTCATGCCGAGCTTCCGCCTGCATACGCTCTTGCACCCAAGCGGCAGCTTTAGAAGTCTGTTTCTTGGTGCGCGAAGGTCGTTGTATCACGGTTCCAATGAGAGAACTTAAACTTGAATCACTAATATGCTCTCCACTTGTATCCAGTGATTCAACGCTGATTCGATCAAATTCATTTAGCCTGTTCGCGAGTTCAGTAGCTTTAACAGTGTCGAAATTTGCTTTTGTGCCAACAACTCTTCGGGGATTTAGTTCTTGCAAGCTGGCTGAAGTCTCCTGATCGAAATTAGAACCGGAAGTTATAAGGGAAGCTTCAGGCATGTCTGGACTCCCTAAAATACATCATTTTCTAGCATTGGCTCGACTATCATACTCAAAATTAGAAGCAACCAAAAAAATTAAAAATTTCAAGTGATAAAAAAATCAATTTGCCACAGCAATGTCTAAGTAATTAATTTTTGAGGAATCGTTTACAAAGTGCAGTAAGACGACAGTACTGCGAACGCTGAATATGTAACTCATACTAAACCCAGGTAAATCCAAAGGATACATACCATCTGGTACTTCTATGTGATCGGAGGCTGGAATCGTAAGATTAGAATCAAAAACTGGTGTATAAGATTTTTCAGTAAAATTGGGACCAGTGCCTTGCGATTGCGGCAGAGAATGAGTGACGTTAAGTTCAGTCTCTGTAACATCTTCCAATTTCAATCTTTTTTCAGAATGTAAACTTTCACCATTATTAGCGGGTGCGGTGGCAGATGAACTTGCTCCACTGGCTGACGGTTGAACATGCGTTCTCCTTCTTTCTCTCTATGAAAACACGCCACGTTAGCAATTTTGAATCACCTTATATTTCACTTTATCGACTTCTTGCATTCCCATATACTAGGGGTGTTCAGAATTTGGACATTTTAAAAAAGTTCAAGTTTTCAAAGCTTATGTGGTGCCTAGGACCTTAAAAACACCTGCTGTGTAAAAAAAATTCGAAAATTTTATCTCTTCCATATCGCTCATGGCGGTTAAAAAAGTGTAACCAAAATTGCTCAAAGGGGATTCCCCTATGACGTCATTATTAAGATAAACTGACATAACTCGAGTTCTGCAGCAGTTAGAAGAACGAGATCAATTGCATTATCTTTCATGACACGCGTACTTTACGATGGGGGTAAAATGATGACGTCATAATATATATTAGCATGATGACGTCATATTACGTATTTTTGAGATTTTTTTGCTGAATTGAACGCAAATGAACGAATACACACATCTTCTAGGCTTAAAATGTTGGTTTACCGTCATGGCGTAATAGAACCAAGCCAATTAAGGTGTTATCAGCTGACTGTTTATGTTACTTAAAAACATCTGCTGGACTCTGGACCTAAGTTATTCATAGCTCTGTAATTCGCTGTGGTCAGCAGCTTTTATAGCCATTACCTTCGAAAGTGTTTTAAGTCGGGAGGCCATTTCAATCTTATTTTTAGATAACAGAGCGATCTGTAATGATAACAGTAGAACTTTACAGTAACCAGAGGATGCTAGTTAATCAGAAAATTTACTGGGGATATTGCAGGCTTGACTTCATGAAAGCATTTTGAGTCAGGTTTAGCTAACGAGCATGATTAGGAAAATAATGATTTGTGGATATTTTTAGATCATCATGGTATTCTATACAAGTACTGTATATACATAATTTCTGACTGTTAAAAGCATTCAATCAGTGAAGAATAATGACAGAACCATCTCGAAAGAAGATTAAAACTCGTTCAGCAACAGATTACTTTTTAATTGGGCGCAGTGCAGAGCATATCAGTGGAAACAAACTACCATTGTTGAGCCAAGTCCTCCAGTATGTGTTGAATTTAAAAGAAACAACCCCCATCAACACCCCAATAAAAAATCATTTGTCAGGCGCTGTTGATAAAGTATTGTTGATATGGTCCAAGGCCGGTATCAAAACAATAACCAGAATCAACGCAATTAAAAGGTTACAAAATGAATATGACACCTGGTTGCAGCTCTGCAAAAATAAAACGCGTCAGTCCGATCCCGGGAGAAAACGTGAGATGTTTGTCTCAACTCTATCAAAGTTGTGGGATATAGGGGCTCATGATGCGATTCAGTATATTCGAAAGAACAACATGTTATCTGCAAAGAAAAAGGAAGAGGACATAGCGTTTTACGAAGACCAACGCAGTGCGCGAAAGAGCGTCATCAGCGGAGAAGACTTATTGCTTCGAAAAAGCGTCAAGAGGCGTCAAGAAAAAAGTGATCGGTTGATTACAAAGCCTACCACTATCGGCCAATCCAGCAGTGATGAAGCAGACATAGAGTTCTTACAACATTCAAGTTCTGCAGCCTCAACTCTCAGCTCCGGTACCGAGTACGAGGAAAGCGAAAAACCTGGTCCAAGTTCAAAAAAATCGTTTGTAACACTCAACGTTCCTAGGAACCTCATTAACAGCATGGAGATTACGGAGGTTTTGGACAGGTTTAAAATTTCTGATAACGCTGCTACAATGCTAATAGCATCTTTTATCAAAGCTAGCCAGGGTAATCTTGATGACTTTTGTCTTTCACGTTCTTCCACCTACCGGGCTCGAATAGCAAGCAGACTGCAAATCTCCACGGAAATCTTCAATCAAATAATTGATGCTCCACAGGATTTTCTGGCTCTTCACTGGGATGGAAAGTTAACAAAAGATTGCTATGGAAATAAATACGAAGCTCTTTCTGTGCTGGTTTCCGGGGTTTCTAAGTATAAACAAGGAAAGCTGCTGGGCGTGCAAAAACTAGAAAGAGCAACCGGAAAAGCCCAAGCAGAAGCAAGTTTCGATCTCTTGGAAGTTTGGAATCTGAAAGATGAAGTTAAAGCGTTGGTTTTTGACACAACAGCCAGCAACACAGGATGTAACCAAGGTGCGGCAAAAACTTTGGAGAAACTTTTGGACCACAAGCTTTTCTACCATGCATGTCGCCATCATATATACGAGCTCATTATTGGAGCTGTATATACTTGCTTGTTTGGTGACTCGACAGCACCAGAAGATCCTCACTTTAACGCTTTTCAAGCATCCTGGCCAAAAATCGAGAAGTCACAAAATTACTGCCTTTTGAACTTTTCTTCAGATTGGCTTCGAGAAAAGGCAAAAGAAGTAATATGTGAGCTACAGCAGATCATCCAACGTGAAAGCAAAACAAAGGAAGTATTCATACGAGGCGATTACAAGCAATGCGCAGAGAACACACTTGCATTACTCGGTGCAGCTCCCTCCAACTTTTTTCACCACAAACCTGGTGCTACTTCCAGTGCTCGATGGATGGGCAAAGTTTTGTATTGCCAAAAAATGTTTTTGTGGGCAGACCAAATGTCTTACGACAGCGACTTTTTAGAAAAACTTCATCGCATAAATGCATTTATTGCTCTTTTCTATGTTCCTGCGTGGCTGAAATGTAGCATTGGGTTGGACGCACCAATCAACGATCTAATATTTTTGCAAAACATGATCCGTTACAAGACTGAGGATCCAGCTGTAGCTGATGCTGCCTTCGCAAAGCTTTCAGCACATCAGTGGTATTTGACAGAAGAAACGGTTGTGTTCTCCTTTTTTAGCCATCATCCTTTGCTAACCAATGAGGTCAAAGAATCTATGGCGCTACGATTGCTCTCAGTATCACCACCAGATGAGTTTCGCCGAGGTATTCCAGTTTTCAAGCGAAATATTGACGAACAATCGAAACTTCACGACTTCATCGGCACAGAGACTTGGTTCATTTTTGATGCACTGAATTTGGAGAAAGATTGGCTTTATGATTCGCCAGAGGTTTGGATTTCCAATGAGTCTTTCAAGAAAGGCCAAAGCTTTGTTGCCAACATTAAAGTTGTCAACGATGCAGCTGAAAGGGGTGTCAAACTACATTCCGACTATGCCGCCATTTTGACAGAGAATGAAGAGCAGCGAGCAAGTATTTTGCAAGTCGTTGAAAAACACCGAAGTCAATTTGCTGACTTTAAAAAATCGACCTTAGCTCATCCATCTACTTGACTTCTAACTCGATATGTGTAATCTTGTACGTGTGTTTTTATAGGTTAAACTTGCGTTTGCACCGGAGCAATGTACGGACGACGGGCACTCTAAAATGTTTCATTTCGTAACCCTTTGCTAGTTGTTACAGTAAGAGGCAAATCTTATTCATAACTCCATTTTCCGCAATTGATATTTTTCCGTTTGAAATATTACTGAATTATATCCATGACCCCAATGTTAGATAGTCTACCAGTGCTTACGAAAATTAGAACTATACTTCTGACTAATGCTAATACAGCTTATCATTATAAAAGCTGATCATATGAATCAATTGATAAGCATATTTTGTATTTGCGCTGAAGTTGCTTTAGCAAAACTCGTGAAATTTGGAATATGACGTCACCATGTTGATATGTATTATGACGTCATCATTTTACCCCCATCGTAAAGTACGCGTGTCATGAAAGATAATGTAATTGATCTCGTTCTTCTAACTGCTGCAGAACTCGAGTTATGTCAGTTTATCTTAATAATGACGTCATAGGGGAATCCCCTTTGAGCAATTTTGGTTACACTTTTTTAACCGCCATGAGCGATATGGAAGAAATAAAATTTTCGAATTTTTTTTACACAGCAGGTGTTTTTAAGGTCCTAGGCACCACATAAGCTTTGAAAACTTGAACTTTTTTAAAATGTCCAGATTCTGAACACCTCTACCATATACCCTATTTTTAGCTTGGTTTTGTTATCATCGATATAGCCCATAAAAAACTTGATTTAATCACACGTAATCATCAAAGGAAAAAACTACAGAATTGTCGTATCATCAATGTGCATTTAAATCAGTTTCATCAAATTATAGCAACGAAAAAAATATTTTTCGGCATATCCCTTGATCTGAAGACTGGCTTTCTAACAATTAACTGCACAGAATGAATAATCACAGGCACATGTGGTATGAGTATTGAGTATGTTCCTATACTATTTGTTCATACTTTTTCCGTCCACACAAAATACACACACACCAACTAGGCATACTTACACCACTTCCTCTTTGAGCAGTAACAGGATTATCGAGTTCTAAGGAGCGTTGCTCCAAAATTTCAGTGATGCCAGCATTGTCTGCTTCTAATTCCATTTTAAATTTAGACAGTTCTTGATCTAGTTTTCGCAAATGCCTGTCAACCAAATCATAAATTTGACTGGCCAGTTGAACCTGTAAAAGTTTACATACATTTAAAGGTCAAGAGCCAAGCAAAATCGAGCGCTTTAATTTTTGCTCATGCTCATGAGGTTCAAAAAAGTTATTCAGCAACTGAACAAGGTGTTTTATCACCAATAAAAACAATTTCGTTCAAGAAAAAGCTCGAAACACGGGTTTTTGAACATGTTTCAAATGGCGTCAAAGTTGAACAAGCACTTGCGCACAGCTGCTGTTATGAATGCGTAGAAGTGATAGTTCGCAGGCTTTTTAGTTTCGCTGCAGTGCTAAGCGTTTTCAGAATTCGTTATTTCAAACGTATATACGTTTTATTTTCAGGGTTGAAAATTTATTTCTAATGGTGAACTAAATCAGAGGCGTGTATAACAGCTAAAAGCTAAGTTCTGTTTGCGTATCGTAATACTAAGATTTGAGAAGCCCGTTGACTATACATAAGTATTACGCATCATGAAACCAATTGCTCTCCTTTCCCTCTGAGCAGAAATCCTGGATCCGTCCTTGAGCCTCTTACAAGGGCGATGTCTTCCGTAATGTTTTGGCTGAGTCTCATTTATCAGAATAAACACACGAATAGAGCCGGAAAGAGTGAGAGAATATTATTTGCGAGGATGAGAATTTATACAGGCACGAAAAAGCAGTGCACGAGCAAGGCCGCGCTGGATTGCTGGAAATCACCCCTACTATTTCGGACAAACAGTTGACCGAAGAGTAGGTGATAAAAGCACAAAGTGCACAAAATTGCACGAGAAAAAAAATTTTAAAAATCACGTTCTCGATAAAAAATGTCGAGAAGCTGTCAGACTTCGTCTGGGAAATAAATTGCACAACTATAATAGCTGAGGTTATTTTCAAAATATATTGAACTGAAAATTCAACAGGAATTGAGGGAGACCGCGAAGTAAGCTTGCGGTCTTCGAGTCAGCAGCCACTCGGTATATACAAGGTGTGTCATAAAAGTTCTAAGACTGAGCTCCTTGTGTAAGCTATGGTCAAGCTAAAAGACTAAGTCAAATGGCAGACGACTTAATAACACCTTGGGAGTATTTGACCAAAATTTCAGCTCACAGTATGATTTATTGAGCATTTCAGAAGAAAATAGTGAACATAGTTCCTGTCGTTTTGAAAATTTTATTTTTTTGCTTGGCGGTTTGGAAATGACAACGAAGCAACAAACCAACCGCAAATTTCTGGTCCGTTAGGGAAAATCTCTAGCAAAATTTCTCTATATGCTTCCACAAGTGTACAAAAAGTAGACTTTGTCTCGCGCCACTGTTTTTTTGTGGCATAAAAGATTCAAAGGAAGACGTGAGGATGTTGAGGATAACGCCAAGTGCGGAAGACCTTCCACCAGTAGAAATGAAGCCAATGTTGAGTTGGTAAAGAAGATGGTGCGTGGAGATCGTCGGTTAACTGTGCGACTGATCTCAGATCAACTGGGATTAAACCGAAGTAGCGTTTACTTCGCTCAGTGCGGCAAAAAAAGCGAGATTTGAGCGAAAGCAACACATGGTTGCTTCATCACGATAATGCACCCGCGCACACTTCATAATGCATTCGGAAGTTTCACGCGAATAAAAACGTAACGTGCAGGAGCAACGCCTCTATTCACTTGATCTTGCTCCATGTGACTTTTTTATTTTTCCTAAAGTTAAAAACATCATTTAAGGAACACGTTTTTCAAGCACAAATGTCATTAAAAATGCTGTAACGAAGGAGCGTCGGGGAATCCTCCAAAAATTATTCCAGAAGAGCATTGATGCGTGGAAAAGCAGAATATAAAAGTGTAATGAATTCAAGGGGGACTACTTTGAAGGGGACAATGAATAACCCTTTGATTAAATTTGGGAAAAAAATTTTGAGATCTCAGTCGTACAACTTTTATGACACACCTCGTATGTCAAATGCGATCGGACCCAGCCGTAAATCGAACCCGTCACGTAAGATCTGTAACCTGCGCGCGGTACCGCTAGGCCATATCGTTGACAATGTCCAGCTACGACCAACGCACGTACCGGTAGCATATTTCGGAATGGTTGCACAGAAAATTTCCACTCTGCTCTTCAGGGATGTGATTGGCTAGAGCAGTTGCGCGAGTATGCTGCGAGTAATGAAATTTTATGTTTATTCTATTACCACCACTCTACCCGAATTACATGTTAAAGAATTACACGTTAAAGAAACCAAGTTCGTTGAGAATAAAATAAAATATAAATCTAGAGCAGCGTCGGACCTAGATCCCACGAGTTGCAGCCTAGCGTAGTAATAACCATTATTTCCTCGCAAATGCTCCAGCTAATCAGATCGCTGGAGAGCAAAGTGGAAATTTTCTATGCAACCATTCCAAAATATACGTACCGGTAACCGCCACAAGCCAAATAACAAACCAAAAACGATTGGAGTGAAGCTCAGAGTTATGCACTGAGCTAACGCAGCAAAAAATCGTCAGGGAAAAAGCATTGTTTGACCAAGTTCTAACTTATGGAGGTGCAACACCAATAATTCTGAAATATATAATCAACCATAAGTACACTGAACAGCCAGTGTGGATGGCGGATCCGATGGGGCTATAGCCCCTTCCCCCAATATCTAGTGACACATACTAATTCGTTGGTAGCCTACTTCGGAACCTGTAAAAGCACAAAACTGCAAAACCAGCATTTCCTTGATGCTCATTCCCCCTTTAAAAACAATACTAGATCCGTTCCTGAATGTATTGCTGGTCAAACGTGCGTTAGGGGCAGATCAAGAAATTTTTATAGGTCATAGCAACTCCAATTATTTTGCACCCTACGTCACTTCAAGTACAAAAAATCCTTTTCCTTGTTTCGTTAAAATAGTTTTTGAGACAGAAATATCATGTTATACCTGAGGCAAGTGTAAGGATTGTATTAAATAAGTTCAAAAGTGGAATTTAAACGTCGTCATTACTTTGCCAATTTCGACGCCAAAATAAATAAACGAAGTAAAACGAATAACGAATGGGTTTATATGTTAAATTTCCTATGTTTTTGTGTAAACATACTCATAAAAATAATATACTATAATTTACACAGCGTGGTTTATACCTCTGCTAATGTCTGAATACACAGCACAGTATCAATACTTTTTACATTTACGAACTACATTATCGGCGTCATGTGACTTAGATAGATTGCAAATCTCGGGTTCGGTTCACGTTACAGCAAGCTTTCACATTTCTCCATGTTTCTTCAGCATAGTGATTTGAAGAAGCATCAGCGGGTTTCAGCAAAAGAGAATGTTTCCCTGGTGAATCATCTTTTTTAAATTCATTCATATGATCATTAAGGTTTCTTTCAATTTGGATCAACCCTAGGTTAAGTTTATGTTCTTTGCATTTACCAACGGAGTCAATGAAATTTTTTGTTCCATTTGTAGCAAAATGAGACTCCGATTGAGCAGTATCAGAAGTTAAACCAACAAATTGTGCCTCAATTTTGCAAATTTTTGTGTTTTGTTTTTCAACCAAATCAACGAGAGGCCTACATTTTGAACAATGCCATTTGAAGACACCATTCATGTTGAAATATCAACACTTTTCTCGAAGAAGTCATACACTTCCAAAGGAATTTCGGCACATTTTATGTGATGCCACAAATCACAAGTGTCACACCAGATGCTACGATTATAATAAACTTGTACCCCCAAGAGCTGATTCAAAAAACTTTAACTAATATAATGATAACACTTCGAATGCACACCAGTACCTTATCCAAATAGAAGGTACCAGCAGGGCAGACAACTGATTGTTCTGCACACTCGTACAGCTGGAAAATACTAAATTCAAATTCAGTATAAAGTCCATTACCGAAACCTTCAAAAAATCATATAATGAATCAGCTTTGGCTGACTTCCTACCTAGAAATTGTACGGCTGTAGATTACACTAACCCAGGTCTCATAAACTTCCAGATGAGTAGGTCCGGTACTTTTAAACCAATTAATCTTGGCCTAATGTTGAAATTAACCTTTCTGATAGTACTTGCATCCAATTTTGCAGCATTCTCATTACCAAGAGGGCTTAAATTGCAACAATTCAGTAGTGTGGCTAGCTACCACTACAAAACTGGAGAAAAGTCACCATGTGACAGACTAGGCAGCTCTGACTGCTAAGGTGATTGACTAGATTAAAATATTTAACAGATCAACCCACGTAAGTTGCTTTTCACCTCATTAACATAGCTGAATTACCAGTAACTGGTAAAAATATCTACATAACTATCTTATCAGTTCATACTTGCATCCTACCACTGCACTAGGACAAAACACTTTACTGCTTTCTTTTACCTAAACCATAGACTAGCAACACTTGAGTAAGCTACTAGCGAATACAATTGGTTTTACAGCTAAAGTTTTCAAAGAAAGCAAATATTCAGTGATTCTTCAGCGCTTTTTAATGGCTAAGGTTTTGTAATACTAAAAATAATTTGTTTTCCGTGACTGGTTTACATTTACAATTCACTCTTCATTCCAGCTTGTTCAACTACTACGTCATTTTCATTATCCGATTAATTAAACCGGATTTGGAATGAAGGGGTTTGGAGTCCAAAATCTTCCAGAATACCGCATGGATTATGATAAAATTTTCAGAAATTCTAAGTTAGCCTATGCACTACGCAAAGAAATAAAAAAAAGCATTTGACATTTTTCGTGGCACTCACATTCAACACCACCAGCAAAATAATTTATTGCTGGTACATAGACCAAGCTTAATTTAATAGAAAGTTAAAGAAATAGCAATATGGCAGAAACCAGATGTTGATCAAAAAGCTGTCAGTTGATATGGTTATAATGACTTTGTTATTGCAGCAGGAATTCTGGGTTTGATTCCTGGGCCAGTAAAATCAAACACATTTACAAGGATTAGATTTATTTAATTCTATTATCATTTTTAATGCATAAAAATTTGATTATGGTATTAGCCCCACGCAAAAGTTTGCAAAAGATGCTGGCTAGCTCAGTTGTTGAGGTATTGCTATCACTGCAGGAGGTATTTGGTTCAAATCCCAGATCGATCAAATCGGACAAAGCATCACCAACTGCTCGCCACCACTGCGATGTTGCTTTGGAGCTGTGTTGCCCAGGTGCTAAGCTACAGAGATGGGCCACGCCACTTGTTACATGCTTCGGCGTAGTCCAGTGAGTACAGTATGGTATAATGAAGACTTAACTTTTTTGATTACCTTTTCATCAGCATTTCCCAATACTTTATAATAATCACTTCGTATTCCTTCAAACACCTGATCAGCACCATTAAATTTGCTTTTTTTAATAGCACATTTTTCAAATAAATCTTTTGCTTTACTATTGACTTCTTCCACATTTTTTTGAATCTAAAAGACGTGAAATAATGTTACTCCAGCACTTGAGCTTTAAAAAACACAAGTTTCAAATTTACAGTCACAGAAACTTACATTTAGAATATGACAAATATTTAAGCACCAATAGAAATGAAGTCTACAATACAGAATATAATATCAAGTCGTTGATAGTTTGAACTCGGTCACATTTCTGCACACATAGGGATAGACATACAAATTCCAAAATCAAGCGATTCGAATCCTAAACCATGAAAATCTAAAATATCACTTTAACACACAAAAGTAAAGTTAGAAAACATTGGGCTTCATTATAACTTGGTTTGTAGCGATGTTGCATTTCCACAGTTACCGTAGATGTATACAGTATACCTGCCTTTTCTGAAAGAACTTGAATAGGGTATAGCAGTAGACTATAGTGCGTTCATATTGAGATCTCAGCTAACTGCCAAGCAAACTTAAAGCTTAAACGTGTTGCATCGCAATTAACTTAGCAGTTGTAATAAATGCATGTTTCTTCTACTACGTTAATAGCAAAAAAATTGGGTTCAAAATTTGGTTTAACTATTATAGAAAATTCTAGTATGGAATGGCAGATTATTTCTGATAGAAACAGATTCAAAATGGCAGACATTGTAAAGATTTGTGCTCTTGCATCTTTTTACAAAAAAATTTAACATACTTGCAAATCCATATCTTGCATATCAGTAAGCTTTTCCCTTAAATCTGAGGGTAAGTGCTCAATCAATTCCACATAATCCTCTAGATATAACATTTTTACCTGTTTTACCGGTACTAGCCTACCTGTACTTCAGACAACAAACAAGCCTGAAGGAAAAACAATTAGGCCTAAATATTTCAGCAGGTATGGGCAAAAACGCGGACGAGAAACACGTACCGATATGGTAAAACACGTACCGCAAAGCGAGACAGCGCTGTTTCTGGCTATTAGCCTTCATCAGCCACCCTCAGGTAAGAAACATTCATCTTTCAGGACAAATGATCTTGCTAGGATCACTCATCCTTTCGGATAAATATTTCTTAAAGAATTTAAACAAAGGTTAAATTGTGTTGGTGATGGAGAGCTGTTATAGCCTCTAACCCAACAAGAGGAAGTCGTCATGACTTCCCGTCCGGGAGGCCAGGAAGGACATTGCTTTTTAGTTGATGGTAAAACACCGAGAAAAAAGTAAGCGGAACAGGGTTGCCAGATGATTTCACCACAAGCAGCCCAAAAGTAGCCAATTCCACATAAAAGTAGCCCAAATGTTTTGACGCAAACTTCATAACCAAGAAGTCCAAAATAGCAACATAATTTTAGTAACCATATAACATTTTTGCTAATACTTGCAGATAATTCATTAGGCAAGCTACTCAAAAAGCATTAAAATGTTCTCAGTCTTGTTATCAGTCACCAAAAAAACACTCATTTTAGCACACTTTTTTATCGAAAAAGGACATGTAGTGAGTGCAGTCACTATCGGTAATAAAAAAATATTTTCGCAGCTCATAACTATTGCCTAAAAGCAGAAGCTTGGCTAAAATAATCGAAAGAAGTATGCAATCATTACCAGTTAGCTTGAGAAATTACAGGCTAGACTGAAAGTTAGGTTTTAGCGTCTTATCGCAGGGCCAAAGGGGGGGGGGGGTGGCATGACACCGTGGCCTCCCCTGCATACGTCCATGTCTACCGGTGCACTTCCACTAGCTTAAATCTATCACTGACAGACAAATTTAATACCACACAACAATCAACTGTCTATGGTTTAAGTCTTTAATGCATTGCTATGGTTTAATGCATTGCTTTAAGTCGCTCATGGTGAACGGACGTGTTTGCTAGGCTCTTAGCTGTAGGGAAATTAAAAATTGGAAAAAGCAGCAAAAAAGTAATAAAATCAGCCATAATTAATGAAAAAGAGTTTTACAGAAGACTAAATATGCCAAAAGATCAAATTGAAGCTAAACTTGATTTGATATTGCTTAAGTTGGATGGCTTAACTGATCGAGTTGATAGACTAGAAAAGACTGTCACCAGCATTCAGCACCAAGTTAGCGAAGTAGAAGCTAAACTGTCCAAAAGATGCGAGAATATTGAGCTTTTTTTAGCAGAAAAAGTAGAAAATTCAGAACTTATTAACCTCAAGAAGCAAGTGAAAGTACTAGAGAAGCAAAGAGATGAAGAGCATGAAGTTTTAGTGACTCAGCAAACTCAGATCACGCAATTAAAAGGACAGTTACAACAATATAAACAAGTAGCTGAACGGGAAAGTTTAAGTCGCGAAGCTTATAGCAAAAAATTCAATTTACTGGTTCATGGACTCGACGAAGATCAAAACAGCCCATGGGAAAACAGGGCTACAACTGAATCCATGTTGAAGAAATTTCTCAAAGATGGCTTACAAATTGAAAATCCTGACCAAATCAGTATCATTGATGTCCATAGGCTTCCACAATACCCATTGTTTAAAAACAAAGTAAAAATCAATAGACCGATTATCTTCAAATTAGCTGGTAACAACGACAAGCAAATGATCATGCACAGTTTGAAAAATCTTCGTCGGTATAATGAAACTAGATTGGAAGAAAATTCTAAAGCAGGCAAAGTATACGTGACTGAACATTTACCTAAGCCACTTTATCTGCAAAAAAAGCAATTGCTCCCGCATTACAAGAAAGCAAGATCAGAAAATAAGAGAGCTAGTTGGTGCATACAGGACGGCGAATACTGTCTGTACGTTGATGGGGAAAAAATCATTGCCTAGAAGATGTCACTTTAAGGTAAATCAGTTTTGCAACTATTGTGTCGCTCCCTCATTTGCTTTTATTTTGATTGCCTTACAGTGCTACCGATTGGCCTGTCTTTAAACTTGATCCAACGTTGATTTAAATCAGAGGTGACGAACATGCGGCCCGCGAAAGAATTTCCTGCGGCCCGCGAACATTTTGGCGAGCCAGTACTTTTAAACGTTTTTTTCCCCGTCTAATCTTTGCGATGCGATACCAAAAGCTGAGCCCCTGATTTTAATCAAGCGCGTATCACACAGTAGTTATATAAACGCTCAATACAAGTCATCTGTTTCAGGATTCAGCAGTTCATCCATTGTTATAAAATAATAATAACATAAAGCGAGTCCGTTGCAACTTCAGCATAGTGCACCAGTATACGAGTAACTATTCGAGTGAGAGCTTAGCTTGCCTTACAGTAGTAGGAATTATGTGAGTTTGCGGAAATCAATTGGTGAGATGGCCTTAATTACCATTTATCATATGCAAATTTTACTGCTTTCTTAAGGTATTTGTTATTCTTTTTTTTAATCAATATTTAATTAGCCGCTTGTCTTCAGCGATGTCTTCAGCGAAAAAACGAAATATTGTAGATGAAAAAAGAGTATTTCAAAAAGATTGGACCGATATCCGATATGTTTATGACCTGGAGCGTATTCAGAGGGAGGCCATTGTGCCATCCTTCCCCCTTTTGGACTCCGCCTTTTAGTAAAAAAGGAACAAAACTAATGGTGCCAAGTGACTGAAACATGCCAGACTCCTTTGATGGTTTCTGTAGCTTATGGCCAGTGGCTAATCCAAGGGTTAGGATGAGAGGTATGCATCCTCCCACCAGCCATTTTCAAAATAGTTTTTGATGTATACAATTTTTCCATAACTTCGAACCTCTTCGAGAGCGATAAGCCTTACGCCTTAAGCAGTTAAGCACGCATAATCGAAAATGTACGCGCCAAATACATCATATTTGGCAAAGCACTCAGAATCAGGGTCAAAAAATTTAAACAAAATTAGCCTGAGGATTATTCAAAAAGCACTACAAATAGCCATTACAGCATGTAAATTTTCAAAAATTTTCCGAGAGAGCATGCCACCGGACCCTCCAAGAGCTTTACTTGTTTCTCAATCATTTTCAAATTTGTTCTGCCAAAAAAAAAAAACACTTTAAAGAAATATGGAAATTATGGCTTTGCCCTTATAAAATTTCTCGCTACGCCACTGTTAATGACTAAAAAGTTATGCGGCCCGCTTGCTTATTGGTAAGTAACAAAGTGGCCCGCGACAGCAAATAGGTTCGTCACCCCTGATTTAAATGCACTAAATTGCTGAATTCCATTTATCTAATCTCATGCTGTAAATCCTTTTTAAATCCTTCCCTACTGCGTTTTGGTTAGCTTAGTATGGTTTGCTTAGTATGAGTAATCTGAATACGATAGACACTGATTCAAGTCAAGCGATTTCACGAATTGATAGAATTTATCAAATGACAGATGACATGCATTCTTATATCACTCAAGACTTATCCTCTACCAAGTATTTTGATGCTGATCGTATATCTTCCCTTAAAATAACCTCTACAGATTTATTTATTATTCATATTAACATCCGCTCGTTAAACAAAAATATTGACGATTTGCTTGAATTCTTAACTGAATTAGGTACCCGCCCGAATATAATATGCCTTACGGGAACCCGATTGAAACAAAATAGTGTTGTCAATACTCAAATCCCTGGTTACAAATTTTGCCACGTAGATTCGGATACTAACGCTGGAGGAGTGGGTATATATATTGATGAAGAAATAGAATTTGTTTGTGAAAATTTATACAGCTTTTCAAAAAATGGCCTTGAAAATTTATGGATTTCTATTAACACAAGTTTAACCCAAAATTTTGTTGTAGGGGTGGTTTATCGTCATCCTAACGCCAATGTTAAGGAATTTATTGATGAGTTTAATGATACCCTCGTAAAACTTAATTCAAAAAATGCCAATTGTATTGTTCTTGGCGATTTCAACATAAATATTTTGCAACAAGACATCGAACCTGCGGCTTCCTATATTAATATGTTACACTCCAACGCTTTTTTTTCGCTTCTAGATAAATCTACGCGTATAACCGAGTCCTCATCCACTCTAATTGATCACGTTATAACTAACATTACAAAATGTAAAATTGTACCTGGTATTATTGATTACCAAATAACAGACCATTTGCCGACTTTTGTTACTATTAGCAATATTAAAAAACACTCACATAACACTACAAAGTTTTACCGAAACATGAAACAATTTGATTCAAATAAATTTTGTCAAGATTTACAAATATCATTGGAAGAGTATTTTTGTAGCTTGCCCAAATTAGATTCGCTAAACTTTAACGATGTTTTTCACCACTTTTTAAATACAATGAAAACAGTAATAAATACACATGCACCACTTAAGCAATGCACACGAAAACAAAAAAGGTTACAACGTAAATCGTGGATATCTAAAGGTTTATATGTATCCATACGAAAGAAGCAAAAATTGTATAAGACTCATTATTTACGCGGATCGAATAATCAAAAGGCGTACTACAAAAGATATGCAAATCTACTGACTGAACTAAAAACAGCAGCAAAAAAGCTATATTTTGAAAATCAGTTAAAATCTGTCACAAATAATCCTAAAGAAACTTGGAATATTTTACGAGAACTTTTGCCTAAGAAAAAATGTGACACAACACCATCCACATTAAAATTTGATGATGCAGATATTTCTGACAAAAATGAAATTGCTGGAATTTTTAACACTTTTTTTGCTAATGTCGGTCACAAAATTTCTGAGGACATTAATTCAACTAAGTCACACATTGACTACCTAAAGAATAGTGTCACATCTTCAATGGTTCTATCTCCTCCCACTCCTAACGAACTGGCTACTGAACTTAAAAGGTTAAATGCAAATAAATCCACTAGCGATAATAAAATACCAGCAAAATTCTTGATTATTGCTGCGGACGTCTTATCACCTTATTTAGCATACCTTGTGGAGTATATGTTTACACAAGGTATCTTCCCCGACGAACTTAAAATAGCTAAAGTTATTCCTATTTATAAAACCGGCTCTAACCAATCAGTTGAAAATTACAGACCGATTTCATTACTTTCGCCATTTTCAAAAGTCATTGAAAAATTAATAAAATCAAGATTAATTAGTTTTCTAAACAAAAATCAAATTCTGTATGAGAGACAAAGTGGCTTTCGTGAAAAACACACAACTATGTTTCCTCTAATTGATGTAGTTACACAAAGTTTTGATAACATAAACGACAAACTATACACATGTGCTATTGCATTAGATATTAAAAAAGCTTTCGATTCGGTTAACCATTCAATATTGCTAAATAAGTTGTCTCACTATGGCATACGTGGAGTCTGTCATCAATTATTTGAAAGTTATTTAATTAACCGAAAGCAATATGTATGCATCAATGATGCAAACTCTCCAATGCAGGAAATAAAATCAGGAGTACCTCAGGGATCAGTATTGGGACCAATACTCTTCCTGTTATACATAAATGATCTCAGCAATGCATTATTATGCAAGCCACGTTTATTTGCAGATGATACACTATTGTTATATTCCTCTGATAATCTAAATAAATTAGAAGCTTTATGTAATAATGAACTTTTACTTGTTAAGCGTTGGATGGATGCTAATAAACTAAAAATAAATACAAGTAAATCGCAAGCAATCATTATCAATTACAAACTAAGATCTCCAAGATGCGATATTCAGTTGCGATGTAACTCAAATTGTATTCAATCTTCCGCAAAAATAAAATATCTTGGAGTCGTAATTGACCACAAACTAAGTTTTTTGCCACATATTCAAAATTTAGAAGCCAAAGTATCTAGAAATATCGGAATATTATTTAAACTTAATAAAGTTCTTCCCATTTCTGCATTAAAAACGCTGTATTACGCTTTGGTCCATCCACTTCTATTTTATGGGATAATTATCTGGGGATCTACCAATAATTCCTACCTCACTAAACTAAGGTCTCTTCAAAACAAGGCTTTAAAAGCAATTGGTCATCTTGGTTGGCGTACTTCTAAACATCTTTATCGTAAATTCAAAATTCTGAAATTAAACGATTCATACAAAATTGAGCTAAGCAAGTTTGTATATAGTTACATTAGCAAATATACTCCAAAATATTTTAATGACTATTTTATAGAATTTAAGAACGCCAATGTTCATAATACAAGATCATCTTCTCGTCAAAATTTAATATTACCTTGGTATGCAACTAATCGGGTACAAAAATCGATCAAATTTCAAGGAGCTAAGTTATGGAACTCTTTACCGTTCTCATTAAAACAATCATCTCGTCGTAAATTCCTCAAAACACATAAGGAGCTTATATTTCAAAACTATATATGATTTTCAGTAATAAAATTATCTATCCATCACATTCTATAAATTTTCAATTTAATTATTCATCTTAAAGCCAAGTTTTGTAATAATCCTAGAGGATGAATATCTCAAATAATTAGCTATAAATTCATTTCATAAAGTAAGTTCTTAAAGCTTTCACTCCATTCGAGCCTTTTTTCAAGTAATTGATTATTGCCTCGGGAATCGCTTGACTTGAAGACTTCGCGTCCCTTCGCGATTCCTGGTCAAATCACCTCTTTTCTTTTGTGCTCAATTTAAAAGTGTTCTTAAATTTGAACATTGTTTGATATCGCCTTAGTTGTGATGTTGACTAAATAAATTCAGTTGCTGTCAGTTGTCAGTATGGTTTAGGTCATGAATATCTTGTCGGCTTGTTCTTCATATTGTCCCTTTTAATGCTGAGGATCAAGCGGGGAAACTGTGAATACCAGTTCTAAAGTCATTGGTTTGACTCGACTCGGAATCAAACCCGAGTCTACAGCTCCAGAGGTGGACGCTCTTACCACTCGGCCATCTGAGCTATTAATTACAATTACTTTGTGTTGCGCGTTGCACGGCTATATAAACGTGAAAACTATTGGCTCGAACAACAGCGGGCATAAGAAACGAACAAAGATGAGTGTCACGTTATTAATCAATTGATATATTTTGAGTTTATAATTCTGTGATAAAACCGTCTTACTTGCCTAATTTGAGCTGGTTCTGCAGTTATAGTCATTTGGTGTGTGAATTAATTACTGCAACACCTGACGAGAGGCGTGGTAAAATTCATAACTTTCGTTGTTTATCGCAGGTTTTTATAAAAATTACTGTGTTATACTGGAATCTCTAGAGCTGTGGTTCCCAATTCGTTTTAAAGCCCGCACCCCTTCGGCAAGAAAAAATCATTCTTGCACCCCTTGCACAGCACTTCATTCACGCGCTGTTTCTGTACAGACAGTGGCGTTGCGAGAAATTTTAAAAGGGGAAGGAGGAGCCAAATTTCCTCATTTTTTTTCGGCGGAACAAATTTGAAGGTGATTGAAAAAGAAGAAAAGCTCTAGAGGAGTCCGGGGAGTTGTTCCCCCGGAAATACTAAGATACTTTACATGCTGTAATGGCTATTTTAGTGCTTTTTGAATAATTTTCAGTCAAATTTTTTGACCCTAATTCTGAGTGCTTCGCCAAATATGTTGCATTTTGTTCGCACATTTTCAATCATACGTGCTTAAGGCGTACGGCTTATTGCTATCAAAAAGGCTTGAAATTATGGAAAAATTGTATGTATCAAAAGCATTTCTGAAAATGGCTGGTGGGAGGATGCATGCTTCTCATCCTACCCCCCCTGTACCAGTCCCTGGCTATAAGCTACAGAAACCATCAAAAGAGTCTGGCATATTTCAGACACTTGCACCATTAATTTTGTTCTTTTTTACTAAAAGGTAGAGTCAGAAGGGGGGGCATGCCCAATAGCACACAGACACATTTCAGACATCAGAAACACACAGCTAGGGAGAATCAACCATACCGTTCATCAGCGCTAAAATTGGCAAGTTCTGCTCGCACCCCCAATTGGAACCGCTGTTTCAAAGACTTCTTACCTTGAGCATTATTTCATCTTGTGTATGACGTCATAATTGAGATTTTGCAATCTATGATGTTGTTTACTATAATGGAAATATCTTCGTTGTGTCGTAATTACGTAACAATGTGATACTACCCGGAATCAGTGTTGCCAGATTGGGCTACTTCTCGCCAATTGGGCTACTTTCATATTGACTTGGCTCCAAAAAATGTGGGTTGGCGACTTGCGACTTTTTGGGCTACTTTTAATCTTAAATTGGGCTACAAGTTTATTTTTGGGCTATGTAGTTTTCTCCTACAAATTGTTTTGGATTGAAAGTTTGGTTGTTAGCTGGAAGCGTAGAACTAAGCGGAGTCATCATGTTTGTGCAGCGCACTCCGCATAATTATGCTAATACGATGAATCGCAATTGTGGAATTTCTTGATGATGTCATAATAAGCTTTAGTAACAATGAGTTTCTTCAATTTCTTGATTTCCGTCGCATATCTAGTGAAGTGAAGTCAAGGAGCACGAAGCCCAACGAAATAGGTAGGCTAGGCCTATTCTGATGAGTTTCCAATAAGATAGATATAGGCCTACAGTAAGGGGGAAAGGGGCTAAGGCAGGGGTGTGGTGGGGGGGCCCACTTTTTGAAAGATGCGCAGGATTTTGGTGTTAATTAGGTGGCTAGGCCTAATAGGTAGGCAGTAAGTTTTGCTGGTGCGTTTCCCCACTTCTTATTTTGGCACTACACCCTTGGGCTAAGGCCACACTGTCGCTGTCAGCGTTTTGTTGCAAAGTACGCTACCGACATAGCAGTCAAAAACTTTTGCATTTTTTAGCTAAGTTGTAGGTGTTTCGCTCTAAATTTCTTTAATTAGGCCTATTAGGTTACTGCAGTACTGCACGTAGGCCTTCCGTTGACGTGAGGCAGCGGACAATGGGCAAATGGGCGAAATATAATAAAGAGTTTAATGATAAATGGTTAAAGGAAAATCAATTCAAACAATGGTTGTTTAAATATAATTGTCATGACGTACGGTAGTAATGTTTAATGACCAAGTTTTTCAGTGACATAATTTTTAATACGCATAAAATTTCACCAACTTTGAAATTTTAAGCACACCGATACCTTTTATATGTTGTAACAGTGTTTGTATTTTCTTCGCAGTTAGCCTTCTTTGTAAAAATCCAGTGTGATATAGGGCCTAAAAGAGTTGCATGTTTTCGGTAATAGGCCTATTGATTATATCGGTACCAGTAGTTAGGATTTGGCGATGCTGTTTATTTATTTATTTTTTTCTTTTTTTTTTTTTGTGAATGTTTTGGTGGTCTCACTTTTTTTTCAAAACTCTAGATAGTAGGTTGTGCAACCAAGCATCCTAGTTATTGCTTAACTATGCTTTTCATTTTGTTGCACAAACCTTTTTCTGTTCCGTGTTGGCATTTTTTTCACTTCAATCCGAGTTGTTGGCGGTCGGAAATAAAAGAAAGATTGATTGATTGATTGTGTCCCAGCGTTTCTCAAAGTGGGGGTCGCGACTCACCGGTGGGTCGCAGAAATCTGGCTGGTGGATCGCGGCGTGAATATTATAAAATTTTTGAAATCATTAAATTTTTTTATGCATTGCATCCAAAGTTTAGTTGCTTGTTGTTATCAGTTTTTCTCGCTCGGTAACACGAAGGTACTGTAGTAGGAGTGGCGAGAGTGGCAGCAATGCAGCATAAAATAGATCATGCATGGCATTGGCAACGCAGTAAACGCATCAAACTCTTTTTAGATTCGTTCCTTTATATATGAAGTGATAAAGATTGCCCTTGCATTGAACCTTCGTTTTTTTTCAAAATATAACGAAATGCCAGATGAAAGCCAAGCGTGTCAAAAATAAATTTCGAAATTAGGTCGCGAGTAGTTTCATTTCATTTAAATGTTGCTCGCATTATAACGTGGATGTTTAAGCAGTCTTCTTCGTTTGGAGCAGATGCAGATGCTAAAACCAAACTATATGCTGAGGCACTGCCAGGTCACCATGTTGTTAAAACGACGAATATAGGCCTACAAGCGGAAGCAAACTCACTCCTCTCACGCCCCTCGACAACGTATCGTTTCGACCAGCAGAAACTCTTTCTTTGTTTTTTTCTTATTTAGTCATATATTTATCCTCTTTTGCGAGAAAGCGACGGAGGTGCTATACTAGCTCGCTTAGGAGTTACCAGCCACCTGTGACCTGTCTACCATTTATAGGTGGGGGAATCCCGCTAAGTGCCTTTCCCAACGGCACAACAAGAAATCTTGCCGGCTTGTTCTCCACAATAGCACTTTTATGCTGAACGTCAAGCAGGGAAGCTGTGAATACCAATTTTAAAGTCATTGGTTTGACCCGACTCGGAATCGAATTCCGAGTCTACAGCTCCAAAAGCAGACGCCCTACCACTCGGCTCTCGGAGCTTTCGACTGATACGAGTGCGAAACCGCGTCATTTATTAGCTAATTGAGGACATATTACGTCAATCTAATTTTTATTACCTCTTGCTTCAGTCTGTCCGGTGGGTCGCGAAAATATTTCATTTGACTTAAGGAATCGCGACTACACAAAGTTTGAAAACCTATGGTCTAAATAGATAGCCTTACCAATACTAGAAACTTTTACGTTCATCATTATCGGTTTTGCAGAAGGTAAGCATTGGTATCAACCACACAAACGGTAAACATGTTTGAGTTAAGTTAATCAGCTTCTTATTCACATAACTTTACGTTGCTACTAAAATTGGGCTATTTTATTAAGTGATTGGCTACTTTTTTGGCTACTTTAGGAAAAAATATCTGGCAACACTGCCCGGAATTTTCTGGAAGCGTAAATTTTCTATAACTATGGGCGGAAACTTGTTATTGTATTCAGATGAGCATTAGATGTGGTTGAGTAAGTCTGTGTTGCTGCTTTTAGTATTTTGTGGTTATTTAGAGTGAGTATTAGCGGAGATTGCAGAGTGTTTTGTAGGCCTATAGCGCTGGTAGGAATATTTTTCTGAGTTACTAATGTGTAATTTCGTTACACAACATATTAAGAGTGATTGATTTGTTCGTAAGTGGTAGATAGCAAGATTTTCAAAGACCATTGGATATAAAACTGATACCCTCACGTCGTTCTCTGGGATAGATAACGTTTTTGTTCTAAGAATTAAAGGTTGAATCTCCAGCCAAGTTTCAAATCGCGACAGTGAGCCACGAAACGCTTTGATGTTAATGCCAAAGATAAACGGTTGTAAAAAATTTATTCAGATAAACTTGATTAAAGTAAAAAGCAGATTTACTTTTGCCAACAATTTTCAAAGATTACAATTATCAGGAATTATGAACTCATTTACTCAGAAACAAAAAGTCTGCAATTACAATATAAATTACAACTACATGAAAAAGGACGATTAAATCGATTGGTAATCGTGATTGATCGGGTTGGGTGAAGGTAGCTTGGCCCATGCCTTGCCAAAGCAGTTTAATTCCTCTTACAGCCTTATGTAGCCTGTAGATGGAGCTTGTATCCATCAGTCTGTTATGTGTGAGCTTGTTGCATCGTCAGCTATCAGCTAGCAAATTATGCACAACAATGACGTAGCAGTGCTTCTGCGGAAAAGCATTTTAGTGGCATGCTACACAGAAATTAACTATTTTAAACTAACAAAGAGAAGGTTGACAACCGAATGGGCAATCTAAGAATAAAGCATGAACAGCGGCTATTGTATTTTCTTTTCGCTATCACACTGTCATTGCAGTTCCTGAACTTCCTGTTCCTGTAGGCTAACATTTATCTTACTATGGCAAGACTCTGTGCGGATGTGATGTCATAATAAGATATATCAGGATAATGTCTCAAAGGTCTCAATCTCTCAGTGTAATCGCACCTCAATTGTACTGTTCTGACGATATTTTGACTCCATTTGACTTGATTTTGTTTTAGTCTTTATTGTATGGATTCTGCGGAAGCTTTTTTATTTAATTTAGCTGCAGCCTGCATAGTGATAGGGCTAATGAATTTCTATCTATTTCAAGAAAAACATAGAAGTGCTATTGTTTTAGAGTTTACTTAAGTTTTTTTAAGGCGGGTCACTGAGGTTACATTAAATAGACTATCGGGCAACACAATCGAAGAATTATTTTTTTTGTAATGCAGCTAATTCAGTAATCTTCCTGTTAGCTGTTCAAAGAGTACGGTAACTTTCGTTTGTGCCTAACCTTTTCAAGGGATAACCAGAACCTTTACCCAAAATATCTGTAGGCTGCAGTGACGTGCGGTGGCGTTCGTGGTTGGTGAGACACTGTTTTTTTTTAGCATCACGTTACCAGCAATTTTCATTCATAGTATTTAGGCCTAATAACAAATGAAAGTAGCGTAATAATAATCAAAATACAACTTCATGGAATGTTTTGAATTTGTTTGTTATTTACAAAATCCATATGTCCATCTTTTTGCACCGTGATATCTATCTATCACTTTTTTGTAGGCATCTCTTTATTTTTTCGTAACTCCTGAAGTCTCTCCATTTCGATGGAGATTGTTCCCAGCTATGACAGATGCCCTTCTTCGAAGCGATTCCGGAGCGGTGCGAACAACATGTTGCATTAATTGGAACTTTTAAAGAAAATCTGTTGAAATTAAGCCAAACGCCGAAACCAAAAATGTCACGAAATTCGAAAACGATATGTCTGGCAGTTTTAGCGCACCAAGTTTTAAAAATTTCACACGCATTTTTTGTCTCATCACGCAAAACAGGATTAAAGTTTTCGATTTTCTACACTTCGGAACTGTGAGGGCTCATGTTAATTCTCATCCGTTCATTTTAAGCGAAATCAGGATAATCAGGAAAAATCGATTTGGCTTTGAATGTGAGCGGTCGATTTCTCACATTTCTTGGTGCATTCCTAACTTCACAAAATCATGTTTTAGTCCAAACATTATTATTTGCTGAAAACAAGAGACAGGGAAAACAGAAAGACAGTTTTTTAAATCACAACCGCACTGCCAGTCTCTGCTTTTGTACCAATCCACTTAAAAGGAGCTGAGTTATTTCGTTTTGCCCAGAGTTCTGGCGTAAAGACTGTAGATGGGCCTTCGTTTGTTTAATTATAACTAGGGCCCGCTGAAGTCAATAAAGTCAAAATTTTTTCAGGACCTTATTACATGATGAAACGTATACCGACGTTCGTTTCAGGTGTTCAGGAGTCTGCTTTGCTAGATTTTATAAGTCAAAATAAAGTCAAAATTTTGCATAAAGTCAAAACTTGTCAAAATTGTCTTCATCAAAAATTTGTACAAAAATAAAAAACTGATAGTGCATTTCTTTTATATTTCTTTGAATTTTTGAGTTAATTTTATGCGCAGTTTTAATTGATTACTCTGAAATAGTTGCAATAGTAAAAATGCGGGCGGTAATTGAGAAGGAAACAGCACTTATTACGCATGAAATCGTCCTAGTGATTACAGGTAATTGAGAAGCATAGGTAATTGAGAAGGAAACTGCACTTACTACGCATGAAATCGTCCTAGCGGTCCGCCCCGGACGGCATGCCCGGGATAAGCTTTATGTAATTTTTTCCTAATTATTTTGAACAACCATTACTTTGCTATATCGCTTACTTGCTGATCGTAAATCATCCTACGATGTTGCTCAATGCCTAGTTTATACACTAACTAACTATAACCTTGTTTATACACAGTAGCTTCTGAATCATTGCTGTAGTTAGCCAGTCAGCGTGCTTTTAATTGACACATATTTTATCACGCAGAATGGATGACCACATTTGAAGATGATTAATGCTTAAAAAATTATTGCTCATTTGAGGGCCGCAATTCTTTGAACCGCCCGGGCCAGTGTTGCCAACTTAGCTACTTAGTATCTAGATCTAGATACTTATTTAGTCCCCTTAGATACCAATTTTATCGTCTAGACTCTAGATCCTGGCTACTAATCTAGATACTTCTATAACTATCCAGTTTGTTGATTGTTTTATCCCTTCGCGGAAGGATGCCAGAAATTATCGCTTTAATTTTGTGAGCCGTTCTTCCGAGTGTTCAGCTCAGTACCGGTGCTTTTAATGGCCTAAATTTTACACTGAACTGAGTGAGCAACACAATAACCGGATTAACTGCGGTACATAATGCACAAGTTAGTTTTCCTGGTGTGCATAAAATCCAATCGTAATATTGAAATTCCGCGAGTAGCCTGCCGGTAGTTCAGTTATTGTAGGCTATTTTTAAGCTGAATTAATCTTAACAATTTTTTGAGGGCTATGTTCTAAAAAGATGATAAAGTGAAGAGAGCGTTTGCTAATTCTAGATAGTTCAGAACTTCTGTTACAATCTATTAAGTGTTTTAGGCTTCGCCTCTACACAGTACACAATACACATTCGTCTTGTAGACTTTTGGAATATTGTGGTGTTTTCTGTTTTGTTGAAAAACTTTGATTGAGCACATGTGCAGTAAATTTTTTTGATTGTTTTGTGTGAAGTTGCAGTGGAGTAAGCCTACAGCTACAGTATTAAAAAGCATAGTGTGCTGTGCACAAGATTCACAGATGCTTCCAGAGGTGGGCATTCCGCAATTTGAAGCACGTGCGGAAGTTGCGAAGCGCTTTAACAAATTCTTTTTAGCCATTGCGCAAGTTGCGCTGCGCTTCAAGGAAAATAAATCCTTCTTGCGCTTTATTGCGTTGCGAACTGAAAAAATATATAATAGTGTACGCATTATTGCGCTGCGAACTGAAAAGAATCTGGTTGCTTGCGCTTTGTTGCGTTGCGCACTGTCAGAAGTTGAAATACTGCGTTGCTCTTTGTCGGATTAATTAAAGCGCTATGTGCTGGAGTAAGCAGTTTTTTGTAATTGTTTTTAATAGAATAGCAGTTTGTTTCTTGATACGTACAATAGGCCTATAGGTCAATTTATTGTAGCAGAAATTTTCAGCTCATCAGAAATGTGGTACACTAAAGTCTTTTGCTTTTTAAAATAATTGCAAGTGCTTAAAGAGATCATTGAGTGTTGAATAAATCGTATTTACTTGTTGTTGTGAAGAACTTCGCCGCATATGCAAATTATGATTTACCGCGATGAGGTGCTTTTAACGACACGCGACAATGCAACGTGGCGCAGTGGTTTGGAGCGTCGTTTTTACGACGACCATGATCGCAAGGTTGATGGTTCAACTCCCAACCTAGTATCGTTGTTGCGTCCTTGGATAAGATGCTTCACGTTGATTATCTCTGCTTGGTGAAATCTTGCAAGCGGCAAATTAAATAAATCAGAAGCAAAATTTAACCGGAAAACTCGGAAACAAAGGCAACTCCTAAGCGAGTCTGGATTCGTCCTAAGCAGCGCCTCCTTCGCTTTCTCGTAATAAGAGGATGAAGATGAAGAAAGCAATCATCAGCAACGCATCTTTTTTCGCTTCTTATTTAATTTTCCTGTTCATTGACCACGCAAAATCCTGTTACAGTCACTTGCATTAAAATCGTTGTCGCGTTGTAGACAACTGCGTGCTGTTAAAAGCACCTATAAAAATAACTCAAGAAAAAATTGCATTGCTTATACATCTACTCGTTGCGCTTTATTAAATTTTTCATTGCGAAAGTTGCGTTGCGCTTTTTCTTTTGTATAAACCTCATTGCGGAAATTGCGTTGCGCTTTAATGCAAAAAAATTATTGATTGCGGAAGTTGCGTTGCGCTTTAATGCGAAAAAATAATTGATTGCGAAAGTTGTGTTGCGCTTCAGTCAATTTAAAAATTAGCTTGCGCTAGTTGCGTTGCGTTTCATGACTTAACAGAACTTTTGCGCTTTGTTGCTCTGCGCTTCAACCAATTTTTAAAAAATGCCCACCTCTGGATGCTTCTGCTAATATAGGCTATATAGCCTACACTGTTAGTGCGTAAGTTTACCAGGAAGTTCATGAAACTGCTAAATTCAAAGTTCAGTCCATCTAAAACCATTTTAGAGACAATTGCTGAAAACTGATCATATGACTTGATCGACTAGCAGATCCATGATATTTCTCTGTTGTGTTTATTTTCATTCATTTTTTGCTTGAATTTGTGGCTATGATCAGGGGCGTAACCAAGGAGAGGGGGGCAAAAGGGGCAATTGCCCCCCCTTTCCGAAATATTTTCAGTGACCACTAGCCTACAAACAAAGATACTAATGCTATAACGTAAATCCAGTAACAACGCAAGCAGGGGAGGATTAAGACCACTTTTTGACATAACAACTACGCTAAAATGAGTATTTTTCTCGCAAAAACCCTAAAAATCCGTGGCAGCTGGGGGCAGAGCCCCCAGACCCCATTAGCCTTTGGTGGCAGGGAGCTTCGCCTCCACACCCCCGGTTGGGGCACCCCCTTTGCCGAATCCTGGATGCGCCACTGGAAAAGCCTGTGAAGTTTTGCCCCCCCCCGAAATTTTGGGCTGGCTATGATGTGTTTAAAGGTGTTTCGATGCAACTGCGACTAAAATGTGTCTTCATTAGGCAAAATATTTCTCGAAAAACTGAATGTGTGCTATTATTAAATGCTATATATAAGTTACTTCATGTCACACTCCGTAATATCGCTTGTTTTTTGTCGCATTAACGCACTTCTTGTAGTTAGATACTAGGCCTAATCTAGATACTTTAGTTGTTTAGATGTGGTTTAATCAAAAATCTAGCTACTTCCTAGATACTTTTGGTAAACAATCTAGATGCTTGAGTAAATTGATATCTGGCAACAAGGGGGGCGGGCCGCAGAACTTCTAGCTACGCCTCTGAGTAGGCTATGATGAAGATTTGATTTTTTTTACACTATAAATTGACACCAGCACACACCATGGCTCGTTAACCTAGGTTTTGACGTCATGCATCGCTTTGTTGCATTAGCTTCAAGACTGAGTGAGTGATAAAATGTTCAGAGTAGGCTACCTTCTTCTTTAAAAATTTATGTAAATTGCGGATTACAAAACATTTGCAGTGAAAAAAGTGCAATAAGACATAAATAATAGGCCAAAACGGTTAGGTCAAAATAAGGTCAAAATTTTGCAAAAATAAAGTCAAAAATGAATTTTTTTAGGTTAAAAAAATGGCCCAGTCACAACTTAGGATATAAATTAATAACGCAGTATCAAAAAGTCCATCAAAGTCGTCACTAATTCTTCACCCAATTTGTATTAAGTTGCACCTTCAAACTATAGGCCTTATATCGCTTGTAACTTTGGGCAATGCGCGAAACTTCCGGTTTGGCGCAACAAATGTTTTTATCTTAGTGATGTTTCAATCACTTGAGGCTCGCCGCAAATCGTGTTGAATTTAGCATTGGAACATAGAGACTAGAGGAGAAAAAAGAAAAAAGCGCGGTCAAACAAGTTTATGTAAATAAATTTTGCTCCAATAGTGAGGCAGGCTCGTCAGTGGCTCACGTCTGTATTTGAGCGAAGAAACTTATGTGAATTCTCTGGGGTGTAGGAACATAGTGACAGCAAAATAGTTGGTGTCAACAAATATTTCAGGAGATAAAACAAAATAATTTGGTTTTTACGCACAAATTATTTATTTATTCGGCGATAAAATTATTGTTGCTTCGCCCTGTTTTTTTAGATAGGTGAGACACTGTCTTGCTAGACTGAGTATTTTCAAATTCAGTTTACAAGGGTTTCGGTTGAGCATATATGTTTGTCTGCACATGCAGCAAAATACAAAATCAAAATCTTTAAAAAAATTTTTATAGGCTGAACTTTAAATAATCGAATAGACTTAACTCGGACAATTGTCGGACAAAAAGACCAATATATGTGTAAAAGTTCGTGGGAGGAATGGAGGGATAATAAGCGAGAGGCATAAAGAACTGGCTAGGAGAAGGACATATTGAACAGACTCCGACAGAATAAGCTTTTGAAGGGAACAGCCAGGGTGCGAAAACTTGCCTAAGGTACTGATACACATTGCCTTATAGCCTACACGTTCCAAAACGGCAGCTAGAAAGGGTTCGGATTCCAAAGCAAGAAGTATGCAGAATATGAACAGTTGCATCGTATACGTTGACAGTGGTGGCCGAGGGTGAAAAAAAGAGGTGCTGTGCTATCTATAAGCTGACACAGTTTGCAGTTTAATAGAGGCATGTAAAAAATTCAAGCAGCTACATAGTTATACCGTCACAAGATCAAAAGTGAATTGTCAATTAAACAACTTGCATTGACTACGGCAGTGTATCTCAACCAGGGGGGCGCGGGGAAGGGGGGCAGAGCCCCCCTAAAAAAATTTGAAAAAAAAAATTAAAAAAAATTGGGCGGAGCCCCTCTAAAAAAATTTCGCCCCCCCCTACAAAAAATTGGTTACTATAATACATGATACCGGTATCGGTAATTCAGTCCCCCCTAAAATATTTTTCGCCTTCCTAAGCATTTGCTTCTAGTTGCGGGCCTGATCTCAACCCTTCTCTCGCGCGACCCAAAATCGTTCAAAAACACTATCTGGAAGAAAGCTGTTAGCTATACGACCCAACTAAGCTAAGCAAAAGTGAGCATACATAAAGAAAGAATACCGTACCACAAAAAAATTTTTTTCCCTTCCACAAAATTTAGAAATCGTGGCTGAACATTGCTCAACGCTAAATGCATTGGTTACTTTGCATCTACAGTAGACTAGCGGTTCTTAATCTTTTTGGTCCCAACATAGACTTTATTATGATCAAATTTCCCACCCGACTATTTAAGCCAATGTTAGCATGAAATGTTTCATAGATTGCCAATAGGTTTTGAAAGACTTACAACACCCAAACAAACTGCAATTTCCGTATTACATCGAAATCCATCAAAGCAAAAACTGTGTGAATGTTGAGTTGTCGACTAATGTTACTTTTGAATTTACTTGTTGTTCACTAACACAAGGGCGGAAACCTGTTTATTTGGTGTTAAGGTGCAATCATGCAGAGACGTTGAGATCATTGAGACATTGTGCGGGTTTATGTTATTGTGACATCACATCCGCACAAAGTCATGTCACAATAAGATAAACCTGCACAATGTCTCAAAATTCTCAACGTCTCAGTTAATAACATTGCAAAGGTTGCCTAGGTATCTACTCCAGATTGACTTGAAGGCATGAGCGTCCACAGAAAAAAATGCAGGGGGGGGCAAAAACATTCTCGAGATGGCCATCTTAGTGAAAGCTATAGTCAGGTAAGTGTCAGTGACAGGGTGACCAACTGACCATACGTCCGGCATCGGCCGATGCCGTACGTGCAGAATTCTTCTTTCATGTTATTGTGCATTATGCGGACATAAATCAATTTATGTGCCACTAGGCTTGACAGTCTGTTTAAACAACTTTCTTTTTGCATTGTTTTCTCAGGTCTTGTTATATGTGGTTGGTTTGACGCTTACATTTCAAAACAATCAAATCTTCACTATACTTGCGCTATTACGCCAAAGTGTGTAACGAGTGGCGGGGCCCGTCTCCGCTGCTTAACCTTCGAGGAAACGTCTTCGAGGAAACGTTGGTGAGCCGTTAGCGATACTGTGTCCGATTTGATCAATCCGGGAATCGAACCCCAGACTTACCGCACCGGTAGCGACGTTCTGATCCAAAACGTCAAAATAAAAAGTAGTTTGAGGTCTGAAAATCAAACTTATAGCTACGGCCTATAAATCAGTGCTGCTCAATTTTTTTATTACAATGTACCGGCAGCGCAGTTTCTGCCATCAAGGCGTACCAGTAGCACATCAGCAACAAATCCAAATTTGTTTTACAAGATACGAGATACAAGATACGATACTCGGTATATAGGCAAAAACCAGAATTTTTCTATACAAGATGCAAAAAGTAAAATTGGACATGCTGCTGTTGCCGCGTGATTTGCTAGTATACGTACGTCCACATGACGGATTGGTAATCGGCTGATTGGTGCAGCAGTAACGATATTGCTTTCAAAGTCAGAGATCTGAGGTTCGATATCCCACCTGTCAAATCGAATACAGTGCTGTTCACGGCCACCGCCAATGACTCGCCACGTTTCTTTGGAGTTCGAAGCTAAGTTGCTCACGCGCTAAGTTACGGAGATGGTCTTCGCCACTCGTTGCACGCAGCTTCTGGGTAATACCACGAGTTCAACCAAGATTTGAGATTGAAGATCAATAAAAAAGACGCACAAAAACTTTTAACCGAATTCTTCATCTTATGCGAAGTGTGCGCCTGCTTGCTTATCTTCCACCAGTCTATCCGATTGTGGTTTGACTGAAGAGTAGCATTTGACACAAAGACACTTTTCTAGTCTTTGCGTCATGACAAAAGATAAATCGCCATGTCTGTTGACCTGAATAGAATGCGATAGTATCCTACTATATTTTGTATACGGCCTTGATAGACAAGAAAGTAACCTAAACGAATGGAGTCATGCAGAGAACAAAAAATGAATTAAGTATCAAGCAATAACTCTTACTGATCAACGTAAAATGATACTCGGGACCTGTACCAATATTTTCTAACGTGCTTAGCACTGGCCTTGGTAACAGCATGCCTAAACGTAAAACCAGTTTCAATGATGTGTGAAGGGTGGAGTTTCCACTCATTGAACGGCAACCTACGGCCCGCCAAAGCATGTGCTTATAGCCAATTGGTTCCGAAACCTGTTTTTTTGCGATCTAGTTCAAACCCGATCAACACACGAACTGCTGTGAATGCTATTTTCCAGGCTGAAGATCTTGTTTTTCTAGTCATCTTTTATTTCAGAGACCTCTTTTTCACGCGACAGACCCTTTTTTAGTATTACTCCTGCCAAGAAGTGTTTTTTTTTCTAAAAACTGCGGCCCGCTGGAAGCTTATATTTATAATTTGTGGCACAGTATCACCAGAAAGTTCACCCCTGCTTTAATTAAACAGATTATTGCGAAATGTTTTGATATTTTATTCGTTTTGTAGTAAACTCATCTGTATTTTTCAACTTTTTGTGTAGTTTCTTACCTTGCATTTTTTCATGCGTATTTTTTCAACTTTTTTGGTTTTTCAGGGGGGGGCAAGTGCCCCGTTTTGCCCTCCCTGCTGATGCCCATGACCAATGCTATAACGTAAATCTACTAACAACGCAAGTAGGGGCGGATTAAGACCACTCGAGCGGGGGTCTGTAAATCTACCAACAACGCAAGCAGAGGTGGATTCCACTTTTCGATAAAAAAACTACGCTAAAATGAGTATTTTTCTTGCAAAAACCCAATAAATCCGTGGCGGCTGGGAGCTCTGCCCTCAGACCTCCTTAGCCTCCGGCAAGTGGGGGCTTCGCCCCCACACCCCTGGTTGGGGCAGTGGCACCCCCTCTTCCGAATTCTGCGTGCGCCATTGGGAAAGCCTGTGAAGTTTTGCCACAGCCGGCTCCAGAGCAGTCGACTTGGAGGGGCCAAAGTTTGAAATTAAGCACAAAAGCCGCTGTCTTCCAAAGAGTAAGCTAGTTAATTGGGGGGGGACCAAGCATGTCGATTGGGGGGGCCAGGCCCTCCCCTTGGCGCTGGCCCTGAGTTTTGCCCTCCCCCAAAATAAAATATGAAACTTATGCGTACGTCCAGACTTTAAAAAAATAGTGTGCACTTTCAAGCTAAACGCTTTTTACAAGCTTTTTTGTCGCTAGGCACCTTGCACAAATGGCCCCAATCACTTTAGTAGAGTTAGGCAAACTAGCCCCCCTCCCCCCCAGCCGCAACTGGCTGGTTACGGGCCTGGTTCAGTGACCATGCCAAGTTTTGATGCAGTGATAACTAAATTGCACTGGCTTATGGCATGTTTTAACGTGTTACGTTTTTTGTCGCTGCTTTTCCTATTGACTAATGCTACTCGTGTGTTGCTGTTGCTATGCGCTTTGATTTTAGCCTCGTAATAAAAAACAATACAACACAAATACTATAAGCTACAATTAATTTACCTAACAAGAACAATTTTGTTGGCGCATAACGTGCAAGCAGTTTAAAACATCATAATGGACCTGCCGCATCGCGTGTCTCTGTGGCGCAATCGGTTAGCGCGTTCGGCTGTTAACCGAAAGGTTGGTGGTTCGAGCCCACCCAGGGACGAAGTTTTTGCTGTCTTTATACGGAAATCAGTGAAGGGCATTTCTGCACAACTGAGAGAGCGCTTCTTTTTACGGGCCTGTTTAGTCATGGTTTAATCTGTATACTTCTTAAGTCGCATCTTCGCATGTCTAACGTTTGGTTTAAAATGTTTGGACTATCATAGGCGTTGTCAGGCAGGTGTAGCCGGGCAAGTACGCAGAATAATTACTTTATGCCTTTATTGAAAAAATCTAAGCTTCAAAATTCTATCAGGTATCAAGGTCCTCTTATTTGGAATTCATTAGATTCAACTCCAAGTCGATAAAATCGTTTAAAGCTAACCTCAAAAGAACTTTTACCTGTACACCTAGTCTACAGCTACATTATTCGTTTATCTGTTGCCACTTGGTGGAATAAATTGACTCGACTTTACTAGAAAAATGCAGTCTTGTCTAATTCAGTTGTATAAAAGCCAGAATCACATATATTCCTTAAAAGTGTGTTTTATTGCTTGGTTGAGTGTTTTTTTTGCTTGCTTTTCGTTTCCACTATTTTCTACGACTAATTTTGCAAAGGCGGTTGCAGACTAGAAGATCTGACCAAGGGCGTAGCCAGAAAAAAATTGAGGAGGGCCAAATATTTTAACTTCTAAGTCTGACGTCATTTACTTATAGCAGCAATGCAGCATATTCCCCTCATATTGATGAAAACATAAATTTTGTGAAATTTCTGTTTAAGTCTTAAGCTGATCGCTAAATTATGCTAAAATTTTAACTTTTTCTCGAAACGGGCAGTTATTGGTAAATTTTTACTAAGCAATTGTCAGATAGTACGCCAGTGGCACACCCAGGATTTGGCAAGGGGAGGGGGGCACAAAGGGAGGTCTGGAGGTGAAACTTCAAGCCGCCAGAGGCTATAAAGGGGTCTCGTTCACGAATTTTTACGGCTTTCACATAAAAAACACTCATTTTAGCACACTTTGTTATCGAAAAAAGGGATGCAGTGAGTGCAGTCACTATGGACAATGCAAAAATATTTTCGCTGCTTAATTTATGTCTAAAAGCAGAAGCTTGGCTAATAAATAAGTGAAAGGAGGCGGCGACCATTATTAGTTTGAGAAATTAGTCGAAAAGTTAGGTTGGTTTTAGCAGAGGTGGGCATTCCGCAATTTGAAGCGCAAAGCGCTAGTTGCGCAACTTCCGCACGTGCGGAAGTTGCGAAGCGCTTTAACAAATTATTTTTAGCCATTGCGCAAGTTGCGCTGCGCTTCAAGGAAAATAAATCCTTCTTGCGCTTTATTGCGTTGCGAACTGAAAAAATATATAATAATGTGCGCATTATTGCGCTGCGAACTGAAAAGAATCTGGTTGCTTGCGCTTTGTTGCGTTGCGCACTGTCGGAAGTTGAAATACTGCGTTGCGCTTTGTCAGATTATTGAAGCGCAATGTGCTGGAGTAAGCAGTTTTTTGTAACTGTTTTTAATACCATAGCAGTTTGTTTCTTGATGCGTACAATAGGCCTATCGGTCAATCTATTGTAGCAGAAATTTTCAGCTCATCAGAAATGTGGTACACTAAAGTCTTTTGTTTTTTAAAATAATTACCAGTGCTTAAAGAGATCATTGAGTGTTGAATAAATCGTATTTACTTGTTGTTGTGGAGAACTTCGCCGCATATGCAAATTATGATTTACCGCGATGAGGTGCTTTTAACGACACGCGACAATGCAACGTGGCGCAGTGGTTTGGAGCTCTTTTTTTACGACGACCATGATCGCAAGATTAAAGGTTCAACTCCCAACCTAGTCTCATTGTAGCGTCCTTGGATAAGATGCTTCACGTTGATTATCTCTGCTTGGTGAAATCTGGCAAGCGGCAAATTAAATAAGACAGAAGCAAAATTCAACCGAAAAACTCGGAAACAAAGGCAACTCCTAAGCGAGTCTGGATTCGTCCTAAGCAGCGCCTCCTTCGCTTTCTCGTGATAAGAGGATGAAGATGAAGAAAGCAATCATCAGCAACGCATCTTTTTTCGCTTCTTATTTAATTTTCCTGTTCATTGACCACGCAAAATCCTGTTACAGTCACTTGCATTAAAATCGTTGTCGCGTTGTAGACAACTGCGTGCTGTTAAAAGCACCTATAAAAATAACTCAAGAAAAAATTGCATTGCTTATACATCTACTCGTTGCGCTTTATTACATTTTTCATTGCGAAAGTTGCGTTGCGCTTTTTCTTTTGTATAAACCTCGTTGAGAAAGTTGCGTTGCGCTTTAATGCAAAAAAATTATTGATTGCGGAAGTTGCGTTGCGCTTTAATGCGAAAAAATAATTGATTGCGAAAGTTGCGTTGCGCTTCAGTCAATTTAAAAATTAGGTTGCGCTAGTTGCGTTGCGTTTCATTACTTAACAGAACTTTTGCGCTTTGTTGCTCTGCGCTTCAACCAATTTATAAAAAATGCCCACCTCTGGGTTTTAGCAAATTATTACAGGGCCAAGGGGAGGCCATGGCACCGTGCTTTTCTTCCCTTGCGCAGTGCGTGCGCCTAGGCACTAGGCCTACGCTATTGACCCAGACACACTAATCTATCATCATATATGAACAGTACTCGAGTTGAGAGGGGATGCGGGGGGTTCCATCCCCCAAAAAAACAACACCATCTCCCCATAAAGCATTTTGGCGTAAACCATTCCCTTGCAAGTACTGAGTATAGTGACCATCCCTCCTTACGTCTGCGTAAAAAGTTGCACCATCTCCCCATAAGAGTTTTTACGACTCGAGCACTGTGTATGAACGCATACCCGGTACATCATTTTACTTGTTGAAAGTTATTTAGCTGTTTAGGGGCCCGATTCGACATTTTGTCATTCGTAAATCGTGATCTACACTCGTCGCTATTATATAAATTTCTACGCAAAACTGAGAAATGCGGTTTTATTGATTTGGTACAGTTTTATGGAGAAGACCTTGAATATGATTCAACTTTAATTGTGACGCATCGCGCAGTTAAAGAACTATAAGGAAAATGCTCCCATCGGTAGGTTAACTTTTTGATCAAAGAAGCAATGTTTTTGCAGCAGTGTGCAACTGTGCATCGTGCTATAACAACAGAGCACTCAACGGGACTTTTATTTCTTCCAATTACCATAGCGTGTTGTCTGTACATCACTCGCTTGGGACTTGCAGAAAAACTTTGGCGTTTGGCGATGTTTATAAAATTTAGAAGCATAAAAATTTGTAAAACCACGCCCGATCTCCCTTCCCCCACTAACACAACTGTTCGAAGTCAACAACGATTAAATACACCAGAGGCGCAAAAAGTTTCAAACTTTTATTTTGTTAACGATAATTTGTAATTTGATTTATATTTTCAGGGGGGGGGGCATGGTTCCTTTGGCCCTTTAAAGATTTTGCCCCGCCCCGCCCCCCCTGGCTACGCCTATGAATCTGACGATCTCTTCGCAGACTCCTTGATGTCTGTTATCATTTTACTGTTAGCTATTTCAATTTCCTTGCTATGTACTTGACATCGAATAATAAATCAGTTCAGTTCAATTGGGGGGGGCTAAAGTTTAAAAAATCTTACCCAACAACCAACAGCAGAAGCGGATCCAGAAAATTTTGGTGGGGAATGCAGATTTGAATCAGGTTGAGTGTTAACTAGATACAAAGACGTCAGACGCTGGACCAGAGCAGGGGCTCCGAGAGCAAATTTTTTTGGTGGGCCCTCTACCTTTTGCAGTCTCTAAGCACAAAGACAACATTGTAGTAAATTCAGTGAGTTAGTTGGTTGCCTATTTATCCTCTTTATAGCGAAAAAGCAATTACGGTGATACCACGAGCTCGCTTGTTTCATCCTCAAAAAAATTTTGAGGATACTTTTGATGACCACGATGAATCACGCTACGTATTTACACGACAAATGGAAATTTAGTGGAGACAAAGCCAACGTCAAAGTCATAGTGCCGTTTGAAGTCTTGCCACCAGTGCTACGTACCAGTGGCGGCTCGTGAAGTAAAAACTTGGGGGTGCTGCAAGAATTATATTCAACGTAAAACAGCATCATTTTTTAAACGTATAGCAATCGTCTTCACGTGCTGTTCGTTGAATGTTCTGGTCACTTTTTAGGTAACTAGGGCCATTTTTTTTGACCTAAAAAAATATATTTTTGACTTTATTTTAGTAAAATTTTGACTATATTTTGACTTAACCGCTTACGCGTATTATTTATGTCTTGTTGCACTTTATTAATTAAATATGTTTTATAATCTGCAATTTACATAAGTTTTTAAAAAAGGTAGCCTACTTCGAACATTTTCTCAATTACTCAGTGTTGAAGCTAATGCAACAAAGCGACGCATGACGTTAAAACCTAGGATAACGAGCCATTGTGTGTACCGGTATCAATTAGTGTGTAATACAAAAATTGCGTTGCTATCGCAACTGTAGGCCTACTGTACACTAACAGTATGTCTATGATTTTTTTAACGAAAGCCACGCAGTATAATTACAAGGACGTTTTATTGTAAAAGAGCATCATATATTTTTTTACGTTCTTAACATCAAAATTTCTGTCTTTTCTCAGTAATTTATTGAGTATAGAAAACGACCTCTCAACAGCAGCAGAGGTTGGCTGGGCTTAGTGCAATAGTGCGTAGCTTGTTGGGTCAATTGTCAAGTTGGTACAGTTTACTATTGTTTCTAAATCAAAGTTGGATAGTCGTTTGTTAATGTAGTCTTTAATTGCGCAAGGATCATCATCGAATCGCATATTCTTTAGCAGTTCGTATGCTTTGGTTATTGTGCAGGCACTTACTTTTAAGAACTCTACGTTGGCTGCTAGAGTCCGGTATTGATTTATTTTAACCAAGTCCGACACCGAACCTTCCACATTGATAGCGTCTTTTGCTCTACTGACTAGGAGGCCTGCACTAGTCCAATTGTTGACAATGGTACGAACAGCTGGAACGTTCTCACTATAATATAAGGCAGCTCTAAGCCAAGTTGCCCATCTTGTAATTACAGGGTCAGGAGGAGATGGCAGACCAGCATCATGAAAATCTTTCTTGCGATCTTTGTTTTTGATTGTTGCTGCCTTGATCGTTGCTATTACTTCATCAATATTTTTAAAATGAGCACGCACACGCAAAGCGCAATTATGTAGTAAGTGCGCAACGCAGGTGACATGCATCAAAGAAGGGTATGATTCTTTAATGTCTTTCCAGCCGAAGACATGTACCGAGCAGCATCAGTCAAGAACAATGAAAAATTCTCGCGTTTTATTTCAAGTTGTCGCAATATGTCATCCACAGTGTGCAGAATAATACTGCTATTAACATTACGACTGCTGTCAAGTGGATGGCAATTAACGAGGAATGTCCGATTTGAAGCATCTAAGCTGCCCACAAGCACACTAATATACTTTTGTTTAGCAACCTCTGCTTCATCCACAATCAACAAAATTGTTTTGTCACAAAGTAATTCTTGAATTTGTTCCTCTTTTTGGGATGCCAATTTAGCAACACATGCCCGGGCTGCAGTCTCCGAAGGCAATACTTTTCCCATTTTAGCAAACAGAGACTTTAAAGAAGGATGGTTCAGTTTATAAAGTGGGATATCTGCAGCTTAGAATGAAGAAACAACCTGTACCTTGAAGTTTACTTGATCGAAATGTAAAAAGGTTTGCTTACTTTGAGATTTGCTTTTCGTCTCCAATTTTCCTTGGTGTTGCTTACTTTTTCGGTGGCTTTCCACAAAAAACTTTTTGTCGCATTTGACTGACACGTCGCAAAGGTTGCATCACAAGTCGCCGGCAGGAGTTGCCGAACACTCATCCGGATATTCCTGGCAAGTTTGCCTAACTTTCGCTATAGAAGATTTGGCTTGTTTTGGCATTCTTTGCTTTGCAAGCTACAATTTAAAAGACCACGTGTAAAGAGCGCAAGGCTTTTATAGGATTAGATTAACTGTCTAACAATGATGTATTTATGCATCAACAATGACGTTTCATGCATAATAAATGCCATTTCCTTCTCAATTACCGCATGCATTATTGTGACGATAGTGCAAATATTGCAACTATTTGAAAAGTTTAAAATCAAATAAAAATGGGCATAAAATTTTAATAGTAGCTCAAAAATTCAAAAAAATATTTAAAAAATATAGATTTGTTCGTTTTTGTAAGGAAATTTTTGATAAAGACAATTTTGACAAATTTTGACTTTATGCAAAATTTTGACTTTATTTAGACTTATAAAATCTACCAAAATAGACTCCTGAACACCTGAAACGAACGTTAGTATGCATTTGATCATGTAACAAGGTCCTGAAAAAATTTTGACTTAATTGACTTTAGCGGACCCTAGTAATAACAACAATTAGCAATATTAAAGGATAGGCCTACTCGACAAGAATGCTTAAATGATTTCATTCCTAATAACAGTACATCATAAAAATATTAACAAAAGCGATAAAGCTGTCTAAAAATATGTTTATGAATCTGCAATAGTTAACCGGATTTTTAGCAGCCACGCGCACGGCTCGAACTTACGTTAAAATTCTATTTGAATTTTACGTCTTTAATTAGCTGTCAAACTCGAACGAGTGGATGTACTGTAATTATGAAACGTTTCACAAAATGACAAACAACGAAGTAGGTAAAACAATAAACATGGCTGACGTGAAATCAACGTTTTTACACCAGGCCACCAACAATTACGATTACAAAATTATTGCAATAATCACACCAAGCACGAATGGGGACCAGTGGTATTGCTTATAAAATTCCCACGTAGGCCTATATGTACAGTACCGGTAGATATCGAATAAGCCTAGCTTCAATTATACCAACAGGTCTATGCTGGTCAGTTGTATATATGCTTAGTATTATTCCCAAATTAGTTAAAGACCGGCTCAGTTGCTTAGCGCATACGCTATCGGTGCGGGAGGTCTTGGGTTTAAATCCCGGCTCGGTCAAATCGGCACAGTGGTGCCAACGGCTCGCCACCGCTGCGACGTTCCTTCGGAGGTGTGTAGCCCAGGTGCTAAGCCGCGGAGAGATGAGCCCGCCACTCGCTACACGCTTCGGCGTAATACCGCGAGTATAGCCTCATAAAGATTTGATCTTAGTTGCGGTAGTGACACATGAATACCATGCCCTATTCAGTACCAGTAAGCCTACAAATACAAGTCCGCAGTTAAACTTTTTCGTAAAACCACTGGACCATGTGGGACAAGTAGGCTACGTCTGTGGGAACTAAGCAGCTAAGCGATTTTTAAAGTTTAGTCTAAATTACAGCTTCTGCTGTTTCAACTAGGCTTAGATCTGTAAATTTACTATTTGAACTACCAGCAGTTAACAAGTTATATAACACTTGAATTATTTTTCAAATTTTAAATTTTTTTCAGAGCTACCGGTGCTGGTACCAGAGTCCATACGGTAATTTTTACTAGGCCTCAAGCAGACGGAAATCTTACTGCCTGACAACACTGAAAATACACCTGCTCCAACTACCTCTACCTAAATTCTGCAGCTCAATAGCTCACTGATCGCTTTCTCGTGATAGGAGGATAAATATGCTACTAAGATACTAACATACATACAACATACTAAACCAGCTCCGCTAGCAAAAACCTAACCTTTCGTTCAACATTTTCACACACACAATCTCATGCTGTCTAGTGTCTAGTAGCGGCACCTGTCAATCAGCTAACAAACGTATTGTACCTAAGGATGTGCCTCAAGGAAAATTACTCGGACTCGCCGAGTAACGAGTATTTACGACATTACTCGGCGAGTCCGAGTATCTATGACGTCACGCGCGATGGGTAGTACGCTTTCGCCTTTTTGGTTTTCTTGCATTTAGCTGCTTCAGAATCATTGGATTAATCAGTAACAACGGTATTTGGCTTTGGTATATTGAGCTTACAGTCAAATGGCAACATCTGGGCACATAGGTGGCGGAATTGGGGGGGCCGAGGGGGCCCTGGCCCCCCCACTTTTTATTCAGGGGGGGCCCTAATTTACGCGTTTGTTTCTACAATGTTGCCTCTGCGTGAATGTATTTGAAACTTAATAGGCCTACCATCGAAATTAAAACCCCTGAAAGAGCTTAAATCCAGAGATGTCTTCTTTCAAATTTTGTTTGTGGGGTGGGGGGAACAGAAACTAGAAGCAAGAACCGTGGGTCTGAAGCCCACAAAAATTGGACATGTCACATGTGGACAGGCTAAATATGGGTTGTAGGCATAGGGCCAGATTTACGTATAGGCTAAGCAGGCTGAAACCTAGGGCTTCGTAAAAAATGGGGGGGCTCATCACGAAAAATCAAGATCTTTTTTTGTTCTCTTCATCGATGCTTTCACGGGAAAACAGAACATCTGAGGACGTGTATAGGCTACCTTTTTTTGCTCTTCATTATACCGATGTTTTTGGTGAAAACAGAACATCTGCGGACGTGAAGACCTTTTTTTGCTCTCCCAATCAGTGTGATCAAATAGCCTAGGGCCTCTCATTGTCCAAATCCGGTCCACAGGAGCGTATTTTGGGGCGGGGCCGTTGTGCCATGCCCCCCCTCTTTTGACTCTGTTTTTTAGAAAAAGGAACAATACTAATGGTGCCAAGTGACTAAAATATGCCAGATTTTTTTGGTGGTTTCTGTAGCTTATGGTCAGGGGCGAATCCAGAGGGGTAGGATAAGAGATAGGGTAAAGTGGGTAAAAAGCCTACTCGGGGTAAAACGCCTATGGTACTTATTAGCAAATATACTGAATATTATAACGTCATATTACTCTCCTGTCAACATGTCTACCTGCGCTGCTTGTAGGTGTGTTTGGACAGAAAGAAAAAAGAGCTGATAAAGTTTTATGATAAATTATTATTTTTCTACTGATTTGTTATAAGCAATGTGGGTTAACTGACATGCTATGGCGTCACTTTTAAGGTATTCAGGTGAATTGTAACAACTTTACGCTAGAGATTGTTATGGTTCCTTTAGGTTTTGTTGGTTATTTTTGATAAATTACCTGAAGCACCTGATAAATCCAGGTTAATTAAAAATGGCTGCCCTTGGTGTAAAAAGCCTACCATGCATAGGGGGCAAAATGCCTGTTGTAGGCGTTTTACCCCACCCGGTATATTTTGTCCTAAAAATAAAAATGGTTTTATTGAAACGTAACATTTCCTTAAAATGTTGGCTTGGCGCCGGCTATGTTGAACAGGGGGCCTGGAGAATCTTTGTGGAAAAGGAGAGCATTAGCAAGACTGTAGTAAACACTAGGACTGCAATGTTAAACCAGTGGAAAAGTCGCTGAAATAGAGAAGAGAGCAACTAGAAGGAGCTGGCCCCCTTTAACACTCACAGTTCAAACTGCCTATCTTTGTTTGACCTTTAACACCACAAAAAGTGTAAACTTTCAAAACAGAAATATGGCGTTGACACTTCAGAGGATGAGGAATAGCCATGATTATTTTGTGGAGGGCCTTTTTTTGTAACAGCAGGCCAAGAGAGACAATAGATACAGTGTCCTGTATGAAACTTACTTTGTGGGCCCACCAGGAGTATACACTCGGAAATCTTTAATTCATTTGTCAAAACTGCGAGTCGACAGATGAAGACCTCTCCTAATTCGCAGGAATGAATTTTTTCATGTTGTCGATGCTATTTGTTGGGTATCTTTTGTTTAAAAATGTTCTTTTTATTGTTAAAAAGCAAAAATAAAGTTCATTCGTAAACAAGCTTTCAATACTGCACTCCTTTCACCGCGTGCTAATGGTTCATAAAAAGATACGTAAAGTAGGGCAAAACGCTCTCCCATAGGCGTTTTGCCCCAGGTACGGGGTAAAACGCCCTTTTTAAAAGAAAAAACAAACCTCGATTTCTGACTTACTTGTAATTGTTCCGAATTCCAAATTAAATTTTTTGATAACGTATCACTTCGTGCACACATACAGCGAGGAAGTTGTTTTTTCCTGTACCGTTGCTGTAAGTTATAACACATTTTCCTTAAGGTAGGCCTTTTACCCCACTCTACCCTATGCATCCTCCCACCAGCCATTTTCAAAAATGTTTTTGATGCATACTAATTTTTCTATAATTTCGAATCCCTTCGATAGCTATAAGCCTTACGCCTTAAGCACGCATAATTAAAAATGTGTGAACAAAATGCATCATATTTGGCGAAGTACCCAGAATTAGGATCAAAAAATTTATACACAATTTGCCTGAAAATTATTCAAAATGCACCAGAATAGCCATTACAGCATGTAAATTTTCAAAATATTTCCGGGGGAGCATGCCCCCGGACTCCCCTAGAACTTTCCTGGTTTCTTAATCAGCTTCAAATTAGTTCTGCCTAAAAAATACGCTTGAAAAAATGTGGAAATTATGCCCCCCCACCTTTTAAAATTTCTCGCTACGCCACTGCCGTCCTTGGTTGTAGATAAAGAAAATCTGGTCATTGGTTTCGAGCCACCCCACTTTAGAAATGCTTCCGCCATCGCTGTCTGGGCATTACAATGCAATAATCACAATGTACCCCGTAGGTACCTTATCAAGCAAAAAAGACTGTAATGTTCATGAATTAACAGTCGTGTTTTGCTAAATTACTACCGTTGAATTGGTAACTTGAGTTTAAGTAAAAAAAAAAAACGTTGATTCTTTACAAATTAGTACTCGGTCGAGTATCAACAAATGAAAATGCCGTAATACTCGGCCGAGTACTCGGACTCGACTCGGCACATCCCTAATTGTATCCATTATTTCGTAACTATGATTGTACCATTGTAACTGCATTGTCGCTGCGAAGTCGGAAAAAGCTTCTGCAGATCCAGTATTGCAATATAGCAGAAAGAAGTACATTCTGACCAAAGCTTCCTTCCGCGTTTTAAAAATTCATGGCATTACCGAGAAAGCCACCAAGCATAACATTTAATACTTTTAAAAAATAATTTGGTTTGATATTGATGTTGTTGTTGTACTAAAGTGCAGAGTTGGTGAGAGGGGGGGCAGGGGGGTACAAACTACCGTGGCCCGTCTGTTTTGAGGGGCCCGTAGAGGGGCCCCGCTCTTATAAAATTTTTCTTTAGGAACACACGAGAAGAAATGCTGGAGAAATTACGTCTTCGCTATGTTAAAACCTACGTCCAGGGTGCGAAGTAGGGGAAAATGGGGGAACATGTCTCCCCCAGTAAAAATAGTCGTCCCCCCAGCAAAAAAAGAAAATTTGTCCTGGGGAGGGGATGCTAAAACGTCCCCCCCCCCCCAGCGGTAAATACCGCAAGAAGTTAAATGTTTTTTATACGTGTTGCTTGTGGGTACGGACTGCGGCGATACTTTCCAGCATAACTTCTAACCATTACGGTTTCCTTCGCATACTAATCAAGAACAACTTTTTCAGTGCGCCTATTACAGAACAGTTTATTTTTCATCAACATTTCAACACGTCAGCAGTTTTTTATAAGCCTTAGTGAAAGCACTAAGACTATGTTAAAGCAGCGGTTCCCCAACTTTTTTCATATCATATTTGAGGTTGAGAGTATAAATTAAGAAAATGCAAGCCTATTCCTTTTGGGGCTCCGCCCCAAACCCCGCTGGGGTAGCTTACTGCTCTTCCTCTAAAGCCCTTGCTTCATTTATAAAACAAAAACCTGCCTAAAACCAAGCTTATAAAGTTTTCGAAATTCTACCGTTGATGATTTTTGTTCATCATGCTGGTAGTATGCAAACACGCAGTACGCCCTCCACTACCTTTTTAATTTGGTCATTGACCAATGACATCGCCCCAGAAGCGCATTTAGAGGGGGGGTATTTGCCATGGCCCGTCCCCTTTTGACTTTGCCTTTTAGTAAAAAAGAACAAATGGTGCCAAGTGACTGAAATACGCCAAACTCTTTTGATAGCTTTTGTAGCTTATGGCTAGGGGCCGATCTAGGGGGGTGGGTGGGATGAGGGGTATGCATTTACCTTACCAACCTTTTTCGACTATGTTTTTGATAAATACAAAATTTTGCATAATTTCAAACCTCTTCGATTACAATAAGCCTTACGCCTTAGACACGCACAATTGAAAATATTCGAACAAAATGCACCATATTTGGTGAAGTATTCAGATTTAGGGTTAAAAAATTTACACAAAGCTTGCCTGAAAAATGTTGAAAGAGCACTAAAAGAGCCATTACAGCATGTAATATTTCAAAAATTTCCCGGGGGAGCATACCCCCGGACCCCCAAATTTTTTGTTTTTTAATCTGCTTCAATTAGCTCTGCTAAAAAAATACGTTTAAGAAAAGATGGTGAAATTATACTGGCCCCTTCTTTTAAGATTTCTTGCTACGCCCCTGCGTCACCCTATGAACAATAAATACCATTTTCGCAACATTAGTCTTGTTATTTCGGTTCAGAATTCAGGCAAAATTGTAGACAAAAACATCCCCCCAGTAAAAATTTTCTACTTCGCACTGTGCCTATACGTCTGCGCGATGTCAACAAGACCTTTTCTTTGTTAGAGAGTCAAATTTTGGTACCGAGGGGCCCGGATTTTCTCTCGACGGCCCTGCTAAAGTGACAAAAAAATTGTCAATCGAATAGAAAACTAACAATCAAGCATTAACTTGCTTTGAAATGGCAACATGAAAAAGCGCGGGAGTTGCAGCTGAATAAATGAATGTTTCCATTGCGGCCGCATATTTTGCAGGAGTGTTTCCATTTTAAGCAATTTCATGAAAAATTACAAAAGTTAAAAATATTATTTTTAAGCAAAGGCTAGGGGATTCACCTTCATTCCTTTTTTTTTTTTCAAGAAATCTTTAATAGCGCATAGACATTGAATGATAATGTTGAAAAAAATAATTAAAATTCATAAATTTTTGTTGGGATTTTCTTGGGGGTGCTGCAGCTCCGCAGCTCCTCTAGACGAGCCGCCTCTGCTACGTACAGTAGTAACTCTATTGTCAGCATGAGCACTTTTTGGGAAACTTACACTCGCTTTATCAGCTACATTATTGACACTCAAATTACTACTTTGCTTACATCATCACTCGGATTAGATACCAAATTTACATTTGAAACTTCAATATCATTACGTGGACTTTTTCCGCTGACATTTGACACTTCATTAGCAGTTTCCAGGTCAGAAGCATCTTCACAAGATCTTTTTCTACTTTCTCTTTCTCTTCCAACTATACCAAAGCTTTCTAGTCTTTGCTGCCCCTTACACCGTGATCGTTCTCTTATGACCCTTTCTTTTTGCTTGTGTGCACCGGATTTAAGTTTTATCGTTTCTCAACATGCATTTACAAAAATAACCTACTACCAGGGTGACCAAAAAAAAAACAGGCCCCAATTCTAATTATTCTAGATGCACTAGGCCCGTTTTTTTTGGGGGTCACCCTGTAGTAAGAATAACTAATTATATTCCAAAAAAAATTTTAAAACCTATTATACCAAATTAACCGATTTGACCGCATTTATTTAAAAAACACAGAGTCCAACGGTCCATTTTTTACGCTTGCGATCATCGAAAAGATTTGTTCCAGTCTGGGGATCGGCAACTCTTTTGACCATCAAGGGAACCATTTAAGCTGGACTGTTTCAACCGCATTCTCGTGAGAACCACATAATATTTTTGAGCACCTATTCCAACCAAAAGCGTATTTACCGTACACGACGAAACTATGCCGCTCACGGATATTTATAATTGTGTTTCGTTGATCTCGTGTCGTGCACTGTCTAGGTGTCTCGCCTTGCCGATTACTCTAAGCATATACTTTAAATACCGGTATCTTTTCACTTCAAAATGCTTTAATTTTTAAATGAAATTGTTCTTGTGCTCCCATCAAACTCAAGTCTATACCTGAGCCACAACATCTACTCCATTGTATAAAAATTTTCTAACGCTGCATACATGAAACCTAAATTTTCCACTGATCTCTCCAGCCTCAAACTACAATTGGAATGCCATAAGTGGTTGCAGTCGCATACTCGCAGTTGCGCAGCCACAAATCTCAGATAAACACGTTTCTGATTCAACATTGATATTAATTAAAACGAAGCCGAATGAAACGCAGATGAAGCAAAAATCTTAATTTTCAACTTATAATGCGCCTTTATGCATAGCACACTCATCAAAATGATGTAACTTTATTTAAGGGGCCCATACGCTCCGGAAAACTGGTAATATTTGGATGTATATTGCTCAAATGCTGTTTTTGATTTTAATTTTTTTTTGTTGTATTTCGTAAGATATGGGAAAATGGGTCCCTAGAACACCCTGATTTGCGCTGGGAGCCTATGCACTCTATGAAATCGATCATTTGGAAGTTTCTTTGCTGTATTTATTCCATAAGATTATGGGCTAATGGGCCCCCAGAAGAGCATGATGACTTTTGTTGGGGGCCCATGCGCTTAATAAAATTGACTTTTAGAAGTATATCGAGCTCACATGCTGTTTTAACTGTTTTTCAAACTTGCTTTTGTTCTATTTATTTCGTTAGATGTGTAGTAATGGGCCCCCAGGACAACATGGGCCCGGGGTCGTTTGCCACCTGCCTCCCCCCATCATAGGCCCTGAGACCCGGAATAGGGCGTCAATGTTTCATGTCAGAGGCGTATTCAAAGGGGCACCAAATTGTGACATCTATTACAAGCGTATGTTTTTCCGATAGAGTAAATTTGAAGCAAATTGAGGAAAAAACGGCTTTAGGGGTTCCGGGGGCATGCTCTCCCTGAAAATTTTTGGAATTTTACATGGTGTAATGGCCTATTTAGTGCTTTTTGAAAAATTTTGATCAAACTTTTTGCTCCTCATGCGTAGGCTTACCGTACGTCCTCCTTTCGGACGACACAATCTCCTTTTTAACAAAAAATAATTTGTCCTCCGAGGACGCTAAAAAAAGCCCAAATGTCCTCCTTTTCGGCATTTTGAACAGCTAAAACATGTCAAATCATTCTTACACGAAAAGTTTGGGAAGTTTCAGCCCAAACTACGACCTGCGGACATGAAGACTTTTTTTGGCTCTTCCCTTGATCGTGGGCGGAAAATTGTGCATCTGTAGACGTGATGACCTTCAAAAAACCTGTCCTCCTTTTGCGCAGCAAAAATATTGTAACTCTACTCATTCGGACTTCTTCTTTGAGACGCCGTTTGGAAAAAAATAATTTACGTTTTTCAAATGTTTGCGGCTAATTTAAGCTTTATTTTGGCCAATATATTATATAGGAAATTTCCTATATGTCAATAGGACAAATAAGTGGTTTCAAAGAGCCGAAAACACTGACGCAAAATATATAGGAAATTTCCTATATATTATACAAGACAAATTATTGCTCAAATTAGCCAAAAAACGCAGCGCAAAATATATTGGAATTTTCCTGTATAATATATAAGACAAATTATTGTTCAAATTAGCCAAAAAACACAGCGCAAAACATATAGGAAATTTTCTATATGATATATAAGACAAATTAATGCATAAATTTGCCTAAAAAAACAGCGTAAAACATATAGGAAATTTCCTATAAAATATATAAGACAAATTTATGCAATAATTTGTCTTATGTATTATATAGGAAACTTCCTACATATTTCATCTAAGTTTTTCGACTATTTTAAGCCACATTTGGCTATTTTAAGCCACACTATTTTAAGCCCGGAAAATTTTTGAAAATTCATGTACTGTTATGGCTATTTTAGTGCATTTTGAACAGCTTGCGGGCAAACTTTATTGAAATTTTTTGCCCCTAATTTTGAGTGCTTTGCCGGTATCGATACATGGCGTTGTACAAACCGGGTTTCACAAAAACGGACAAGATAACGTTTTGTTTCTCCTAGAGATATCTTTCTTGATGCAGCACTTCAACCACGCTGTTTTCTTCGCAGCGGTCTTAAACATTTTAACCACTTTTCATGCAACGTTTTCAGGATTTTGTATTGCTGAAACTTTTGCAGCTGCAGAAGCGCTCAAATTCAAGTAATGCGTAGCACAGTGAAAATAATAATATGCCAACGGAAATTCGTTTTGAACAACTGAAATGACGCCTGATCGTTAGCTGGTCATTACTGCTGTGTCATCATAAATCTGGCCAACGCAAAAAGCAAAGTTGTATAGTATTTCTCCTTTGTAAGCCCACTTATTAAAAGCTCAGCAAGAAAACAATCACGCAATGGCAAGTATTTATCATAACTACCAAGATCCTTGTTTTTGTCCAAGATGGATTGGGATGGGGGCATGGCCCTCGTGCCCTCCCCCCTCTGGTTACGCCCTTACGAACTACGGTCCTAAATTCGGTTTTTATTTATTTATTCGATAATGCAGTTTACGCACGAATTAAATGGCAAAGTGAATAAAATGAATAGCAAACACATTATCAGGGAAATGGCAAAACCCGTAGGTTTAAAACATGCAGTATAAATTAAAAGTTCACATGAGAGAGTATGCCGGTAGCTGTCTGCATGGCCATAAAACCTCAAAACATAGAGATGTTTCACAAACAACGAAAGGGGAAACATTAAAAAGAAAAAAAAGCATGCGTACAGAACTTACTGCAGGACTACATCCATTTACGATTTACAATTTTGCCTTATCTTTATAAATTAGCATAAAAGCAACCCGATAACCAATGCAGCGTTTATAAGCACTAATACACATTCACAAGCTTGTCGATTAATTGTTCGATGGGAAAAGTTGTAGCGATGACAAAAACGTAGACTTATTGAGATGGATGCTTTTTCAACTTAGTCACAAAAGCAGATCTTGATTGCAGAGCTCTTATATCAGATAGTAAAGCATTCCAAACCTTGGCGCCGCTACACTGAATCCAGAGATGGGCAGTAACGGGTACTATTGTACCGCGGTATTTTTTTAGTACTGCTACTGGTACCGTCGTTACTCCACATCTGTTTCACAGTGATTCATTCAGTATAGTGGCGCCAAGGTTTGGAATGCTTTACCATATGATAGGCCTATAAGAGCTCTGCAATCAAGATCTGCTTTTGTGACTAAGTTGAAAAAGTATCTATCTCATTAAGTCTACGTTTTTGTCATTGCTACAACTTTTTCCACCGAACAATAGATCGACGAACTTGTGAATGTGTATAAGTGCTTATGAACGCTGCATTGGTTATCGGGTTGCTTTTATGCTGATTTATGGAGATAGGCAAAATTGTGAATAGATGTAGGCTACATAAGTTCTGTACGTTATTTTTTTTTCGTTTTTTTCATGTTTCCCCTTTCGTTGTTTGTGAAACATGTTTAGCCCATGTTTTGAGGTTTTATGGCCATGCAGACAGCTACCGGCATACTCTCTCATGTAAATTTTTAATTCATACTGCATGTTTTAAACCTACGGGTTTTGCCATTTTCCTGATAATGTATTTTCTGTTCATTTATTCACTTTGCCATTTAATTCGTGCGTAAACTGCATTATTGAATACCGGTAACGCGGTCCTTTTTTTAGTTTAAAACGGTACTTTCATTGTTTATGGAATGGAAACAATAATACTCAACTCCGTATCGAATATGCTGAACTCATGGCTCTGTGAGTCATGTGCCGAGGGTGAGCCTCTGAGTGGCGTGGTTCGTGTTTCTTGCCAAATGCGTAGTGAGTAGTGGCTGATTAGGGATCAAAGGTGCAGAACCTTATGGTGCTACCTTGTCGCTACTGATTGCGTTATTCTAAGTCCAACCGGTCCAATGGTCCATCTGACAATTATAGTACTGTACCGAATATCGCGGTCCTTTTTTCAAAAAACACCGTTACCGGTACCGACGGTATTTTTTTATGCAAGTACCGGTACCGACGGTACTTTTAAAGTACCGAGTGTCCAACACTGACTGAATGGATTGTTGGAAACAGATGTGGAGTAAAAAGGGAGATGATAAGCACTGCTGTTGCGTGTTGACTGAGAATAAACTGCGGTATTTGGCCGAAAAAGGTTTTTGAAGACAATCGGTAATTGATTCTGATTAAATTTATGCATTAATTTTTCCATTTCTATTGCGTACATGTCAGTGACAGGAAATATGTTTGCTGTATTGCAGCTAGATTTAGCTATAGATTTAATGACTTTAGAGCAGAGGTTGTCGATTTTTTTGGCTAGTGCGGTATTTCCGTGATTTCACGAAGTAACGCAATATCGCAGATAACTACCTATTAAGAGTAATAAATACAAATGCGGCTATTAGAGTTCAAATAAGATTTCTACTTGTAAATAATTCCTGCATTACGTCCTAATTTTTGAAAGAAAGCAAGCATGCGCGATTTCCATCACTGGTTTTCATGTAAGAGAACACCAAGAAATGGGGTGTTTTTAACTCGCTCAATGGGCTTCTTGTTAAAACAAAGAATGGGAACTGCACAATATACCGTATTTTCCCGTGTATAAGAGACCCTTTTTGTTTGTAATTTTCACTTTAAAAATAGGGGGTCTCTTATACATGGGAGTAAGTCTTTTAGCGCCAGTATGTATTGTAGTTCTGAAAATTTTACCTAAAAATTGAAGGGTCTCTTATACACAAGGGTCTCTTATACACGGGAAAATACGGTAGTTTTTTTGTGGGTATGAAATACTGTGTATTTTGTTTTGTTAGTATTCAGAGATAGCTTATTTGCTGATAGCCAGCTGGCTGCATTATGTGCAGTAAGTCCCATTGCGCTTGATCATATGCTACGTCAATGAATATGTTAGTGTCATCAGCAACATGATTGGGTGAGCTTGATCAAGGCAATTTTGAAAATCATGAATATACACTGGGAAGAGCAAGGGCTCTAGAATAGATCTTAGTGGCATACCGTGTTGTATATTGCGGTAATTTAATTGAACCTTGTTAAATTCAGTGACGTGCGGTGGAGTTCGAGGTTGGTGAGACACGGTTTAATTTAACATCATGTTAACGGCAATTTTTATTCATAGTATTTAATAACAAATAAAAGTAGCGTCCTAATAATCAAAATACAACTTCATGGAATGTTTTGCATTTGTTTGTTATTTGTAAAATCCATATGTCCATCTTTTTGAACCATGATATCTATCTATCACTTTTTTGTAGACATCTCTTTATTTTTCCGTAACTCCTGAAGTCCCTTCATTTCGATGGAGATTGCTTCCAGCTACTGTATGAAAGATGCCCTTCTTCGAAGCGATTTTCGAGCGGTGTGAACAACATGTTTGCATTAATGGGAACTTTTAAAGAAAATCTGTTGAAATTAAGCCAAACGCCGAAACAGAAAAAGTCATAAAATTCGAAAACGATATGTCTTGTAGTTTTAGCGCACCAAGTTTAAAAATTTCACTTGCATTGTTTGTCTCCCCACGTGAAACAGGATTAAAAGTTCCCAATTTTCTACCTTCGGAACTGTGAAGGCTCATGTTAATTCTCATCCGTTTATTTTAAGTGAAATCAGGTTTTGATAAAGTCTAGCGATTTGGCTGTGAACGTGAGCGGTCGATTTCTCATACTTCTTGGTACATTCTTAACTTCACGAAAATCATGTTTTAGTCCAAACATTATTATTTGCTGAAAACAAGAGACAGGGAAAACAGAAAGACAGTTTTTTAAATCACAAACAATCGCACTGCCAGTCTCTGCTTTTGTACCAATCTACCTAAAAGGAGCGGAGTTGTTTCGTTTTGCCCAGAGTTCTGGCGTAAAGGCTGCTGTAAATGGGCCTTCGTTTGTTTATAACTTAAGATTTAAATTAATAATTCTATATCAAAAAGTCTATCAAATTCGACACTAATTCTTCAACCAATTTGTGTTAAGTTATTATCTTCTAACTATAGGCCTCATATCCAGGGTTACCATTTCGTGCTTGTTTCTAAGATTTGTGCTTATTTTCAAGGGCAATGTCTTAGAAAGCGTGAATGTGCTTATTTCTGAGTCCCGTGCTTATTTTTGAATTTTTAGCGGAAAAAATAGGATTCTGTAGGCGTGAAGACTTTTTTTCTTTGGTTTTCACCTAATTTTAATGAAAAAATAGGACTCTGTGGACGGGAAGATCTTTTTTTTGGTCTTTACCGAAGTATAGAACCTTTATTTTTTGGGTCTCACCGAATTTATGTGGAAAAACAGGACTTTGTGGACTTGAAGACCTTTATTTTTTGGTCTTCACCGAAGTTTAGTGGTTTTACAATAAAAAGCTTTTCACTTTTTGGTAACCCAATGACTTATTCATATAAGTCATATAGGGTAACCTAACTGCAGCGGGATAACTTTTTGGTGTAGTCCGGTGGTAACCCTGCTTATATCGTAGGGCAACGCGTGTAACTTCCAGCTTGGCGCAAGGAATGTTTTTTTTTATCGTAGTGACGTCACAATCATTTGAGGCATGCCTCAAATCTGGTTGAATTAGTATTGGAGCATAGAGACTAGAGCAGAAAAAAGGGACCTCTAACAAGCAGGGATGTAGTCGAGACTGCTTAGTCCGAGACCGAGACCTTTTAATGTTTTCGAGACCGAAATCGAGACCCGAAAATTCCGAGACCTTTTAGTCGAGACCGAGACGAAACAGTTGCGAGACCGAGACTCGAGACCCAATCGAAAACAAAAAAAAATTTTGAAATCGAAATTTTTTTATTGAACAGTGATCACTAAACACAAAAATTACAATTAAACAGAGTTTTTGTTGCACTTTAAATAAACTAACATTGAGAGCAAATCGGATGATAGCCTGGCCCGATGTGGCCGAAAAAGCAAACGTCTTTGACAAAAAACTTGTTCTACCGGTGCAGAAGTGGCCGGCACACACAAAACTTGAAACGCTAGAATTGAAAGTTCGGGATACAGTATTGCATGTTCTTTCCAAAACTTGAAAAAAAGTCTCGAGACGCAATTTCTGCTTCGAGACCGAGATCCAGTTGCTTCGAGACCGAGATCCGAATTTTTCACCCAGTCTCGAGACCGAGACCTAAAAAAATTTAGGTCTCGAGACCTGCTTACAAGTGTATGTAAATTTTGCTCTAGAAGTGAGGCAGGCTTGTTATTGCCTCACGCAGCGTTATGCGTGCATGTGAGTGAAGAAAGCTGCGTGAATTCTCTGTGCTAATAACATCATAGAAACCACTGAAGCAACGATGGGGTGTAGGAACATAAATGACAGTAAAGTAGCTGGCGCCAACAAACATTTCAGCAGATAAAACATAATTATTTAAAACAAAATAATTTGGTTTTTACTCATGAATTATTTATTTAAGATATTCGGCGGCAGGGGCACACCCAGCAAATTTCAAAGGGGGAAGGGGGGGTTCTAAAAAAACCTTGATCCCGCACTCAGGAGCGGATCTAGAAAATTTTGGTGGGAGGGGGATGAAATTTTGAATTAGTTGAGTGTTAACTAAATACAAAGACGTAAACCCAAAAAAAGCGTAAAAAGCCCTTTGAAAATGTTTTCACGTCTGCGACATATTCAAGAATTTTTTTCAGGGAAGGGACACCCAAAACTGCCATATTTTCAAGTGTGTTTTTCTTTTTGGCAGAATTATTTTGAAGTGAGGCAGGCAATTTTGAGAATGAAAAAGGCTCTAGGGAGGTCCGGGAGCATGCTCCCCCGGAAAATTTTTGAAAATTTACATTCTGCAGTGGCCATTTTTGCACTTTTTGAACAATTTTCAGGCAAATTTTGTTTAAAATTGTTGCCCCTAAATTTGAGTGTTTCACCAAATATGATGCATTTTGTTCGTACATTTTCGATGACGCGAGCTTTAGGCGTAAGGCTTATTGTTATCGAAAAAGGTCCAGAAATTATGGAAAAACTGCATTCATCAAAAACATGTTTGAAAATGGCTGGTGGGGGGGTGCATCCCCCATATACCCCCTGGATTCGCCCGTGCCCGCACTGATAACAATGTCTCTTGCCACTACGCCAACCAGCGGTTTGGCTTCAGTGCGATGTGGGGCAAATTCTGTCACAGCTGTTTGAAGTAACAGCACGCACTGCACTTGCACAGTTTAGACACATCACATTAAAAACAAGGTTCGGTTTCAAAAAGAGGGGGGTTTTGACCTTCCAAACCCCCCTTGGGTGCACCACTGTTCGGCGGTAAAATTATTGTTGCTTCGCCATGTTTTTAGATACGCCTCCCCTGATCGCACGTCCCTGGTTAATAGCGACGTAAAATATTATGATTCATGGTGTCAAAAGCTTTGGAGAGATCGAGGTATCTACCCATAGTTGTTTGACCGGATTCAATTGCATTGGCAAAATTAGATACCATGTAGGTAACAACTAGCTCAGTCGAGTAATCTTTTCTGAAGCCAAATAGTAATTCATAAAATAGGCTTACATCATATTTCTCAAAGAAATTTGATACCCGACTGTGAATTATTCTTTCTAATATTTTTGAAAAGCCAGACAGAAGGTTGATTGGACGATAATTGTTCGCAAATTTACGATTCTTTCCTTTGAAGATAGAAGTTTCTGCTCACAAATTTCCTATTGATCAGTTTATTTTAAAAAGACAAAAGTCCAGCATAGACTATAAAAGATGCTTATCAGGGTAATTAATAATCGCAAACTGTCAGGTAGTCTACAAGCATGATTTTAGTTCATAACAACTTTTAATACATTAATAGGGCTTAAAATGCCCATCACAATACCTGTCTCTTTATTCGTTTATACACGCATCGGCTCTACTTGTTTCATCGTAATATGAATATTGAGCCAACTAATCAAATGTGGTGACACTATCACTTATACTAAGTTGTGGGGACTCTAAATTTTGCATTGCCCCGGGCCTTAGCCCGCTCCGCCTTCCATTCCTTTCATTCACCCATGCGTGCCAGTCAGAATATCAATACAAATTCTTTTGTGAAACTAATCAATGGCTCCGTTTCAGCACTAAAATATTTTTTTTAAACCTTAAGTTTTTTTGAATATAGTATGTCAATATGAATCAAAAAGTTGTTTTTATATATTTGCTTACCATTACCTTTGGATTTCCACGAAGCATTTCAGCACTGACAGTGCAAACTTATTCCAATTGGCAATGCTCATTGCCAACCTATGACACAGTGTTTAGTTTGGTTGATCAAAATTTTGAAGCTTTTCAAACAATCGGTCGACTGCCATGGATGTACGAGCTTCGGAAATTAGTTTCGTGCTTTCAAAGAGGACTACAAAGCATTCCTCATGGATTACCTCACGATATGGAAGCTATAAATCTTGGTCAAAACTCAATCACTCGAATTAGGAAGGATGATTTTGCATCTTATCCTTCTCTGGTGGCTGTATCCGTACTTAACAACTGCATCCCATTAGAATTTCGAAGAGCAAACATACCTCAGTGCACAACACAATTTGTAATTGATGCAGGAGCATTCTCCCATCTCCGCAATCTTACATATTTGGCCATTAGTGGAAACATGATGAAACGTCTGCCTGAAATGCTTCCCAAGTCCATTTTAATTTTATTCGCAAGTTTTTCTTCTTTGGGTCCTCTGCAACCGCACGAACTTGGGCATTTGACTTCCCTAGAAATCGTTAGTTTTTCAACCAACTGCATGGCAGGAGATTTGAAACACCTTTGCGTCCGAAATTTTACAATCGGTTCTCCCATCTTTTCATCGTCAGAACTTAAATTTCTTGATCTTTCCTACAACAACTTTCAACGAATTCCAAGTTTTTTATTTCAACAATCTTTGCTCGGAATTAAATTGCAAGGAAACACATTTAAACACGTCAATTCCAATGACTTCCTAAATTTAAAAAATCTTACTTACTTGAATTTGGCATGGACATCGCAATATGCTAACTACATGCAACCACTTCATATTGAAGAAGATGCTTTCACTTCTTTAATAAACTTGGAAGTTTTGGATTTATCTGGAAACATGATTTCTACATTTTCCGCTGATTATTTGATCAATAACGTCAAACTGAAGGCAATAAACTTGGAGTTTAATTGTTTTAAACAAGTTGTGATGAATCCTGAAATACTACCTCGTCTACCTTCACTAGAGGAGTTAAACTTAGCTGGAAACACTTTCTGCAATGGGACATATTATCCAATGCAACAAAAAATTGGTCGGCTTCATCTTCGAAATGCCTTTTTACGTTTTCCTAACTTGACGATTCTGGAATTAGGAATGATTGATCGCCTCCCTGATTCCCATTTCTCCCATACTTTTTCGCATTTGTACTTTTCGTATGGTTTGCAATATGATAAAGTTGATGGCAATAGTTTGACTGTTTTGCGAAAATTGCCTCGATTTCGGAAACTCAACCTTATTGGATGTGGAATTCGAGTTCTGGAAACATCGGCATTTGCAGGATTGAACTTAACGTATTTAGATATCAGTACAAATAAAATTGGAGAGTTGGAAGACACCACATCTATTTCTTCGCTTTCGAAGATACATCATCCTCCAAAAAAACTGCCGTATGATACGACGTTTCAAACAAGAACAGGATTGATGCCACACGTTAGCACTAACTTTCCTTCTTTTAATCCCGAATTAGGTGGCACTTCAGAGAAATTGCTTTGTCTGTCCTTGAATGCAATTACGGATTTAAATCTTTATCCATTAAAATATTTCAGTTTTGCTACTAATCTTGATTTGTCTTACAATCATATAAATTACATTGATGCTAGTGCATTTCAAAATTTGCCGTTGCTCAGTCTAATTGATCTTCGTTTTAATCCAATTCGACGAATTCATCCTGAAACGTTGTTATATCTTCCTCAGCTGTCTCTTTTGAAACTTCAAATAACCGAATATCAACAGGATATCACGTTTGAATTTTTAGCCCATGCTCAACATAATCTTACTTTTCAATATGGGGATACAGCTGGAAGCATTTACAGATATTTCCAGTTTTGTAGAAGAAATAGAATTTTTTTTTCAAATGTCACTAAACTTGATCTTTCCAACATTGCACTTCCACCCTTTTATGTTCCAACAAACCTACCTATTTTCGAACCACTATTGAATCTTAACAGTCTGGTCATGAATGGCGCTCGTGTTACGTTTCAGCTTCAACCAGATTTTTTTAATGGTGTTTCAAAACTACAAACATTATCAATGAGTGACTGCTGGTTAGAAGCATTTCCTTATATTGCTTTGGAAAGATTGCCCAATTTGTCATTTTTAGACTTATCACACAACAAAATTGAGGCGTTAGATAAAACTAAGCTTTTCAAATTTCCACCTGTCAAAATATTGAATCTTTCTCATAATTTTATTCACACAATATCTCCGGGAACATTACAGTTTTTGCAAGCCAATGGTCTTCACTATCTTGATCTCAGCTTTAATCAGATTAGAAACATTGACCCCACAATCGTAAACCGAAACATTTTGCTGGGTTTTTCTCACTTTGATCTGCGAGGAAATGCAGTACGATGTGTTTGCACACTTTCAGAAACATTCGGGTGGTTGGTACATTCACGCATCGTAGATCATGCCAAACTACCAGGGTTTTATCCCGATTGTTCTAGTTCTTTAGTCAACTATTGGGGAGGCTGCATAACTTGCGCTGAATCTGATTCGGATTCTCCACTTTCGCTATTCATTTACAGTGTAAGCAACAGTTGTGAGGAAAACTTTTTACAGATGCTTGTGTTATGCTTCTGCTCAACTACCTCGATGATCGTTTTGCTCGCAATAATATTTACTAATGGTCATTTTAGGAAAAAGCTGACAAATCGTCTTTTACGTGATGTTCGTTTACAATTCTTTGACAAAAAGGAAAGTGAAGAGCGAAAGCCCCAGGCATTGTACGTTTACGATGGATTTGTTTGCTATGACAAAGATGATGCCACGGTGGGTGATTGGGTTGACGATATTTTAGTTCCTCGATTAGAAAACGAAAGTCCTCATTTTGTGATCAGTGTAAACGGTAAAGATGATTGGTGTGGTCAAACGCAAGTGCAACAATTGCTATTGAAAATGAAGGCAAGTCGAAAAGTCATCATAATCTTTTCAAAACGCATTTCGTCGACAACGCAATGCCAGTATGTTCTGTCAGTTTTGGAGGAATGGTATTACATTCACAACGAAAACAAAGCTATCATAATTACTTATGGTGAAGATCAACCGTCTTTCATTGGAAATCTTCAAAGACGTCAAAAATATCAAAACTTATCCGTGTTACATTATTCAACGTCGGAAGAAGACGTTTTGTTTTGGGAAATACTGAAACATGCAATGATTAACATATCTCATTAAGGTTTAATTTAAAACTGTCCTAAATTTTATGCTTTGAGATGTGTTTTGTAACAAAAACTAACATTTTGAAGAAGCCAAAAGCATTTGAGCTTGTTATTCATCTGCTTGTTGTACTGTAGAATAAAAACGTTGACTTTGCAGAATAGCAAACACGTAGTTAAAACTTGCTGATCAGTCGTTATCACGTAGTCTTAACCCTGCAGTGGTACCATTGGGTCATTATGACTTATTTCTATTACTTGGTATTTTTTAATAGCTTGTTTTTAAATTTTTCCACTACTGCAACCTTTTCTCCACTTTCGATTTTTCGTGAAAATTTTATATCGTACTTGTTTTAGGGTCAAATTGACCCAATGTAGTGTTTAGGAAACTAAACTGTATTTTTGCAATTGACTAATTTCTTTATACTTTTATTGATATGATATGCATTTATTGATATGATATATGTTGATATGATATAAAAGATATGCAATAAAATAACTTTAGACTTTTATTGCATTTTTAAGAATGGGGTCATATTGATCCCTAGGAACTGCTCAAGTAATGTTTTCATGGTAGGCCTACTACTGCAGGGCCTCATTGATATTGGTATATCAATATTGATATGATATGCATTTATTGATGTGAACTATGTTGAAATGATATGATAAAAAATATGCAATTATTTTTTTAGATTTTCATTCCATTTTTAAGAATGGGGTCATATTGCTCTTAAGGTGCTGCTCAAGTAATTTTTTTATGGTACTGCTGCAGGCAGTAGCGCCGCCAGGGGGGGCTTGAGGGGAAAGTTGCCCCCATCCCCCACTTTCGTTTTGGGCTGTTTTTTCAGTTCGTGCAAATCCGTTAAGAAAAAATTTTTGAGGGTATACCTCCCCGACCCCCAAACTTTTGTTGGTTCGTTATTCCACTAATGAAGCAAGCGATGAAAATGCACTGTTTGACCTGTGAATATTTTTTTTTTGTGTCAAACATAAGCTGACCAGTGACCAGGCTTACCGTACGGGTTATACTGAATTCGTCAATGGTCTTTGTTACGTCACAGAGACAAGGTAACCTCGCAGAACTCAAATGTATTCTACAGTAACTGCTTCGATTGTTCCTGCTTCTCCATTATCCTTTATTTTTAATTTCTGGATTGAGAACAGCATCTTTCCTGAATGGCTTAAAATTTCAAAAATTATACCTATCTATGAATCTGGTGCTAAATCTGAGGTAAATAGTTATCGTCCGATTTCATTCCTTCCTGTGTTATCTAAGGTATTTGAAAAAGTACTACACAAAAGAATTACTGCTTGTCCAAAAACATTCTGTTCTTTCACCTACTCAATATGATTTCAGGGCGAGTTACTCTCCAGAACATGCGGTTCTAGGTGTAGTTTCTACATGTTATAACAATATCTCTAATAAACAGTTCACTGGTCTTATCATGCTCCATCTGAAGAAAGCATTTGATTCCGTGACTCATACAATATTACTGCGCAAGCTGGATCACTATGGCATACGGGGTAATGCACATAAATTACTTTCATCCTATTTATGCAATAGACGACAATATGTGAACATTAACCATGTTAACACTGACACAAAAACTATTAACTGTGGTGTTCCGCAAGGATCGATATTAGGACCTCTTTTATTGTTACTCTACATAAATGATTTGGAAAATTCAGTGAACAATTCACCTAGACTTTTTGCAAATGATGCATGTTTAATTGCCAATTCTTCTTCTATTTTAGAACTAGAACAGCATTTAAACCTGGAACTGAACAATATTGCTAGTTGAATATCAGCCAACAAGCTTACCCTTAATCCTACGAAATCTTTTGCCTTAATTGTTTCTCCTAAATCTACTGAAAAAATAATTCTATTACTATGAATCTATCTTACCAGCAATGCAAAATTGAGGTGGTTGAATGTGTCAAATACCTTGGAATACATTTAGATAATAAATTGCAATCAAACAACATAATTATTAAAATGCTAGAAACCAAACGTTCTCGTCTTCTTGGAGTTCTTTACAAAACCAAATCGTTTTTACCCAACCATATACTTAAAAAATTATATTATGCGTTTATCCACTCCACTTGACTTAGGGATTACTAGTTTGGAGTGCAATTCCTAAATCTAATTTATCAAAATTGCAAAGAATTCAAAACAAAGCAATTCGTTTACTTGCAGGAACGGCTTGGCGAGATCATGCTTTTCCTCTCTATGCTCAACTTAATGTTTTGTCCTTAGATAAACTAGTTTTACTTGTCTGAGCAAGTTTTATGCATAAATACCATCTCAAAAAATTACCGAAAATTTTTGACAATATATTTACTTTGGTATCATCAATTTACTCCCGATCATCCAGAAACTCTTCCAAATATCAACAATATTTTATTCCTCAGTTTACTACTAATTTACTTCAACGTCATATCAAGTTTAGAGGCTCAAAAATCTGGAACAGCATACCCGTTAAACTTAAACAACAAAATCACAAACAGTTTAAAAATAAATACAAAAAGTTATTACTTAACACTTTAAGTTTTTGTCTATTTGGGTTAAATCAATAATGTAGTTCTACTGGTACTGTATTCCGTCATTCGGCTACACATTTATTTTATTTTTTCTGTCTTTTTTCCTCTTTTTTTTGATAGTATGAAACTTGATTATGTCATAATGTACTAGATATTTTCACAGGTGGTCGCTTGACTCGAAGACCTTTAGGACCTTGGGGACCTTCCTGTATACATCTGTAAGTCTACTCCTTGTGCCGTAATTTATTCAACGTTGATGGTATTGTTTGTGATGGAGTAACATCGAGGGCTTTCAGATGCATGAAAATAAACTCTGGTCATAGTAATCTCCTTACGTAACCGCAAAAACATTGCGTCAGTATACTGCGGAAGAAAAACTAAAAAGCCAGAATAACTTTGCGAAATAACTTATTACTTTGACTTTATTTTTCTTCCTGTTTTTTTAGGGGTAGCATTCTTACGTCATCATAAAATAATAAAAGTGTTTTATGCGTTAAACCTCTAAGTTTTTCCGAAATATTTGTTGCTGATGAAATAGAGGAGTAATGTTTTTCAGTAGGCCCACTTCAATTTATTACTAAGTTTATTACCCTACTTAATTACTAAGCGATAAGTAGTTATACACATAATTACGAAGCGATAAGTAGAACACGGTGCCATGCCTCCCCCTTCTTTGGCCCTGTATTAAGGTGCTAAAAACTCACTTTTAGTCTATATTATCTCAAACTAATAATGATTGCAGCCTCCTTTCACTTATTTTACTCAAGCTTCTGTTTTTAGACATAAGCTGCGAAAATATTTTTGCATTGTCTATAGTGACTTCACTCACTGCATGCCCTTTTTCGATAAAAAAATGTGCTAAAATGAGTGTTTTTTATGTGAAAACCGCAAAAATTCTCTGCCGGTTGTTGTGCTCCCCCTTTGCCAAATCCTCGATGCGCCACTGCCTTATTTCATCAATCAATTTAAACAAAAGTACTGTAAGTGCCATTAGTGGAACATCGGGCAGTAAAGGGTTGGTTAGATCGATTTAGATTAAATAGTTGCGTCATTCCAACTTGTTCAGCGGTAGCTAGAGTCAAGACAAAAAAACACATTTTGGTTTCCGTTTCCCGTACGTGACATCATCAAGTTGTAACGTCATTTTGCCCCCTACTTTTTTGACCCTGGCGGCGCCACTGGCTGCACGGTTAATTCGTTTTGAGGCCTAATGTCTGAAAACAATATTTTGTCAAAATCACGTATGATGTGTCAATTTTTGAACATCTACTAATTTTTGAACCGTTGACACGCGTGAACTCAAAATAGTTTTTAAAAGTAGCTCACCAAGTTCAGCTTACGTAATTTTGGGGGTTCACACATATTCCATAGGCCTATATGCACGGTCCAACAACTACTGGGAAAGGTTTAATACGGTTACGTTCATGAAAAGTTGCTGAACTTCGGGACTGGATTCGGAACTTTTTACTTTATGTGTTGTATTGTAGACTTTTCTGTCGGTATATGAATACAGAAGATCATGTAACTTCATGTAATCATTTATTTTGTGTCAGTACAGCTCGACGGCCGTATGTAGAAAAATATCTTGGGGAAAGATTATGCTATGAATATACTCAGTACCAAGGCTCCCACGCCTGGGGTTTTAACCCCAGATCTTCGGTTTGCAGTACGTTTCTAGGGTTCTGGATTTTTTCACTGAAGATTTTGGGTTTTAAGAGAACTTTGCTAGTAGCATTTATTCAAAATAGAAATTAGAAATCACAACAATATGCAGAATGATAATTAATCACTTAAATATGAGTGATTCTTTTGGTTTGGCTCTTCAATTCCATGTAATTTTTGCTCTCGATTCACATCTTGTTGAATTTTAATCATAAACTGATCAAAATGGTTGCAGAGGGTCAGAGGTGGACAAAGTAGTCAAAAAGTCTACTTAAGTAAAAGTATTGCTACTTACTCAAAAATGGCGTTCAAGTAGATGTATGGCGAAGCATTTCTACTTAAGCAAAAATAGGAAAGTAGTCAAAATTAACTCTACTCAAGTAATGGAAGTAGAAAGTAATTTCGGATTTCACGAGTTTGCTTATTATTCCAAGGTTTGCTGTTGTAACGCTTACAATCAGTGTTCAAGTAAAGCAACGGTATTCATAAAATCAAATTTTATTGTTCATCCTCATTACAGAGACTGTAATGACAAATTAACAGACTTCAGTTTCGCGTCCTGTTGGAACACGTTTTCGATAAGCAGAGTTGCCAAGATTAGACAAAAAAACTTCAAATCGTGGTCAAATCACTAAAAAGAAATGGTTAGATATCTACTTCTACTTTGCTTAAAATTTATTACTACTCATATGTAGCGTTACTCCAAGAGAATTTTACTTGAAGTAAAGTAGAAGTATTAGAAATGAAAAATACATAAGTAAGTCGCTCGTTATTCAAAATACCACCTAAGTTGAACTACTTCGTTACTGACCACCTCTGCGGATGGTAAGCCTACTTCGAGAAAGAGGCGCCAAGTGAGACTTGAAAGCCAAATGCTTGAGAGGGTAACCGAAAGCAAATAAAAGTGGTGATGAATAGTTGAACCAATGGAAACTGATTGAACTAACTTGATTTTAGACACAACTTTTTCACTAACTTTCTTCGTTTATTTTCCACAAACAAGTCCTAAGCAGTGTTCATGTCATATGGAAAAACCTAGTAAGTCGCATTTTTTGGAAAATTGAAAAAATGCTGTAGGGGTTGTCTTTGCACTCTTCCGCGTCTGTTGGTACCATTTAGAGCCAAAAATATGCTCCATTTTTCGAGATATTGAGCTGGAAGGAATTGGAAAAACCTAGTAAGGGCATAAATTTTTGCTTTTTTTTTTAGGAAAAACCAAGTAGGTTTAAGTCTCACGTAAGGTGGGGCTTACTAGGCTTTTCCATAATGAAATTTATTTTTCAACTTACTTAATTGTTCCATTGTCTTAAAAACCATTCCGTTTTTGACGTAATAGAAATTTTCATGTAACCGAGTAGGTTTCAACGTACTAGGTTTTTTCATGTGAAAATCGGTTTTTTCAATTTGCTTGATTATTTTATTGTTTTGAATCAATCACTTTTTTGGTGAAATAAAATTAGTATTCGAATACCTTTCGCACAAAACAGAAAAAGTGATTTTAAGCAAAACGGTAAATTAATGTTGATAAGCATAACTAGATGGTAAGCTCGTTAGATCAGGATGAACTTGGCTCACCGAATTCCACTCGATCGAAAAATTCCACTTTAAAGTCAGTAGGGTAACAAAATACATGAATTTGCTTCACCTTCTCAAGTGAGAAAATCGCAGTTGAGCGCCCGAGTAGGTTAGCCTACGCACAAAAAATTGCAGCCCTCTTAAAAAAAATGTGCACGAGCTGCCAATAAACTAGATAAGTTTGCCCCCATCTCCCAACTACAAAAATTATAAAATTGAAAATAATTTTTCACTGGTGGGTCACAACGCACGCACGCACGCACCTAACGCACGTCATCAATTTATGACGTCGTAAATTTTTATGCAGACACCCAAACTCTCACTTGCCTCATTAATTGGAGAAGTTTGCCACCATCCCCCAAACTATATATACCAAAATGATTAATTTTTAAATAATTTTTCTCTTGTGGGTTATAACGTACATCATCAATTTATGACGTCATAAATTTTTTTGCGACACCTAACTCTCAGTTTTGCCACACCAATTAGAGAAGTTTGCCATCATCCCCCCAACCACGAAAATTATTAATTTTTAGATAATTCTTTGCTTGTGAGTTGTGACGTCGTCATCAATTCATGACGTCATACATTTTCATGCGGACACCCAACTCTCACTTGCTGCACTAATTAAAATAGTTTGGCACCATTCTCCCCAACTACAAAATTAAAAAATCAAAATCAAATTTTCATTATACTCGCGGTATTACGCCGAAGTGTGTAACGAGTGGCGGGGCTCATCTCCGCGACTTAGCGCCTGGGCTACACAGCTTGGAAGAAACGTCGCAGCGGTGGCGAGCCGTTGGCGACACTGCGCCGATTTGACCGGTCCGGGAATCGAAAGCAAGACCTCCTGAACCGATAGCGTGTGCGCTAAGCAGCTGAGCTAACGGGTTATAACGCACGTCGTCAATTCATGACGTCATAAATTTTCATGCGAACACCCAAACTCTCACTCGTTACATTAATTAGAGAAAACTGCCACCCTACCCACTACAAAAACTATTAATTTTTAAATAATTTTTCACTTGTGGGTTATGACGAACGTCATCAATTGGTCACGTCTTAAATTTTCGTGCGGACACCGTCCCAAACTCTCACTGGTTACATGGGACTCGATTTAAAACTACTCCCATCAATAGAACAAACGTTGCTTTTCGATTTGACTTTACTAGGTTTATGCGTGTTTTACTGAGGTGTATATGGGCAATTCTAATCAAGAAAAACCTAGTAAGTCTCAAAAACAACATCAAACATACAAAAAATTATAATCTCATCCATGACATAAACAGTGTATTTCCTGTGCTCTATTATGGCACCAAAGTATCGGCAGTTTAGCTTTCCGTAGCTTTTTGCCAAGGTAAAACGTTTTTTTACGTTTTTCCCGAAAAGTTAAAAATGCGACTTATCAGGTTTTTCGAGTTGTTGTCTACCCTGGGAAAGATCTGTCATTCGTGACAGAAGTATGTCACTTGAATATTGCCGGTATTATATATAGAAGGCGGACGTTGGTTATGTTGTCCTAAGTTTAAAAGCCTGCACAGGCAATTTTACGTTTTGTGAGTTTATTGATCATACATCTTGAGTTTGTCATGAAAAAGACATGTCCATCTCATTTTTACCTCTTCGGCTTTCCATTCTTCGGAAATTATTGTGATTTTACTCATCTTTTCGATTTCGTTTGCCACGTTGACGGACATGAACCTTTAAAAGCACAACAAGCAACAACGATTGTGAGGTCACGTGAGGTCTTCGCTGTAGCGCGTTTTATTCGCCTCAACTAGAAAACGCGACATGTGGGGCGCCGAATGTACAGCAACAAAAATACGCGTTTTTAAGCTTTTTTTCGTGTCGAATTGTGTATTTAACCAAATATGCAATATGGCAAATGACAAAATGCATATTTAGTTAGGTGTGCAAAATGGCGCTGCCAAAATGCATATTTAACCAAATACGAAAAATGGCACATGACAAACTGCATATTTAGCTAAATATGCAAAGTGGCGCTTGCCAAAATGCATATTTAACCAAATAATATGCAAAATGGCACGTGATAAATTGCATATTTAGTTAAATATGCAAAATGGCACATGACTCAGGAGCGGCTTGTCTAGAGGAGCTGCGGAGCTGCAGCACCCCCAAGAAAATCCCAACAAAAGTTTATGAATTTTAATTATTTTTTTCAACGTTATCATTCAATGTTTATGTGCGATTGAAGTTTTCTTGAAAAAAAAAAGGATGAGGGTGGAACCCCTACCCCTTTTTTGAAAAACAAATAATATTTTTAACTTTTGTAATTTTTCATGAAATTGCTTAAAATGGCAACACTTCTGCGAAATCTGCGGCTGCAATGGAAACATTAATTTACTTAGCGCCAACTCCCGCGCTTTCATGTTGTCATTTCAAAGCAAGTTAATGCTTGATTGTTAGTTTTCTGTCGATTGACAATTTTTTTGTCACCTAAGTGCAATAGCAAGATCAATATTAAACCAAATTATTTTTTAAAAGTTATGCTTAGAGGTTTTCTCAGTAATGCCATGAATTTTTAAAATGTAGAAGGAGGCTTTGGTCAGAATGTAGTTCTTTCTGCTATATTGCAATACTGGATCTGCAGAAGCTTTTTCCGACTTTGCAGCGACAATGCAGTTAAAATGGTACAATCATTGTTACGTAATACTAATAGTGGGTACAATCAGGGTTGGGAAAAATCGATTGTAATCGATATTCGATTGCGATATTCTTTACTTTTCGTTCATCTAATGCACTGGAGCTTTATTTTTTTGAATGAGTATCCAATGTGGTCCTGTCTTTACTTTTGTTTTTTTCGGCGCAATTCGAAATTCCATATCCGATTCTTTTTGTCAAGGTTCCTTTATCTCACTTTAGTAAATTTAAAATAATCGTCGGTATGTCATTACCTTGTTTTTGCTGATAAATTTTTTTTGTACCAACAAAAACAAAAAAAAATCTTTAATAGCAAAGTTGCTTCGCATATTCTATGTCCATCGTTTGTCTGTAAGTTACCGCATGAGTGTGAGGACAACACAAAAAATGCTTGGCGTACACCGTTAAATGCTCAGTGTAGGCCTAATATCGAATATCGATTGCAATTTTCTTTATTCTTTACTTTTTTAAACTACCATCGAAATCGATTATTTCTTTACTTTTTGGTGAACTATCGAATATCGATTATTTCTTTACTTTTTTGGGTATCGATTCCCAACCCTGGGTACACTGCGTTTGCTAGCTGAATGACAGGTGCCGCTATTAGACAGCATGAGATTGTGTGTGTGAAAACGTTGAACAAATTAAAGGTTAGGCTTTTGTTAGCGGAGCTGGTTTAGCTATTAAGCTGAAGAATTAGGTACAGAGGTAGTTGGAGTCAGTGGCGTAGCGAGGGTATCCTGCGCCCCGGGGCAAACGAAAATTTGGCGCCCCCTTTATGTTTTAAAATTCTCTGATGATCTGTATCAGCAGATTTGTCTTGTTTGCGTATTTCGGCTGATTGTCTTTCTGCATTGCCATTATTTGTAAAATATTTTTTCATAAATTACCTAGATTCATTGAAAAACGCTTCAAATTGGGCTCCTCGTTTTCGACCCTGAGCTCCATTCTCTTTTTTTTGGCATAATCTTTCTACCAGTCAGGCTAAATCACTAACACTGTAAACTCTAAAAACGCTTATCTGTTTTTACAAATTAGAGATATTTTATTTAACGGTGCGGCAATTTTTCTGGGCTAGAGGGGGGCCGGTGAAAACTTATCGCATGCAATCCCTGGAGTACAATCGGAAGACATTTTGGAGCGAGACGCAGAATGAAATTGGCAGCTTTTTACCAAAATTGCATTTTTTGCTCTAATACTGTAGAATAGATCGTCCCACTGAATGTTAAGGATACAAAAGACACACTGCAGGACCCCCTACCCACGGCTTATGAGAGGGGCTGGGTATTACAGGGGGGCAATCTGCTTCGGGCCCATGGTTGTGTAGGAGCCCATGGAAGAGCATTTTAGGGGCCCATCATGACTGTGTAAGGGCCCATCATAGAGGTCCCGAAGTAGTGTGGTGAGAGATCCACTTAGCCGTCGAAAAGCCCAGGATTCCATTTGGGGGTCCCGAATTATGGTTGAAGACCTTTTTGTTATTTTTGGAGAGACCACATAGCCGTCAAGGGTCCTCGGTTTCCAGTTGAGGTCACCGAATTTCGGGTGAAGACCTTTTTTTTCGGAGACCACTTAGGCTTCAAGGGGACCAAGATTCCATTTAAGGGCCCAGAATTGTTGGAGAAGACCTTTTTTTTTCTTTTTCGGAGACAACAACATTCCAACGGTCGGCTAGGGGCCCACACTGGGGAAAGCTGCCCACATTAAACTGCAAAGCTTTATCGCCTAAAATCTCAACAAGAAGTTTGACCGTCGATCTGAAAAAAAGGCTATCCAGAAAACGGAATTGCATTTCATATAAGGCAGATAGGGCAGTCAAGCGCTCAGCTACAATTTTATCCTACGATACCGCAGCAGCAGCAACGGGGCTGCGCTTCGCAACCCCTAAATTGCCAAATTTTTCCCTATTTTCTCATTCTGTGATTGCTGTCATTAAAATATTCAAAATATCCGCATTGGAAATCACAGTCTACACACCAATCACGGTAGCAAAACAATGTAAACTACAAAAGAAAACACCCAGAAAAGGCCATTGATGCTAAGGTTCAATTTAGTTAATGCTTCGATCGGCACTCGTCCACTGTATTATCAGAAACGGCCCATTGGTTGAAAACGTTTAGGATCACTGTGGTGTAGGTTTAGCACAGTATTACAGCGAGCGACTATACGCGTATCTTAATCGACTTATCAACAATCTTTAACAAATTCATGTTTCGCTAAAACAATGAAAATCTGATAGATACCTATCACTTCTTTACTTTTCTTCAAGCACGTTTCTATTTCCTTCTGTTTCATTGCTGCAAAGTCGAATAACTATGTACGCGCAATTTCAAACCTGTTTGTGATGTCATAATAGAGAAAACGGACGATTTGTGATCGGGTGTGAAGAGTGATTTCACTCCTCTGCCAAAAGCATATATAGGTGTCAGGTGCACTGCAGTAAATTGATTGTTTTAAAGTAAATTACGTCGAAACTGGAGTGTATAAAATCACTGTTTCGTGCGCCCCTTTGGTGCGTAATATGTGGTCGGAAGTAAGGCGTGATTTGAATCCTTTGCGAACAGCATACATTACAATACAGTAATCCACAAAGTAATTTTAAAATCTGTGGGAATACGTCGAAAAAAGAGTATAAAAAGAACTTTTTGGTGCGCCCCTAGGTGGTGTGCCCCGGGGCGGGTGCCCCCACTTGCCCCCCTCGCTACGCCACTGCCGTTTTGCCCCACCTTCCCCTACGGTGCGTACCAGTCTATTACTATCAGACAATGTCTGCCGCCGATGCAATCTTGCTTCTAACCGGTTTTTTACCGTTGTGAAATTTTTGCAAGCTCCATTTTGGCGCCCCTGTACCTTGGCGCCCGGGGGCATATGTACCCCACTGCCCCCCCTACGCTACGCCTCTGGTTGGAGCAGGTGTATTTTTAGTGTTGTCAGGCAGTAAGATTATCCGTCTGCTTGAGGCCAAGTAAAATATTACCGTATAGGCTAATCAGCTAACGGTAGTTTCTCAGGTACGAACACCGGTAGCTCTGAAAAAAATGTAAAATTTGAAAAATAATTTAAGTGTTTTATAACCTGTTAACAGAGATGGGCATGATCTTGATCTTCAAGATCACGTTGCTTTGGTGATCTGATCTTGATCTTTAAGATCACGTATTTCAAGTGATCTTGATCTTCAAAATTAAGTTCACCATCTGCTGTAAAAATTTCTATGAAGGACTGTAGGGTAGGCACTGAGCTGTTTTATCTTTACCTAGGCTATGTTATCACAGCTAAGCATTCGGTACTAAATTACATCGCCCTATATAAGCATGTTCCTGAGCTGGGCTGGACCTGAAGAACGTCCAGTGTGCTGTCGCTTTCAAAAATACCGGCTTCATTGTCTGGCTTCTGAGATTTTCCACTCAGCTTAACAAAGCGAAGCATTGACCCTTCATATTCTTTCTATGCTTCCTCCCTTGCTTTTCGAACTTTTTTATGCTGATAACCACTTGGTCCTTTTTGACTTATGTATCCCCCGCGGCATATCAAAGTGATTCACTATATTTTTTTACTATCGTATGGAACTTTCTTACAACGTAGGCCTACTTTTGACTTGAATGAATGATTGATAACTATGAGTTTGTATTTCGCTGCAATCCTGCAATTAGGCAGATTGGCAGACACACTTTAATTCTTTAACATTACTGCTTTTATGCGATTCGACTGCTCACCGGAGTTTTCCACTTTATGTGCTCTCCAAGTTAATGTACCATGGGTATATTAATTTGGAAACAGGTGCTAGTCCATTGGTGACGAACAAGAAATATGCGACCGGCGAATCAAAATTAAATTTGTTTTTACAAAGATTACCATCAAAAAATTGGCTTTGGGTGCATGACAATGCAAGAGCGAAGCTCTTAAAGTGACATTAATTTGTTCCTTTGATTTTGCTTCAACAACGTGTCAAGCATTAGCGTGCATTACAACTGATGGTTCGAATCGACTTTTCAGACATTCTGCGATGGTTAGATAATTTCGATTCCCAGCATTTTAGGGGAAATTTTAGCAAATTAGCATACTATGAGACCGTAGGCCTACCCATGTAATGGTTTTCTTAAAGCTGCGACTTTAATGACTATTTGAGTTTTAGTGTTAAAAATCTTCTGTTGGTTGTTTTTTTCATGCTTTTCAACGTACTTTTATTTCTGACAAAAAGTTAAAGAGTTTAGAACAGAATTGAATCTACTAAATTTTAATTGAGATAATATTATTTTATCCCAAGCCTTATTAATACTACTTCTAATACAAACACAACTGATCTCACAGTAACTTTTTGCTACCTGCTGACTCTGTTGTCTCCGACTATGATACCACTACTGCTTCTACTAACTAGCATTTAAAAGCAAGATGCAGACTTTTCTGGAGCAGTAGATCACTTGACTTTTCTTCTTTGATTCGGGCGTTTTTCGTTCCCATTTCATATTTAGTCTAACGTTTCACCATTTTTCAATTCACCAATCAATAAATAATAACCTATCGCTCATAAATGTAATCGCTTACCATCCGTACACGATATCCCTATTGCTTAGATAGGGCCTAGTCCTACCTCATAACTTCTTCTCTACGAGTTAGTTAGTTAGTTGCATATTTATCCTATCACGAGAAAGCGATCAATGCGCTATACGAGCTCGCTTAGGAGTTGCCAGCCATCTGTCTACCACACCAAGATGGGGGAATCCTGCTAAGTGCCCTTCCCAACGGCACAACAAGTAAACTTGCCGGCTTGTTCTCCACACTGTCCCTTTAATGCTGAGCGTCAAGCAGGGAAGCTATGAATACCAATTTTAAAGTCATTGGTTTGACCCGACTCGGAATCAAACCCAAGTCTACAGCTCAAGAGACAGACGCTCCGTACCACTCGGCCAGTTGAGTTAGTGTGAACAAGACCTCACTTCATTTTAAGAATGAGCATTCTGACGCTGAGGGCGGCTGATGAGGGCTAATAGCCCGAAACTGCGTTGTCCCGCTCTATGGTACCCAAAGTTGGTATTGCTGAGAAGCCTACATAAATTAAAGTTTTTACCTGAAATGCGCGTTTTGGCCTCCCATTTCCTATCACAGATAAAAGTGTCGAAAAAAGCTCCCACGTATTTCTTCGCGAGCTTCTTGCAAACAACGCGATCAATGATAGCAGTTGAATGAGGCCTATAATTGCAAAGCAAAAAAAGTCGCTTTTGGCTACAAAAACTTTTATTTTTATGCTTTTGGACGCATGAAGCTTACGTTGACGCTTGCAACAACATTTAAAAGCGTTTTTAGTAGCAATTTTGAACTGCTTTCATCATAAAATGGTGTCACCCCGGGCGGGCCTGTGGTTAATCATGCAAAGTTTGATTGGAAAAATATAAACTGTGGAGTACCACAGGGGTCAACTCTTCGACCCCTACTTTTTCTTGTCTATATAAATGATTTACCTGAGGCCAGCAATGTGCAGGTCAAGCTATTTGCTGATGATGCTGTTTTCACTTGCACACATAAATTGCCAAATCAATTAGAAAAGATTGTCAATGAGGAATTATCAAAAATTGATGAATAGATGACGGTAAATGAGCCATCGATAAACTATAAAAAAAACTAATTACATGATACTGACTAAGAAAAACATTAATCACTTGTTTGATATAAAAATAGGGACCACACCTATTGATCAGAAATCTCATACTAAATACTTAACTGTTACACTTGATAATCAGTTAAATTGGAAGAAGCATGTAAAGCATTTAACTAGGAAGTTAGCTAGAGGTTCATGGGCTATCTCAAAACTAAAAAAGTATGTGGACACAAAAACTGTGATGTTAGTGTATTATAACTTAATTTATTCCCAGCTACAATACTGCATCACCAGCTGGGGGAGTGCACCAAAAACTGTCCTGAAGACAATGAAAGTAAGTCAAAATCGAGTAGTAAGAATGATAACTGGAAGTCATTTTCGAACACATTCATCGCCACTGTACTATCAATTAAATATTTTAAAATTGGAAGATATTTACAAATTTAAATTATTAAAGCTGATTCATAATAATTTGAGTGATCCAAATTTTGGTCAAAAAAACTCTTCAGTTGATTTGAAGCAAATGCATCATCATTGTACCAGACACTCTAAAATGTCAAATTTCTTCATTCCTAAAGTTCGTACAAATTTAGGAAAAACTACTATTTCATATGCAGGGCCAAGAATGTGGACTGAGGTACCCAAAGAACTAAAAACACTTACAAAAGTTTAAAAAACTGTATCATCATCATTTAGTTCATCAAATAACAGTATTTTCATAGTGTGCCATATGATGTCTCAATTGCAGAATTTTTTTTTCTGTGCATGTCTGTATGTTTTTCGTTTAAGTGTTGCCTTTAAAATAGTTGTTTTGTTCACATGTCAGCTGACTTGATGACTTTATAGTCTTTTTCGCTGTCAAATAAACTGAACTGAACTGTTGTTAAAATAAATGGAAACTTTGATGTTGATGCAACGATGCGTAACAACCAGAATAGAAACCGGTGGAAACCGTTCAACTGAAATCGCGGAATGTGTTCGGATGATGACGTTGTAAAGGTATAAGGTACCGGCAGACTAGCAGCAATATTCAGTGACAACTTTCATTGCAATGTGATGAAAATAGACAAATAAAGTCACCGTAGTTTTTTCCTCCATACCGGGAGAGGTGTGGGAGAGTGCATGGGGTGAGTGGGGAAGTGTGTTAGGGTTTAGGGGGAGGTGAGGGGAGCTGTAGGAAGAGGTATGGGGGTGTGGGGGGGAGGTAAGGAAAGATGTGTGGGGAGTGGAGAAGTGTGGGAAGGGGGGTGAGACTGGGGAGCAGTGTGTCCCTCTAGAGTGGGAAATTTGAGAAAAATGCGAAATTTTTGGGCAAATTTTACTGATTTTGAACCAGAAATTAATAGGTTATAAAATGAAAAACTTGAATATTTTAATACAAGACTGTAGCTTGTATTTTGGAAAATCAAATTTAATGCAAAAAATTTGTGAAAGGGGTCCTCAAGGTAGTGAAATCTTAGGGCAAAAATTTCAATGAATTTATCATTTGGGCAAATTCGCACTAGTCAAAATCCTAGAGGGAACACTGCTGGGGAGAGTGTATGGGGTGAGTGGGGAAGTGTGTTGGTGTGTGGGAAAAGAATGTAGGGAGAGGTGTAGGGAAGTGTGTTAGGGTGTGGGGCCCCAACACACTTCCCCACATCTCCTCACTCCCCTCACCTTTCCCTACATCTCCCCTTACCTCCCCCACACCCCAACACACTTTCCTACAACTCCTCTAACACCTCTTCCCACATCTTCTCTTCCTCCCCCCACACCCCAACACATTTTCTTACTATCCCTACGTCTCCCCTCACCTTTTCAAAGTGTGGCAAAGTTACTATGTGGCAAAGTTACTGGCAACCGCTGAGAGCATGTTACACTGTACAAGGAGCATCTAGACTAGAAAACCCTGGGGTTATTCAGTGCTCCTTGTTTCTTACATCTTCTGTTATGCTTGTTTTCTTTTTTTGATCAGTTGAGTGTCAATAAGACTGTAACTGTAGGCCAATATACATAGTCGGTATAATACAAAACAATACTGAAGTTGTGTTTGTACAATACCGGGGCAGTGCTGGTGGTATACCACTGCCACTATAGGTCTTTGTCTTATAATCCTATTAAACATTGTGGCCAAATGGCAAATATGCCGGATTTTTATTTTGCGATTTGAGGCTTTCAGTGTTGCCAATTCTAACCAAGTATAGTTTGCAAAGGTCATTTAGTAGATATAAACATTTCATATAATTAACTAATTTTATTTAATCTCTGCACTTAGTGTATTATTTTATTACCAGTATATCTTTCATAGTGTTGGCTGTAGTTTGAAGAGCATTTAATGATGGCTAGTAATTACAGAAAAACAGCAACTGGGAGTAAAAGGAAAGGAGGAGCACGGCCAGAGTTGACTGAAGAACAGAAGCAAGAAATTCGAGAAGCTTTTGACCTATTTGATGCTGATGGATCAGGAACGATTGATGTGAAAGAGTTGAAAGTTGCGATGAGAGCATTGGGATTTGAACCTAAGAAAGAAGAAATTAAAAAGATGATTGCTGATGTTGATAAGGATGGAAGTGGAACAATAGATTTTAATGACTTTTTAAGCATGATGACACAAAAAATGAGTGAAAAAGATTCCAAAGAAGAAATTTTAAAGGCCTTTAGGTTATTTGATGATGATAACACAGGCAAAATATCGTTTAAAAACCTAAAAAGAGTGGCAAAGGAATTAGGAGAAAACTTAACTGATGAAGAACTTCAAGAAATGATTGATGAAGCAGACCGAGATGGAGATGGTGAAATTAATGAAGCTGAGTTTCTTAGAATCATGAACAAGACAAGCTTATACTAACTCCATTGGTAATTGCAGTAGGATCTGCTCAATAAAGCCATTGTAGTTCTTCATGATTTCAGCTGTAAATAGACAAGTGAACTAATTTTTAATTGGCTTGTTATTAAGCAACTGGCAAATGGATTTTTGTTGGTGAATACATTTTTTTACCTATTGCACTACAAAAACGATGATTTTGAAAAATATCTTACATTAGTGTGTGTTGTATGCACTAATAAAGCAAATCCCTTTTTTTGCATTATCATTAGTCATTTTGTATTTACGGTGTTGCACATTCTACAATTGTTTTTACTTCATACTGTTTTTAAATGTGTTATTTGTTGATTATGAATTATCTGATTGTTTTAAACATTTTTGACGTAACCTCAGAATTGACTCATTAAAGTAAAGCAACCAATTACTTAACCTACTTTGCAATGTTCATCAGTGAAGAATGATTCTGATGAATGGTTCTGAAGAGTGAACCACGAAAGATATTTGTTTAAGATAATGTTTCATAATTTTGTCACTAGTTATAATTATTTTTTTTAAAACTGTGATATTGTATGGCTTGTTTGATGTGTTTTGTTATTTTGAAATTATGCGAATTATGGTGCTATTTGATTCAGCAAAAATCTAGCTATTTTGAAATATAAGAAAAATGGATTAGTTCTGTAAGCTACAGCCAGAGGTTTTAATTTTGTGCCAACAAATCAAAAAAGAATTCAAATTAGTACCGGTAAGCATATATTTAGAAGGGTTAGACTACTGAGAGTTCTGCGACTTTTAAAGCTATACAACTCGGTTTTAATGGACGTTAACTTCGGAATAGCGTAATTGTTTGTTCCATTGTATGTAAAACTTGGAAGACATGCGTTTTAGTACTTTTCATGTGGAAATTTTTGTGCTAGCAATAGTTAGTGGGAATATTATATGTGTATTAAAGAAATAGTTGCACTTTTAAGAGTATCATATATATATACTATTGAAGTTGTGCCAATTATAATTTGATGGCAGTTGCCATTCTTAATTTTTTGTGTATGTAGGAAATCATTTAATGAATTTTAACTTGGAATTGAACTGTTTTGGGTTAGGCATTTTTTCATACTTAAATTGCCTATAGTGTTGTTAAAAAAATAACAGACTCAATTCAAAATACTTAATTTGTTATTTTTAATCGACGTGTGATGGTAAAAGAATTATGATTCTATCCGTGCATCTTTTTCTGATTTTACATTGCATTTTTTTGTGTAATGTAAATGTGTTGATTTTTGAATATTTGAAGTGTAGTCTTAACTTGCATGTTGTGTAGCTTATTTGTATAAATAGATACAGGGTGTCCATAAAGTCCTTGTGCTCTCTAAAGAAATTTATAACTTTATTTACAATAGAAATAATCTGTAAAAATATAATAAAGTTTCAAGTACCGGTACCTAGTTTTCAGTATAGCTATTAAATAATTCTTCATTACAAAATTTATAACATTTTTTAGCTAAGTAAAAATATTTTCTGTTGCTTTTCACGATCAATTTATCCGTGATGGTTTCAAATGAGAAAAAAATAAACTGTGTCCTTTGGTTGGCTGAGCTAAATTCTACTGTTGCTTATTTCAACTAATCAAATTTCAACAAAACCTTTAGAAATATCAATTAACTTCTTTCAAATCTTTTTTATAAATTATTTCTATTGTAAATAAAAAGGTTATCAAATTTTTAGAGTACACACGGACTTTATGGACACCCTGTATTTAAATTCTTGATAGACGCAGAAAAAATACTTTTTGTACTATCATCACGCGTTTTTACTGGTTTGTTTCTTTTTTTGTAGGATCAATGTATAGTATGTATACCTAGCAATAGAGAATGATTTCGTAACGTTGCAACGGTATGCAATGACTTCTGACATTATTTTTTCTTCGCAACTAGTGATAGATGATGAGCGAAATGCTGCAATTACTCAGTATGTTTCCGCAGTGTCTGATGATACATTTACCTTAGCCTTATCAGAAGAGGAAAGCGACTGGGAGTCTTCTTCAAACTTGTGTAGCAGTCAATGTAGTACTAGTAATGATGAAAGTGTTTTATCTCCGGTTTGTGATATTGATGAAAAAGATCGTCGTAAAAATTCATGCGAAAAATTAGAAGTTCTTCCATGTTCTAATGATCTGTTTGAAGAAAAAATTATTACTGATGATAAAAAGAATAAATCGAACAGTTGCAGCTCTTTGGTGCCTGAAACTGTGCAGTGCACTAAAGAAGCTTCTGCGATAAAATGTCAAACTGTTTCGAGCCAGCACCTTGACTCACCCGAATCATTATTTCTTAATCCTCTTTTATTACGTGAAGAAATGCAATGGACAGACTGCAGTAACTTGTCAATGGATATCAACTGGCGAGGTTATACCGAAGTTATCACTTTGGTGAAACAAAGTTCAAATCCTACGTTGCAAGACCTTGCGTTTCAAGATGATGATTCCGTTCTTCTAAATCTTACTGCGAGTGTTATTACATGTTATCCTGTCAGAGAAATTTGGTGCAAGTCTCAGAAACGTTGGCAGACCATGGCAGCTTTATTATTGGGAGACTTCAACGAAAAATATATTAAGTTAATGTTGTGGGGAAAGCAATGTCATCACGCACTGACCCAGTGCAGTGGGAATATTCTCTATGTTGATCAAGTTCGAGGGAAGCTGTTTTGTGGAGAACTAATGCTTGGGCTATTGCATGAAAGCACACTAGTTACAATATGCTCTGCTTTCAGCGCAGCTAGATCTAATTATAAAGATGACGAGACAATTGACACAAAACTTCAAAAGTCTGTAAATTTAAACTTGGATTGGTTTAAAACACGTCACAACGCTTTATGTGTCAGTCCCATTAAAGATATTTTGGCGCTAACCAATGGCGAAGTACATTTTCGTAGTATAGCTGCTTTGCATTGCGGAGAAATGGTCCACGTTACAGTACGAATTGCGTCTATCCAAGCTCTTAATCCAGCAAAAAATACCCCTTGTATTGCTTGTGTTTATAACGAGACCAATCCTGGCGTTTTTGTCAATTTGTATTTAAATGGAAGTTCAAGAAGCTGGGCATCTTTGTTCAAAAAATTTAGAAATTATATGTGGGAAATACGATATGTGGCGTGCTGCTTATCTTCTCTCACGGATCGCGTGGAGCTGCAGACCACTGTATTTTCAGCAGCTGCATGCAACTATGATGAAATGCCTGTTCCGTTTATGATTTCAAAGAAGCCTATTCCTTGTGTTTCTTCATATTTGCAATTGACTTCATTTCTGAAATCTTTAGTTTCTGTAAGCGTTTTGCTAACTCAATTAACGATCCAGTCTATATGCGTCGAATCGCCTGCAAAACTTTTGACTATAAAACAGACAAACTTCTCAAAAGCGAAGCAAACTTTTGTGACATTAATAAACGGAAACCGTGTTGAAGCTTTAGATTTTACACTGGACTGTCGATTTAATACGTGGGAACCCCATTTTACATTGAAGAGTTCTTACGAAAAGATATTGTCTGTTTTTGGCGTATCAAGCTTGAAAACATTGAACAGTCAGGTAGGTTGAGCACTGAGCAGTATTTTTCTTTGATATAGATCGCAGGTGGACCTGCGTAGTATTGGACCGCTACTTTGGTACGCCTACATGATATTACGAGCAAGGCGAAAAACAGCGGTAGGGAATTTTCAAGTTCCGCATAATAAAGCTAAAGTTGCGTTGAATGGCCATGGAAAGTTTCATTAAAGCCTATTTATCGCTTGGATGTCGATGCTAAGTTCGGTAGGCCTGCAATCCCTACATTTTATTGCTCCGACTCGTGCCTTGTTGAACACTTGTGAAGTGTGCCGGTAAGCTTTTCAGCTCTTGATGTAGCAAGCTTACCACTAAACGCGATGTATTAGGCCTAACCTTTTTCTAATTTGATACAGCTTATTGCGATTATCCATCAATATTATGATGCTAATTAAATTAAGATAACTTGGTCTTCTGTGGATACTTCTTAATTGATTCCTTCACGAATCGTAATGAAAGTAGTCTGATTCACGGTGTTTTCTTCTAACATTGGACTTCTATTTGACGGTATATTTGTATTTAAAATTTTCAAGGAACTGCAATTTGGGCTAATATTTCACTTGCTGCCACTGCGAGTAGGTCAATTTTAAATTGTCACAAATTCTGTTTACTGAAATTAGTTAGGCCTACTATTTATTTTATGACCTGCCTTTTAGTTGCCTACTTGTAAAATTGTATTGCACATCTTCGCTAGTTAGTACAAATATTAATTTTTTGACTTTTTTTTACATCTACTGTGTTTTGTTTCAGGCCTCTGAATTTCTTTTTCAAAAGATGGAATTAGTATTTCAATCCAAACTTTCACTTATTGTCGATATGGATCTTCAAAGGAACAATATCGGTTTATTAAAGCAAATTCATATGACTTTAACATCCGTAGTAAAAGCACCACATTTAAATGGTTAGAATTTTGTATTTTTGCTCACTGTGACCAATGCTTTTGTATCCATGCCGCATGTACTTCTATCGTTGAGAAAACAGTTCGCTTTGCATGTAGGCAGTGGCGTAACAAGGGGGGTGGCGGTCCGCCCCTGGCGGCATTTTTGGGTAAGCTTTATATAATTTTTTTTCCTTATTATTTTGAACAACCATTACTTGTTTAATAATCGTAAATCATTTTACTGTGTTGCCCAATGCCCAGGCGCAAAGTTGCGGAAACGGGCCTGCCATCTCGTTTACGTTTTGGTGTATTCCCGCGAGTATAATATCATCATCCAATATTAATTCGGTTTTTCCTCGTGTCCGAAGGTGGCCGGATCCACCTCATTCCCTCAGCAATCGCTTTCACTCCCTCTCTCCATCTCGCACGATCTGCACCCTCCTCCACTCTCATCCCAATCTTCTACAAACTTTCTTCGACTTGTCTCTTCCAGTTCTGCTTTGGCCTTCCTTGCTTTCGTTGTCCATTCACTTGAAGCATCATTGCCTTCTTCAAAATGCTCTCCTGATCCCTCCTAACCACATGTCCATACCATCTTACTCCATTCGCTTGTGCCATTTTATCTAAAGTTTCCTTCAAACCCAGCATTTTCGTCAGATCTTTAGTATTCTTTCTATCCACTAGTTTTACTCCACACATTGATTTCACCATAGGTCTTTCGGTTTTTCTGAAAATTATCATCTCATTTTCTTTCAAACAACACGTCTCACTTCCATATAACATTGCCGATCTTACGCAACTACGATACACCATCCCTTTCATTGTCAAAGAAAACCTCCCAAGTAACAACTCTCCGCATTCTCTAAATTTCATCGATCCGATCCTTACTCTTACAGTCACTGCAGTTTCACACCCACCACTAGCATTCAGCCTGTCTCCAAGATAAAAAAAAAAAACCTTCACAGTCTCCACCTGATCAGACAACACCTCCACTGGTTCTTCCTTGCCGTCTCCGATATCTTCACATCTTTTGCAGATAAACTGTTGAGCAAAACTGCAGGATACTTTTTCGTTTGGGCGCATCTAGCGTGAATCCATTTCTTACACTCTGCGCACAACACCGCATTAGTCATAACTCTTTTCCCACACGGATCTACTGTGCTACGTACAATTTCTCTTTCTGCTCCACTCACCACCATTTTAGTCTTTCTAATATTTACTTTCATTCCCTTGCTTTCCAATGCACCTCTCCCTTAAATCCTCGAAATTTTCGCTCATCAGCACCAGATCATCCGCGTACAAAATTTCATTCAATAGCCCTTTTCTTGCTTGTTCTGTCACTGCATCAACCACAATAGCAAATGTCAATAGTGATATCACAGAACCTTGATGCACACCAACCCTTACTGCAAATTCCTCCGATAAACCCAATCCAACTCTTGACTTTCGTCCTTGAACCCTCATACAAACTCATTACTTTCACCAACACTTCTAGCAAGCTTTTCTTTCTTAGTGCCCATTCCATCACTTTTCTAGGAACCATATCAAACGCTTTTTCCAAGTCTACAAAACACATGTACGTACAGCTTTTTCTCTCTTCCACGAAACTCCTCTTGCATCCTTCTCAAAATAGATAAAGCATCAGTCGTGCCCTTCCCAGGCATAAAGCCAAATTGCATGTCATCTACCTTCACTAATTCTCTTCTCTAGCCCTCTCTCGACTATTTTCATTGCATGCTCCAGCAGCTTTACTCCTCTATATGCTCCACAATCCATCACATCTCCATTTCCTTTAAAGATTGGAACAACAACAATAAAGATTTGATTTTAATGTTTATTATGTCACAATTGTAGCTTTCTTCTTTGTCTTTGCATTGTTTGAATCGCTCACTTTCAGCAAGCTTTGCTTTTAGACAAGCTGCGGAAATATTTCAACATTGTCTATAGTGACTGCATCACTGCATGCCCTTTTTCGATAAAAAAGTGTGCTAAAATGAGTGTTTTTTATGTAAAAACCGTAAAAATTCGGTGGCGGCCGAGGGCTACTCCCCCACACCCTCTTGGCCTCCGGCGGCTGGGGGTTTCTCCCCCAGACCCCCGGTTGTGCCCCCCCCCCTTTGCGAAATACTAGGTGCGCCACTGATACTGCATATTATTTGGGCGTATTATTCTTGTGTTGACGGTACGTAAATGAAAGACGCTAAGCTGGTTAATATACTCTAGCATCCAAATCATTGCTGTAGTAATTGCAAGTCGGCGAGCTTTTTATTGACTCATATTTTGTCATGGAGAATAAGATGGCCGCATTTGAAGCTGATTAATGTTAAAAAATATCTGCTCATTTGGGGGCGGCAATTTCTTTAACCGCCCGGGCTGCAGAACCTCTAGCTACGCCACTGCATGTACGTAAACTTTGTAAAGTCAAAACTGGTCCTAAACCTAAAAGGCGAAGTAGTCAAAAGCCAATGTCATTGAAATTGGACATCATTAACTTGTTTGCAGCTCTATATCCTTAGATGATGATTGATGTCCGTACAGCATGATTGGGCATTACGCTAGTAATTGCTTTTTAGTAATGTGCACTCCGCATAGTGTAATTTAAAAGGTCTCTAGCGACCAAAACCACAACAGTGAATCATATTCGTATTAGAGCACATGTTACTAAATTTACCAAATTGCTTTTGTGAAAAAGGTTAAATTATCTCTTGGGTGTAAATAGCCTTTGATGACTTTCATAGCCTTTGGTGACTTTCATATTAGAATGATATTGTTTGCGTTGCAGCACTTTGCTTCATTTTTTTTTTTTGTTTCTGCAAAATTTCTATTACTTGATTTAACAAACATCTCAAAGGTCTGGTAAATTTAATCGTAAAAAGGCTAGTTTGATGACCATACGACTGGCGTTGTGGTTAGGACTTGTCCTAGGTTCGATTGAAGGTGGGTTTACACAAACAACGAAAGTGGAGCAGGGCTTTGTTAGTTCGTATGTAAAAACACGCAGATTGGCTTGTTGAAGAAAGTGCAGCCAAACTGCCTTCTCAAAAAAACATCAAGGTTTACTTCTTAAACCCTTTTAATGGAGCGATAATTAATGCAAGCAATAGAGCTTTTACATATTTATTACTATATCAGTGACAATGATCGTCTACGCAATTTGGCGGCAGTGCGATTGAAAATCTTTGATGCAAAGTGGTATAAATTATGAATGGATCGTCTTAAGAAGCACTAGCAGAAATCGAAGGAATTTTTTGTTTCTAGTGCAATCATGTTTCTAGTACACCCAGTACCCACGTCAAAAAATATCGGGTTTTGTTAATATGCTGCAAAAGGTCAATATAGTATTAGCGTTTAACCATATTTACTAGCAATAAACTGCATCCGTTCACACTACAGGCAAATATTTTTCAGCCAGAACTTTTAGAAGAAGAAATACGCAAACGCAAGAATATAAAATTTAAGATAAAGCAATGCAAGTATACTGATACAAAAAATATACATTACCATTGATACTAAAGTACAGTTTATGGTACAAGTCACGAATTTCTGTGCTTAAAACAGGTACAACATGTACTCAACGAAAGAGCCTAGGTAGCTGTATATTAAAAAGTTTACAACACATCTGGATTTAATCACGTGACGGTATGATTACATGTAATAATCATCTTCGAACAGGCGGTATTGGAAATTGCAATCAATCAATTTTCTGGACCCGCTTATCCTTGGGGGGTTGCGGGGGCAGCAGCTCGAGTTGGATCCTCCAAGCATCTCAATCCTCTGCAGCAAAGGACAGATGCTCTGCTGGGATGCCTAGGCGAGACCAACTAAGATCTTCTACGTAATCTCGTCCTCGAGTTCTGGGACGGCCTCTAGGCCTTCGACCAATCGGTGTTGAACAGAGCAGTTTTTTGGCTGTTCTTTTCTGGGACAATCGTGTCACATGTCGATACCAACGCAGTTGCGATCTTTCTAGTCGGAGAAGCAACGACTCGATGTTTAGACATTCACGAATATCTGCACTTATTCACAAATATCTGCACTTTCAACCTTGTCCAACAAGGTCAAACCGCTGATTCTTCGCAAGAACCCCATTTCGGCTGCTTGAACTCGAGGTATTGGAAATAGTGATGTAAAAAAACAGTTTCTTTTGCAGTTGTTTTTTTTTTTACACATTCCTTCTTCAAAAATTCAAACAATTTTGTTATTAATATAAAGCTTGGCAAGCAGCAGTAAACCGCGTTGACACATTAAACATGACTGTAGGTAGTAGAGTGATATTGCTTCATTATAGTTCGTAAAGTAGAGCTTATCTAACTTAAAGCTTACTAACTGGGCCTGCTTAGCGATTTGCACGGTTCTGCCATGCTAAATTTTGAGTTTCCCCAAAATATAGCTCAACCACAACGTTGTGCTATTGAATGTTTAATCAGGTTAAATTAGGATTTAAGCCTTCATGTAGCCTACTCAGCTTGCTTGCGCTTAGGGTTGGGTTTCTTTTTTTCCCGGACTTTCAACTTCCCGGGAAACGGGAAATTTTCACAAAAACTTCCGGGATTCCGAAAATTCCCGATTTTCCCGGAATTCGGGAAATTTCCCGGTAATTTTTCTCGAGCTTAATTGTTTTGCCTTTTTTTTCTGGTTTTCAGCATTTCAGATCTCATTTTTAGCATTTTGTTACATTGTTTTGACAAACTTAGTTTCAATTTTTTCGACAAATTGAAAAAAATTTTGATCTCACAAGTTTTGTCTTAAAATTTTGCGAATTTTGAAAAATAATTCTTAGTAAACAAAATAAATTTTTTAATTTGCAGTAACGCATTTTTTTTGTCGGAATGATAGATATCAGTAGGCCTACCACTGAAATCCTTGCTAATGTAAAACAATTTCCCGGGATCCAGATATAAGTTTCCCGGGAAACGGGAAGTTCAAAAACCCAAAATTTCTCGCGAAATTTCCAGGGAGAAAACACTAGCTTTTGGCTATAGAAGAGTTAGGGTCAAAAAGAATATTATGTAAATTAGGCCGAAGCCTATATCTTCTCTGAAACTGCTGAAAAAACTACGGTCACTCATTAGATGAACGGGGAAATACAGTGCATAAATGTGTGCCATCGACCTTCGCTTCTGAATCATTGGCCGACCAGTACTGATTTTAACTAAAGTTATAGTCTAGCATTAGCTTATTTAAGTTGTTTGGCTGGCACTGTATTGACACTGAAGATAACTTATGAATTATGATCCATAATGCAAGCTACAGTATGATTATTAAGCTTATACGCTATCCCAGTTTCTTTTGTCCACTGCTCATAAAGACAGCAGATGACTATCTATTGCGATTACTCCTTTATATTTTTTATTCTTTGCATCGTGAAATTAAAACTGGCAACACAACACTTTTCTGGTAAGCCGTAGTAACAATAAGCATGCAATTCATGATGGATTTAAAGGGCTTAAAGGTCGCTCCTTGCGCTCCCTATTAGATCCATCACTACAAGACTCAACAATAAACAGTTTGGCGGCCAGTACTCATATTTAGGATCGGATTAGAATTCGTTTTCCACAAAAAAACAAGTTTATTTTGAGCTCACGTTTTTTTTTGTTTACAAAAACGAAGGCAAAAAAACAATTTACATCACTAATTGGAAATATACCGTATGATTGAGAGTCTGAAGGTTATCTCGTTTCGAAATAACAACCCTGATGGCGGGGAGAGGCTTAATCAAAAACTTGATTCGATTCAATACTAAAAGTCTTGACTCATTACACCCATATTCGTACAGAAGTTATTGCACATCTAAGAACAGTCTAAAAATGATTTCAGTTTTAGGTGATTTCTTTTTGACGAGGAGGTCTGTACGGATTTCTTTGTACACACTTCACCATCCATTCAATTCCTTCATTGACTCCTTGGCTGCAAAATATAGCATTCTGTTGACCACAGAAAGGCGTTGATCAACGGAAGCCAGCATATTAGTTTAACATATTTCCATTAGATTACATTCATTCTTAGCATATCAATGAAGTACAGTGTACGTCATTTTTTCATATATCCAAATTTCCAAATTATATTGAACTGAAAATTCAACAGTAATTGAGGGAGACAGCGAAGTGAGCTTGCGCTCTTCGAGTCAGCAGCCACTCGTTACATACGTCAAATGCGATCGGCTCCAGCCGCGAATCGAACCCGTCACGTAGGATCTGTCAGCTGCACGCGGTACCGCTAGGCCATGTCGCTGACAATTAAGAAATAGCGCAATCAATGGCTGATCTGACAAACTAGCAGTTCAAATTTCCCACGGCTTTGATAAATATAATAGAACCGCCCACATTCACTTTGTTACGTAAAATGTTAGCATTAGCAACAATGCATTAGCTAGAGTAGGGTAATTTCGCAAAATTTTCTGGTTCTTTGATCATAATCTACCTTAAAAAAACACGTTGCCAGACGTGACAAATTTGGACATGAAAAAGACATCAGCAAAACAACTAAATGAGGAAAAATCCTTGACTTGGATTAAAAAATACAACCCAACTTTTCCAAACAAAAAAGGAATATACGCTTGCAGATTCTACACTAGAGCTAAAAAATACGCTATCCGTAAAACGTAGAAAACCGTCACAGATACAGAAACATGGGCACTTTGATCAAGAAGTCGTACCTCAGCAAGACATCTACATGTATACACCTAAAATAAACCAAAAACTTCCCGCTTACCCGGTTAAAGCTGACACTGGTCGTATCATGCAATCTCGGCTTCCAATTTTTGTGGAAGAGTCATGGAACACTCTTTTTATATCCAAAACTGTCATACATCCAGAAATATCCTGCTTATTGGCGAGAATAAGCAATGGAACAGTATTCAAATGCTCATTGGCCAACATTTTATCTAAATTGAAATAAAAAAATATTGTTTCTGGGTTGAATACAAGTCGGATGTACGAACGCCAGAGCACAGGAGTGTTCCGCATGTTCATTTTCCGTATGAGAAAGATAAAAGCATTACCTAAGTATTTAAAGAATAAGAAAGCTTATTTGCTCTATTTGGGATTCAATACCTAGCATAGTTGGTTCAAACCAATTACTTAAAAAACTGGTATTCACAGCTTCCCCGCTCGATGTGTAGCATTCATAAAAAAGTAATGAGAATGAGTCAGTAATTTCCCCATCATTAAAATCATCGATATAGACGTGCAGGGATAACTTTTTGAACTATTTCATGCATACCATACCATAAGCGCCTTTTGATTCTTGTAATCGTTCTGTATCAGCTGAATCAATAACATAGATAATGCCATGTGATTCTGCATAGTATTTATCCCAAAGACTTTGCAGTTCTTCTTGTCCACCTAAATCCCAAAACATAAGCCGTGATCCTCCAACATCAATTTTACCAACTGCAAAAACAAAAAATTATGAAAATCGATTGACTAGTTGCCTGAAAAAAACAAAGGAATTAATCAATAGTCCAATGCACGAGATGAATTTACAATTGCATAAGTCACTTAGAAAATTCACGCTCATCAAGCGTCTTGCTTAAATCTTTGTGCTTTTGCTGGTGATACCTGGTTAATAGAATCCACTACAGGCAGAGGTATTTATGAAATAAGTTATCATTGAGGATGCAGAAAATCTATTAAATTAAACAGAACTATCATAACATAGCATACTGTTCAATCCAACAGTAGTTGTGATTTTGTCCAAACTCATTCCTTTGTGATTTTTTGTGAACTGTGTTTTGGTTTGTTCAAGAAAAGTCTGAAATTTATAAAATGTTATCCATAAAGTCTGACCAGTCATTAAGCTCACAACTGCCTAACCATGTTAGCATGATGTCTGGGGTTACATAACAGCTTGTTATCAGCCATTCCAATGCTCTGAAGCCTTCACAACAAGTGAGCATTATTTAAATGGTAAAACTGGTTGTAGCCACTGGAGACCTTTGAGACAGCTAAGAATAAAAAGCTTGATGGATAGCCTAATCAATGTCAATCACTACAGTGTTACCAAGTTACAAGAACAAAATTAACACTTACTGTTTTACCGGCATTGTCAAGACCAAGAATCAATATGCAATATTCATCTTTTTGAAAAGCATACTTCCACCATCCAGACAAAAGTGTATACATTATCAATACATACAAGTAATTTTTTACTGCATTCAAACGAAAAATATAGCCTTGTCCACTAAAACACGCACAAATAGTCTTAACAAAAAATAGATCCAACTAAAAAAATCACAAATACAACTGCTACAACCATTCGTAGTTTCTTAACGACAATGAAAGCTGATCTGCTACCAAAATAATAAAAAAACAGATAAAAAAGAAGCCAAGAAAAAAGAGAAATATACAATGTTGCAACACCCCTAGCCAAACAAAGCCTACAGCTGTTTTCCATAACCAAGGTCAGTAAAAAAAGGCAATTAAACACACATTTCATCAAGTTCCACAATTAACTGTCTTAGTTGGAATAAGGGTAACCAATAATGCAGACACAAAAACATAAGCAAGAAATACAGCCCATTGACTGTTCAGCCATGACTACAAAATCACTAAAAAACAAATCAAATCTTCATTATACTCGTGATTTTATGCCAAGCGTGTAACGAGTGGCAGGGCCCATCTCGGCAGCTTAGCACCTGGGCAACACAGCTCTGAAGCGTGGCAATGGTGACGACACTGTGCCGATTTGACCAGCCGGCGTATCAAAACCCCACACCTACCGCACCTACAGAGTGTGCATAACAACTGACCTAACTGGTCAGCTGTGCATAATGCCTACAATAAGCTGGTGAGTAATGGTTCTATTGGGCCATAGTTAATGTCTTTCATTGGAAAAAGGGCTGTCAGAACAGATAACAGATGCATAGAATATTTAGTAACAAAGAAGAGTGTAGAATTGGTAGTCTATAGATGGTACCAAACTGGATGTCATAGCATGACAATTACCCTGCCACATTTTCAGTTTTTGTGGGCTATTTTAGGCTTGTGGTTCTTGGTTCTAGTTTGTGCATCATATACTCAACAATTTTTTATGAGATCAAAAAATAATGATCTAGAATTAGATACCCGAACCAAGAACCATGGGTTTAAAGCCACGAGCTTAATAATTACAAAAAGCGATTATGACAGTAAAAATTTGATCATTTAATTTAAGATATGGTACCGCTACAATACAACAGTGCTAGGTAATAAGCCAAAGCACTCTAACATGTGCGGAAAAATAACACGAAATTAAAATGGAATAAATAACTAGCAAATTAACTGCACAGAGTAGCAAAATATAATGAGAATAAAGGCAATTGTACAATAGAAAATCATTCAAAAAGTAAGAGATGCAATAGAACAGAGGTTAAAAGTTTTTCAAACACTTCTTAAATATAACAATATAAGGGAGAAGAAACTGGGCTAAATGACGAGGTAGATGATTCCAAACATTAAATTTTGCGTTATACCATATATGTTTCTGCATTATACGGTACATACAAGACAGATTATAAGACCTAAGCAATTCTGTTTTGGGACTACGTCCCTCATCAGTGATAACAATCAGATTCTGCATTATGTCTGTTATAAACTCTGTACCTAGTAACTGGTATGATGCAGAAACTAGAACCAAGTCCCGCGGGCCTAAAGCCCACAGAAATTAGACACGTGGACAGAGTAAATATGTCAATGCCCAATATGGTACCTACAAAACATTACCCCAGTAGCATGTGTTTTTCAGTTTAAGTCTAGTCTTTTTTCTCAGAGTAGCTAGGCCAGACTACTACATTGTGATACCAAACGAGTACCAATACCAAAGCTTTTTTGTAAGTGAGTGTTTATTCTGCCATTAACGGCAAAATAGACACTTCCTTTTTGTTTACTGTGTATCGGCACCATATGTGGTCTGGGCACTATTTCAGTTAGATTAGCCTAATCACAAGACAAATCTTCACAGTTTAGTTCAGTTTATTTGACAGCTAAATGAGCTGGACTAGGCTAGACTAGCAGGTTAGTCAGCTCAATAACTCTGCATAGTCGAATAAAGCATAGTCAGCTCAATAATTACGCTAATGTTTACCGGTACCATTGTATTGGAAGATCATCAAGTTTATTTAAAATATTGAGACACCGGCACCAGTAGACTACTCTGTACCGGTATGCTGTATGAGAGTGACCAGGGGCTGGACCACATTCTCTAGAATCACTAATATTCATACATGAGTCTACTGCCGTAGCAGCCGTACCAATTAGCATACTTCACTGGTCCTTTGGAATAATCATACCATAAATCATTTAGATTAAGCTAGACACCTGCTACAGTGCTACGGTTATTGCAAACATGACGAGATGCAACTGCAGTATGATAGTCTATATCTTAATTACCGAAGTACCTTCGTTCAGTTGCCAGAGGATTCGCCACATGGAAGATTCGCCACAGAAGATTCGCCACATGGTAGATTTGCCACACAACGGGTAAACTGGGCATGCAGATCCAAAAATACGAGCATAAATGTCAGACAAACGTTTGCTAAAGTGCCAAAGTGGATTGGAATATTCACCACATGGTAGATTCGCCACACAACAAGTAAACTGGGCATGCAGATTCGAAAATACGTTGTGTGGCGAATCTTCTGTGGCAAATTTTCCATGTGGCGAATCCTCTGGTAACCCCTTCGTTCTACAACTTGCCGTTTAAACTAGACACCTGCTAGGGTAATTGCAAATATGGCCAGACTCAAACGCAGTAGTGTACAGGTCTACAACTTAATTACCGTAGTAGTAGTATTTTCATTCTACAACTTGCACTTTAATCTCTGATTCGTATTATTACGTAATTTGGTCGAAGATTGGGCAATCTATGGGCTATACATAGTCCTGAATTCTGAATCCCGATACTGCCATCAGGGCCGGATTTAGGTGATTGGAGGCCCTAGGCAAAGTGAACTTGAAGGCCCTAAATGAAATAGAAAAATAAATACGAAAAATAATTTCGCAATCTGCATTTGTATTAACAACTACCAGTGCCTCTATTCATATCTAAATCAACAAATTAACTGAGGTTTACACAAACATATTCATGCAGATGTCAATGTCATAAATATAAAGTATATGTAGTACATTCTATTATAAAGTAGCAATTACTCTGTACTGTAGCATCACTGGATAATTAGGCCTACAGTAAACGAAACGATTATGATATTGCTGAAAGCATATCATTACTACAGCATTCTGCTCTTATAGTTTATTGAAACTTGCAACCACTACTGACGTAGATAATGATACTCCTTAACTAAAATCCAGCATGTGAAAAATATTATCCAGTGTGTGGTATCAAAATAAGCTTACCATGCAGTAGTATAAATTAACAGCTACTTTGCGCTTACATTTTATCATTTTGAAAATCCCTATTTAAATGTATATTATAAATTATTATTCAGCAGAAACTAATTTTTCCGCTGTTAAGACTACTTCGGTAACCTAATATTCCTTGCCACTTCTGTTAGAAAGCAATTGTTTGAAAATTTTGAAACAGACATTGTTGTAATTCAAACTTAAATTTCTTTTTTTTTTTTTTTTTTCATAGGCAGTTAGCAGATTAGGCCAACTGTTAAAACAGAACTTTTTAAATCCCTTCCTTATTAATGTTTCTTGACTTATATTCAGCAAATCATTTTAATATCGGCACTTTAAAAACATCTTCAATAGGCCTAGACTACGTTAGTGCTTTTCTTAGCCATTAAAATTCACTTTATTTGAAGATACAGTAAGGCGACTTAATTAACTCCAGCTGTCTAGTAGCATACTAGCTTCAACGTATTTTACTACTCAGCAGTTGGATCAGTCTTTTGCCTGCATTCTGTATAGGTATTATGCTGCGATAATTAACCACAATCAGACTGTTAGGAGTCATCACAAAAATGTGACATATAAGCTCGCAGAAAAGGTCATGTTTCGCCTTTTATTGTTTATTGTAAGTAACTGACACAATGGTGTTTAAACCAACATCTAAACACACATATATGTGCAGATAAAGAAAAAGCTGAAGAAAACCATAACAGCAATGCATGAATAAACGAAAAGACAAGCACCATGTCATCAGAAGACTTGCGAAAATCAAAACTTAAAAGCACGACATTAAAAACACAAAACAAAGTAAAGTATAAGCAATCGCACACAATGTAAACGAAAAGACAAGCAACACAACATCTTTATTGTTTATTGTAAGTAACTGACACAATGGTGTCTAAACCAACATCTAAACACACTAACATATGCAGAAAGAAAAAGCTGAAGAAAACCATAACAGCAATGCATGAATAAACGAAAAGACAAGCACCATGTCATCAGAAGACTTGCGAAAATCAAAACTTAAAAGCACGGCATTAAAGACACAAAACAAAGTAAAGTATAAGCAATCGCACACAATGTAAACGAAAAGACAAGCAACACAACATCAGAAGACAGAAAAACAATCGCAAGCAATGTAAACAAAAGACAAGCAACACATCACCTGAAGACAGAGAAAATTAAAACTTAAAAGCACAGTATTAAAAGACCCAAACAGACTAATACTATAAGCAAAGGCAAGCTAATAAATTATTGTCGTTATACTACATAAGTCGAATTTTTTTAGATAGTTTTTGAATATAGGTAATGAAGGCGCAGTGACAACATACTCAGGTAAGCTATTCCATAAAGATACAACACGATGAGAGAAAAAATTTGTAACATTTTTATGTTTGGGTTCACCAATAGATTGTAAAGTCAGCCGATGACGTCTAAGTTTATATGGACTACTGCAATACTTGAAAAAATTGTCAAAATTTATGTCAATAAGACCGTAACAGATCTTGTACGTTAATATTAAATCATACTCAAGTCTGCGATACTGCAAAGATTGAATATTTAGCTTGTGTAAACGATCAGAATAACTCGTAAAAGGAATATTACATCGCATGCAAATGGTTTTGGTATAACGTTTTTGAACAGATTCAATGGCATGAATGTTTTTCTGCAGGTAAGGTGACCAAACTGGAGTATTGTATTCTAATAAGGGCCGAACATAAGTAACATAAGCTTTCAATAGCGTCCAAACATTTTTAGAAGAGAAGGAGTGCAATATTTGATAAGCAGTAGCAGAAGCTTTCGAACGAACATAAGATATATGTTTACTCCACTTCATATCATTAGATACATAAACACCAAGATCTTTAACATAATTACTTGAGCATATTTCAGTATCCTCAATAGTGAATGTATGGTTATCAGAGGAGTTTCGATTTAGAGGCAGGTGCTCAAACTTAGTGGGAGCAAGCCTAAGCTGCCTTACATTCATCCACGAGTAAACTTTATGAATAGCATTTTGTAAAGCAAAATTATCACAGCTTATAAGTTTAGCATCATCCGCAAAGAGAAACATAGCACAGTTACTGTCATTTTCTGTGGCGGTTGCAGCCTGTATAAGATCATTAATATAAATAATAAATAGTAATGGACCAATAACACTTCCTTGCGGCACACCACTTGACACAGGTTTAAAACATGAAAATGAGTCTTGCACACGTACTTGTTGCTTTCTCTGATCCAGAAAAGCTTGAATCCAATTAAATGCATTACCATTGACACCATAAGACTGAAGCACTGAGAGCAATTTTTTATGTGATACTGAATCAAATGCTTTAGCTATATCAGTGTAGATAATATCTACAGTTTTGTTTTGATCATATGCTGTTAGAAAATGATTAATTGCAGAGAGCAATTGAGAACAAGAGGACTTTCCTGGAATGAAACCAAACTGAAATGGTGATATAAGATTATATCTGTATAAATGATCCAAAAACTTTTGACTAATGATAGTTTCAAGCACACGACATAGGCAGCATGTCAAAGAAATAGGACGGTAATTTGAGACCAAATTGCGGGAGTCTTTTTTGAAGATGGGAATTACAATGGCAGACCTCCATTGGGAAGGTACTGTGGCTAAGCTTAAACTGATATTAAATAAATGAGTTAAGAAGGGTAAAATTGCACAAACAATACGTTTTAAAAAGTAAGAAGGAATACCATCAGGAGTATATGATAATTTATCAGCCAGATTATGTATTGCCATTAGTATATCTTCTTCTGAGACCTCAATATCTTTCATAAACTGGGAAAAATTTAAGTGAGGGACTAGTTCTAAATCAAAACCATTGTTAGAAGTGAAAACACTGTGAAAGAAAGTGTTCAGCGAATCAGCTTTTTCTGCATTACTCTCAGCTATACCGTTGGGAGTGTTTAGAGGAGGGATCTGGGTACTGCTTTTTAATTTACTGTTAACATAACCATAAAAGCGAGATTTGTTTGCATTGTTACATATGGACGACTCGATCGAATCATGCCAGCACTTAACAGCATTATCATAGTCCTTGGCAGTTTGTTTGTACTTTAAATTCATTACAGAGTTCATTTTCGAGAGTCGATAAAGCTTTTGTTTTTCCTTCAGAAGCTTCTTGATGTGTATTGGTTTTCTTCTATGTTGATGTCTTTTATATTTAGGCACAAAACAGTCTATAGTCTGCGAAATAACATTAACAAAGTGATCATACAACTGCTGAATGTCATTGCTGTTTGCTTCTATTATATGATTCCAATCAATTGAAAGCAGGTGTGATGAAATTTCACAGTAATCTGCAGTTTTGAAATTAGGTCTTGCAGTAGCTCTTTCCTTTTGCTTTTCTACAGGAAAAGTGAGTTTCAAGTTTAAACTAGAATGGTCACAGGTTGCACTGAAAGGAGCAGATACACAAAACGATTCAACAAACTGAAAGCTAGGATCACTACATAACAACAAGTCAAGAGTATTACCGCTGAGATGAGTAGGTTCTAAAATACGTTGAGTCAGTGGTGCATTTTGACAACACTCTAAGAAATAATCATGACAGGGGCCTCCAAGGCTTGCAGGTATGGTCCAGTCAATACGTGGAAGGTTAAAGTCTCCCAAAATATAAGAATGACTAGTAACTGAACATTCAGAGAGATATTTGCATACTGTTTTTAGGGATTCCAAAGAAGCTGATGTACTGGGTGGAACATAAAAACATGATACTCGAATCTTCTGTTTTTTTGCACAGAGCACATCAATAGTGACATATTCGAAACATTGTGAGTCATAGATTTCATGATTGCTTGGTACAAATTTGTTAACCATCAAACAAGATTTATATATCACTAAAACTCCTCCTCCTCTAGCACCAAAACGATCATGTCGAAGAATATTGTAACCAGCTGGGCAAATCATGGAGTCCAGAATATTTGAAGTGAGCCAAGTTTCTGTTATAAATATCAAATCAAAAGCGTTGGAGTTATTTAGAAGAAAGCTATAAATTAGATGAATTTTGTTTACTACTGATCTTGCATTGAAATACATAATTTTTAGGCTTTGTAGAATAGGAGCAAATTGATTCTTAAGGGACCCTTTAAAACGATTTGAACAAATCGGCCCAGGCATTTTGGGCCGGTCGTTGAAAGGGTTCAACACCAGCACCATAATATATTTATTTTTTTCTTATGGTTCGAGTGCGAGGCCCTCACCTATCACAGGTCCTAGTTGCCTATGCCTAAGGCCGACCTACTACTAGTCTACAGTCCTGAATCCCGACACTACCGTAACGAATCTGATTTTTTTTTGTCTGCAAATCCCATGATCCCAATAAATCGCTACCGGTACGTGGTAGACTAGTAGAGACCAATTGTACTGGTAGCCATTGTTCCCTCTAGGATTTTCACTAGCGCGAATTTGCCCAAATGATAAACTCATTGAAATTTTTGCCCAAAGATTTCACTACTTTGACTGTTTGAGGACCCCTTTTTCAAATTTTTTGCAATAAAATTGCTTTTCCAAGATACAAGCTACAGCCTTGCATTAAAATATTCAAGTTTTTTGTTCAAGTTTTTCAGTTTTGCATTTTATAATATTAATTTCTGGTTCAAAATCAGTAAAACTTGCCTTAAAATTTCGCATTTTTCTCAAATTTCTCACTCTAGAGGGAACACTGCTGGTAGCGACCTATCGTATTATCACTGCCTTTTTTACTTCCTATCGTGGCTTAACCATGAGCTTAACCCATTGACCCAAGCCTATCAGTCTCACCACAGCGCTTTTATGATCATACAGTGGGCCCACTTAACAAAAAAGCATAGTGACGTAGCTATGTCCAGTGTCCACAAAAATGCTATATAGGTAGGTACTTTACTACTTGCTTTCCATAAAACTTTAGATGATGTTGCCACTTTTAAATTTTCTGTCTTTGCAATTTGCAAAAAATAATAAAATTTGCTAGACCGGTTGAACTACATACAGGAAACAAAAGTAGGGATAAGCGCACTTGGAGTTGACCGAGTGGTTGGTGCATTGGGCTCCCAAGCTGGCTTCGCGGGTTCGATGCTCAACTAGTTCATCTCCATGATGCATGAACTTCACTACCGCAAAATCAAAAATCCTAAGCTGCTAATTTAGTGGCTTAAAATAACAAAAAAAAAAGTAGGGATAAGCTCTACCGAGCAACGTTGATAGTCTAATAGATATTTATTTATTTGTTTTACCATAACGCACAAGAAAGTACAGGTAGGAAACAGTGAAAAGACCATCATTCGGTCATCTAGGTCAACTGCACCTTTTTGCCATATCTTAAGGTCTGTTTGCACTAAATGCGATTTCAGTCCGATTTGCTGTCGTACGAAGTTTCATCAGATTTTTGACAGAAGCAGTTGACGAAAATATCTTTCACACAATACAAATCCAAACAATTTTGCTTCCTACCGGTTGTTTTGGGAAGCCCCTAACGATTGTATTCTATAATGCCGCGGATAGTGACGTAGCTTTACGTCATAACCTCTAACAGTTTCGTAACATATGTCACTGTACGTACGAAAAATTTCATCGTATTCTTTATAAACACACCTTTACTCTGACGTTTATTTATTTATTTATTCGGTAATACAGTTTAAGCGCAAAATAAATGGCAAGATAAACAAAATGTATAGCAAACACATTATCAGGGAAATGGCAAAACCCGTAGGTTTAAAACATGCAGTATGAATTAAAAGTTCACTTGAGAGAGTGTCGGTAGCTGTCTGCATGGCCATAAAACCTCAAAACATAGGCTAAATATGTTTCACAAATAACGAAAGGGGAGACATAAAATAAAAAAAGTAAGTAAAACATATGTACAGAACTTATGTACATCTATTTACAATTTTGCCTTATCTTTATAAATTGGCATGAAAACAACCGATAACCAATGCAGCGTTTACAAGCACTTTTAGGCTACGCATTCACAAGTTTGTCAATCGAATGTTCTGTGGGAAAGTTGTAGCGATGACAAAAAACGTAGACTCATTGAGCACACTCATTGCGTTAATTAGTAAAAAGTAAACCCAAACACTCACACATACAAAATAATAATGAAGGGTTGAGCAGGTTGTCAGTGGCGGCATAACTTTACGACAATCAGAAAGGGGAGTTTAGCTTGGGATTCAAAGCTAATATAAAGCAGTGTTTAAAAAATAGGGTAAAAAAATAGTAGCTAAAATACCAACATCCTACAATACTTCAGAAAACACAAATTACAACTTCAGAAAACATAAATTACAACTTGAGAAAACAATATGTACATATATACACAAAACGCAAAAATATGTACACAAAGCACAAGAAAACAAGAACTAATGACGTTGCTCGCTATTATTGTAACATTAGGCCTGGATAATGACGTTGTTCGCTATTATTGTAACAATCAAATAAACTAGACTAAAAACTCCTAGCAAATTTTGTAAAAAAAGTAACATCTAAGTTGAGAGTTTCGTTCCGGATATTGTTCGGCACTCGGCAGCGTGGTGCAGTGGTTCGGACGTTGTTTTTACGAAGACCATGGTCGCAAGGTTAATGGTTCAACTCCCAACCTAGTGTCGTTGTTGCGTCCGTGGATAAGATGCTTCACGATAATTATCTCTGCTTGGTGGAATTTGGCAAGCAGCAAATTAAAAAAGTCAGAAAATTTAACCGGAAAACTTGGAAACAAAGGCAACTCCTAAGCGAGTCTGGAATTGGGTTTAACGTCCTACGCATAACAGCGCCCCCGACGCTTCCTCGTGATATAAAGATAAAGAAATCAATCAATCAAAACACAGAGAGTGATTTCCCTCCCTGGTTCCACAATTAGTAATTATGGATAGCTTACACTGTGGTCTCACGGCATGCCCGCGGTTTGAACCGTGGTCTGAAGTAGTCCACACAGAGACCACAGGGTGTGACATCATACTGGCCTGTGACATCATACAAAACTTTTCGAATCAACCATTGTGCTGCAACAACGCCAATCCAATTGTATTCAGTCTCTTGTCGGCTATCGAATTTAGGCTTTGTCTACCGCTATAGAGTTTCAGTTGTAGGATATTAGCCTACTGAACTCGTAAGCAAGTTTGATGATGGCCTCATGCCGGGAGTCAGCTGTTAAAAACAATCTAGTAAGCTAGCTTTTAAGAATGAATGCCGTAAAACTTGAAGAAAGAGCCTTAGTAGAAATGCAGCGCAGAACTGATTGGGTTAAAACACATGACCTAAAAATGATCTAATGCACATTCTTTAATCGTGTTGTAACGCCCATATTCAAAAATAGATTATAAGGCCTACAAGTTTTTGTAAGCTGCACTGGTAAGTTATTTGCGAAGTACGAAAGCATCGACGAAATGACACTGCATTGCCCAGGGGTCGGCAACCTGCGGCTCCAGACTGCCAGAGTCACATGCGCTCTTTGAACCCCCAGTTGTGGCTCTTTTTGGAGGTAAACAAACACATTTTTTTTGGAATCATTTTCGGAATAACTGAAGTTTTTGGACCTGACGGTAGTTTTGCGGCTCCTGCTGCGTTTCTTATTGCAACAAACGAACTTAAGTGCAAAAAGTTGCCGACCCCTGGTATAGCCTAAGGCGTTCAAGAAGTGCTCACTGTTGCAGGGCCCAAGATCATGAATTTGTTCAGCCCCTATAGGCCCACACCAGAATTAGACAGTTCAAAATCGCAATCAGACTTGGAGCTTAGCCTATCACTTTAGATTGATCAATTAGCACACTAGTTTATGACGATAGCTTCTTTGAAAACGCGGTTGAAAAAAATGCAATGTTGCTTTTCTTTCCTCAGATAAGCTGTGTGACGGCCTGTGCAGGATAAAACTGTACATGATACAAAATTGCAGAATTGTAAGTGCGAGAAGCTCTACCGTGCCTAAATAGCCTCCTAAATTGCGTAATAAGAACATACTTTGTGATGGATCCAAGAATGGCGTACGAAGTCGAAGCACTTTCACCTCTTGTAAATGCATCTCACAATAGACCCACACCCTTCACAGCTTTGTTTAATTTTGACATGGTGAGCAGAATATTTGAAAAAGGATATTTATGGCGTTTTCGCACATCTGCAGGAACGAATTTTGAAAAGAGTTTGATTGGTGCTAAGTCTTGGTTTTCACAGATCTCCACAGACTGTCAGGATATGCAGTTAGCAATGCAAGAAAGAGGAGTAGATTTATTAGTTGGAATTGGATATTTAGCTGCAGGTTATGTAATTTTTCGCAAATTGCAGAAACTATACCAGGAAAGTCAAGAAAAAGTGAAGGATTTTGAAGAAAAGCAGAGAATTGATGAAGACGTAACCGAACAACAACGGGTCATTGACGATCAACGTTCTGTCAAGAATCCTTTAACCCAAAATAAAAGGGAACTCTGCATTCTTTGCATTGCAAATCGTAGAGAATGCGTGTTTCTTGACTGCGGTCATATTTGCGTCTGTGTTGACTGTTTAAAAGCTTTGCCTTTTCCTAAAACTTGTCCGATTTGCAGATGCAAAATTATTCAAACCGTTTTGTTGTTGCAATCAGAATAAGCACCAGTAACTGCGTTGCCCTATATTGTATGCAATGCAAAGTTTTCTAGCTTTATAACTAAAACAGCAACTCTTTCTTTATTTGATTAATTGAAGCTAGTTGTGCGTGTTCTGTTTGGTCGCGAAGTATGAAAGCTTGTTGCGATAGTGTACAGCATTACAGTTTATTGCCTTAGATTTACGAACTAGAATCTATTTGATTATGTCACATACTTGACGAATTCTTCGATAAAATGGCAACCTGTTTTACTAGAGTAATACCGAAGCAAGTCGTGCGTGTTCCGTTTGGTAGCGAAAGGTGAGAACTTGATGTCATTATTTACATCAATACAGTTTATTGCCTCACATTGACGAACTGAAATCCATGTAGGTATGTCACCCGTAAGAATTCTCTCATAATAATGGCAAAAAATTCGCACGACTTTTATCAGCACGCCTATTTTAACTGGTGATATAGTTTATTAAGTGCAAATTGCGACTGCATAGCGATTACAGGACAAAAGGTTTTTCCCTCAAGAGTCTGAAGACTCCCCAAACACGACCGTTTGTCAACTTTAAATAACCATTGTTCACAGCAATTACCCGAGGTAAACATGAAAAAAAATGCCTCTAAACAATTTAATGAGCAATTACGTTATACACACTGCATAAATCAACTAACAAGACGACCTAATGTCGACTTCAGACACAACGGGCAAAAACAACAAGTCAGGCGGGTTAGAAAGTCTTGACACGAAAATCACACGTGAATAAATACTGTACTGCATAATAGAGGTTGCTAGCTGAGGACAAAGCGAAAAATTGCTTGGTAGAATCTACTTGGATAAATAACCAAATACTGAAAGTACAATGAAGAATAGAAGATCTTAAAACTTTGCAATGAAAGTTGCTCACTGACATAATTTGCATAGAAGACAATGCATAGATATGGAACAGGGTAAGGCGTAAAATAAAGGCAGTATATTGTATATGCAAATACGCAAACAAACTAACACGATATTTTCAACGTAATCTACAAAAGCATTGCGTTACTTCAGGTGCTTCTTGGCAATTTCCAAGTATTCATCAACATCTTCGGGTGAACCAAGGATCACTGGCACTTTTTGATGAATGCTCTCCGGCACAATATCAAGGATATCTTCGCTACCGGTAGTGGCCTTGCCTCCAGCTCGGTCCATAATAAAAGCCATGGGAGCAGCTTCGTAGAGTAACCGAATCTAAAAGTAAGATTATTTCCGAGATTATTTAATGACACAACTGCAATAAAAGTTATTTTTAAGAGATATTAAACGGAACAATGGAAATGGCGGTAAAGTCAGTCGAACTTACGCTCGTCCGCACTGTGCTCCAGCCGTCAATCGAGTGCGCCAATAAAAGTATTATTAATCTACGAGTGTCTGCTGTCTGGTGGTATTGCAATGCTAGGTGCATTAATTTGCATAACTCAAACTGTTCAGTTTTTACCGATTTAGTGCATCGAAAATCAAGTGAGGTTTAATACCCAATGGCCTTCATAAAAGACTTGCAAAGTAATAATTGCAATACTAGCAGTTAGAGATAATTCATGCGAGAGACCACAACTAGCAACAACGACACTGCAATAGGCGACGAAAATTAACCATTTAAGTTTCAAAATAATTGAGTGTCGCTGCAACTTCAATTTCAGAATCCAACGACAGAATTACAAAATGACATGCATTCATGCAATGGTGCAGATGAAAAAAGATCATAACTGACCTTGCCATTTGGATTCTTGCTGTTGGATGGATAAGCAAATATTCCACCGTACACAAGCGTTCTATGAACGTCGGCTACCATAGAACCAATATATCTTGCATTGTAAGGAGCACTGCCATCCTGGAAATAAAAACTTACTTCATCATGGTGTATTATATATTGTATCAGCCAGAGATAGAAAAATTCTTTGGGCATATTTCTTAATTCAAAAGGGTAGTTGTGCGAATGAATTCCAAAAAACAACTACGATAGTTAATCATAAATTGACAAGACATTGAATAACCAATCATTGTAGTGCAGTGTGCGAGTGCATATAGTTAAGTTGTTGAAACTTAACCCGATATATCCTACCTCGGGAAACTTTTTTTTCTTAATGTACTCCGTCATTGCTGGCTCCCAGAACTTGGCATAACCTTCGTTAACGCTGAATATTTTTCCTCTCTTCTTGATTTGCATATTTCTTTCGGTCAACACAAACTCGCCGACTGTCTGCCGAAAAAACAGCTAAATCTAACAAAAATCTATGTAGGGCAGGAACAGTGATTCTTACTGGATCAAGCATGAACATGTCTACACCCAAAGCAGTTGCCAGGACGATTACAGTGGCACTGCCATACAGGGCATAACCAGCAGCTACCATTTTCCTTCCACTCTGCAATGTATCTTTCATTGTAGCCGGACCATCAGTCATCTGCAACAAATATCAAGGCTGTTAAAAATGCGGTGAAAAACCAACATAGGCACAGAGAATTGGAAGCACTGGTCATGAAATACAAAAAGTAGGATAAATAACATATTTAACTACTTATCACTTGGCTGAAAACGGAACATGGCTATTCGTGTGTGCGCTCGCATTCCACGTACCATATTTGTTGGTGGTAACTCAAAGTAGCTCAAACTCAAAAAGTCCAAAACTTACTTCACAGTCTCCTTAACTTTACTGCTGAATTTGTGAAGCATACTGCGGATAGTTAGTATCCTCATTTATTCATTTACCTTCCTGTAAACTCCAAAAATAGTTCCAATTGAAACGAGACAATCGATATTGGAGGAGCCGTCCAAAGGGTCAAAGGTTACAATATATTTCCCCTGATCAAAAAATCAATTAAATAACGTTCACAGAAAAATACAGGTTTAGTGACATCCCCATATAATTTTCAACGCATATCAATCATTGACATTTGATTCCAAACAGTGTTTAGACAAAACGGCCAATACGCTAGATCTTATCTGCTGACTGTAAAAAGCCTACAGTACATTTTCTACCTCAAAGGTGGGGTTCGGTGCAAAACAATACGCTAACATTAGTTTTGTTATGCCTTGAATTACTCAATAGCTTTGGTCGAATGTTAAAATTCGATTTCGTTAAGAAGTTAATCGCAAAACAAAGTAAAAAAATACTGGCTTCTGATTGATCAGTTTCATTCGTGACGTCATTGGAAGGCAAGCAGATACGGTTTCTCCAATCTAGTGATAGCATTGCCCTGGCTGAGTTTTAGAAAAATAAATGGTTAGTTTTTGCATTGCTCCTGGACGCAGCAACAGGGTTACAAAGAGCATAAGCTATATGATATTTTTTGTAGCGGAAATGTACAATTAGCAGTTAGCATAGAATCGATGTTTGAAATTGTTATTTGTGATATCGGTAATGTGAAGAGCTGAATTTTTGTGGTGTGGTAGAGGTATTTAATGGGTAGATTGAAAGTAGGAGTAAGATCCTTTTTACTTCTGTTTGGAGACTTCAGTAAAATAGGCTACTTAACCAACTTTCATATTAATCTGTTTAGTGATAAAAAAATATCAGATCATGCTTTTGCTTGTGTGTGATTGCGTGTGTATTTATGTAGATTCACCAGTGGTGTAAAAAGTATTTTGAAATTGTACTAGGGTAAAAGTATTGTTACTGACGGCAGGGCTGGTGAGAGGGGGGCAGGGGGTACAAAGTACCCGGGGCCTGTCATGTTTTAAGGGGCCCGTCACAGGTTTTGAGAAGCCCCGCTTTCATAAAACTTTTTTTAGAGCGAGACACACGCGAAATGTTGGAGAAATTACGTCTTCGCTATGAGACCTTTTTTTTGGAGACAAACGAAAAATTAAGAATTAAATTTTAGTACCAGGGGCAGAGAAGGAAACCGGTTGGGTTGACCGGCACCGGTCGGGTCGAAATTCTTTGACCGGCCGGTCTAGCCGGTCAAATTCTCCTTTCTTGCAACTAAAATACACCTAAACACCAACTGAAATATGCACACCGATATGTGCTTTTTGAATAGTTTGCAAAAAACGGCCTAACAAATCACACCTTCTGAAAACAAAAGTTTGTTTTTTGTATACTTTTATTGAAATACTCTTTTTTTTAGATGAAATTTGACGAGTTCAATACATCTAGTGACAAAGTTAGTGCAAACTACAGTTTGTCATTAGGTTTATTGAAGATTGAACATAAACCTTCAGTAAAAAATAACGGCCGGTCCGAGACCGGTCAACCGGAGTAGATTTTGAAATTTACCGGTTGGGTCGAGAAAATCCTGACCGGTTCCATCTCTGACCGGGGGGGGGCGAATCATATCTCTGCTCCGGAGCCCGGATTTTCTCTCAACGGCTCTGACTGACGGCAAAATGCTCGAAGTAAAGTAGAAAGTATTGACTAAAAAAAGCACTTAAGTAAAATTAAAATTGTAGTTATTTGTAAACTACTTAAGTAAAAGTATAACGTTCTCGATCATTAAAGTGTAAACTGCACACTTGCCGATGATGACTTGCAGCTCTGAAAGTGCAAAATGGTAAACCAAAAGAAATTATTACGCTCAGACGGCCGAATCAAAAGAACTTCTGCTTCTAGAACGGTAGACTCCGGGTTCGGTTCAGAGTAGGATTAAACCAATGAATTAAAAATTGGTATTTCTAGCTTTTCTGCATGACGCTTAGCATCAAAGATCACAGCGTGAAGAACAAGCCAGCAAGTTCAATTGTTGTGCCATTCGTAACCACGCATAGCGAGATTTCCTTATCTCGGAGTGGCAGACAGGGGACTCGAAACTCCTAAGCGAGCTCGCTACAGCTCCTCTATCGCAGAGAAGGATAAACATAGCCTATGAATAAATGAGCTTTAATTTAAAAGCGGAAACCTGCTTATTTCTGTTGACACTTCTATTTTAGCGTTGGAGTTTGCTTTTTTCCATAATTAATTAAGGTTGAAAGAGAAATACGTAGTTTCACTGCTAGGCCTTCTGGTTTATGGATTGAATATATTATTGTAATTGCAACGTGAACCGAACCCGAGATTTGCAATTTATCAATTCAATTGATGATCGCGGGTGCAATCGCTGTACTTATGGCGTCTGCGCGTGTGATTGCGAGATACAGCTTGGTAGCTTGGGAAGCGTGCTTTGTTGATTCGATTTTCAAGAATAGCTTGCTCGTAGTGTTAGTTAGGATTGCAGCTGTGATTTTGGACTGGAGTCGATAATTTGGTTCATAATGTAAGTAGTGCTGTGCTGTGTTAGCAGAGAAGAGAAATAGACATTTACAGAGAAATAACCATACAGTGTAAATTAAAGTGTATTAGATTTTAGGTGCAACGAGGGATTTCAAGTAAGACTAGTAACTTAAGGTTTACTTTGTCTAACAAATAAAACTACCAAAGTAGTGTTACTTTGTACTAAAAGTACTTAAGTAAACGTAAAAGTAGCCGAAAAACTACTCAAAAAAGTACTCGTTACCGAAGAAAGCTACTCAAGTAATCTATCTATTCAAGTAAAAGTATTTCGTTACTTTACACCACTGAGATTCACAAAGATATTGAGAAAGAAATTGCTGCTGATCATGTATTGGTTCAAACAAAAATCATTCCCTTTGTTTACCTTCCATATGTGCCGTAATGTGTTGGTTTCCTTTGGCCAGAATACGCAGTTGAGACAAATTCTACAACCTATCAATGCGTGCTGCAGCTATGGAAATACTCAGTACAATTCAGCTTGCCCTTCAATGACGTCATCGTTGTGTAGCGCCACCTATCGGTATAATTTAAATAGCCTAATAGGCTTTTAACAAAATCTTTTTCAGTTCGGCAATACTGACAAAACATTTCAGTGTAAATATCCTTTCATATAAGTTTTGGTTTGTTGGCACCGAACCTCCCCTTTATGGTTCGTTACCAGTAGTTCAAAGTTAGATAAAAATCTAAGCTACAAATAACAAAAAAATCAATACTAGAGCAAACAAAGGTTTCCATGCGTCGTATTCGCAAAGCAGTAATAATTACCGGTACACGTAATACTTTGACAGCTCAGATGGTCGAGCGGTAAGAGCGTCTGCCTCTGGAGCTGTAGACTTGGGTTTGATTCCAAGTTGGGTCAAACCAAAGACTTTAAAATTGGTAATCACAGCTTCCTGCTTGACGTCCAGCATTACAGGGACAGTGTGAAAAACAAGTCGGCAAGTTTACTCGTTGTGTCGTTGGGAAAAGCACTTAGCGGAATTCCCCCATCTTGGTGTGGTAGACAGATGCCTGGCTAAGCGAGCTCGCATAGCGCATTGATCGCTTTCACGCGATAGAAGGATAATGCAACTAAATACAAAATACACCAGCATACTCATCTTTACTCATTCAACAAACATATGAAGATATTACGCTTTATGTTTACACTTAATATCGGTTTAGAAGAGAAAAACGTGAGTAAATTTAGATGCTTGTTAATTAAGTTGTGGCTCTAATTCACATACAGGCTAACTTAGACATTTGCGAAAAGCTGCTAAGACACACAAAAACCTATGACGCTCTATAGAGTTGTAGGTTACCAGCAGTAACATGCTACTGTGTAATGAACCCATGCAAAAAATAAGAAAACACAAAAGTAAACGAAGTTGTAAAATGCTGTGGCAAGGCACCTTAAATGTATATAGGGACGTAGAAAAATAGGTTTTGTAAAGTTTGCAAATTCTGCCGACATGTCTCGCTATTGTTACCTTCTGAAAAGTTGCATCAACTGTAAACTTCCATCAACAAGCAAACGAGTTGTATCTTGAATGACAGACCGACTCAGTAGCCATCGAAAACCTATCAAAACTATCACTATTCAACCTAGACATACGTATCACCAGTGCAGTAGGCCCATTGCATAAAAAACCATCGAATAATTTAATCAAAGCTGCTGAATGAAACGCCATGTTAAAAAATGCCAACGTTAAAAATTCAATGTCATTTGCGATTGATGCTATTTACAATAAACAAAATTGTGAGAAAATAATAGACATGCAAGAAGTGCGAACGAAAATCATGCTTTTCTGTTAACGCAACGAAGCTTACCTTAGCTCCGCCATCGGGCTAAAATAAAGGTTAGAAACAAACGTAAAGCAAGAAGACTTAATTTAAAGTCCATTTTCACGATTAATGCTATGTTTAAAGACAAAGACGGTTAGGCAAATCAAAACAATCGTAGATTTAGTATCATTTTGTGCAATGGCGTCACTAAAAAAGAAAGGCGAACTGTTCCCCTGCAACCAGATGCAGTTGATTAAAAAAATACAGAGGGGAGTCATTTCTTACAGCGGCCCCCAATCGACAGCATTTCTAATGACGCCATTGATCTTGTTACAAATCAAACACAAGGCAGTACAAAAGTTCACTTACACATTCTTGATTGGGACAATTTTCCGGAGTCTGTTAAACATACCTGTAGTTCCAACAACACTATCTAGTGTATCAGAACACGTTGTATAGTAACTTACCACTCTCTCGACTTTGAAAATAGTGAGGTCAACAACTCGGCGTGTCATAAATATTGACTACAAGCACTAACCGTTTAAAGATTGTCAGGATTTGCACCTACTGGGTTTACGAAGACCTTCACGTTGTTTGTAATTATGTTGGTCCTACCCATCATTAGAGCCTCTAATAACCGAGTGAAAGGTTCCCACAAGGTAATCTCACCTTAATTTTGTAGTAAAAGCTGTACAGTATTTTGTGTAAAAGGCGAATGTTCGAAACGTATATCTTGATTTCTAGTCCTACGACCGCTTTCAGGAAATTTGGTTAGGGACGAACTTCACCATCACCTAACATACAAACAATATGCTCCATGCTACAAGGGTTTGACACGCGGCCCCTAAAAAAAGGAGCTTCAGACAACAGCCGGCATTTAACAACCTACTTTATTTTCCACTTCAACTTCGATAACATTTTCGTTCTCTTCTGACACCATAAGGCAAGTAGTGAATGAGTGTTTGATCATGTTAATAAACAACACATTTGAAAGAACATCCAATTTCTTCTGCTGATCTCCAGTAGTATTACTACTACCAGCAATTCCGTAACTAAAAGCAAGGATTTTTGAGCATACTCACACCGAAGAACTTAGTGCACGTTAACTTTTGAGCATGTTGCAGTATTCCTTAATGGGATCCACCGAGAGTCATACCAAACTCAAAAATTGTATTCATAGCTTGATAGCTATCCAGCCTAGCGTTCAGCACTGGGGTTAGTTTGAAGAATGAGACAGAAATAGTAAAATTTAAAAAAGTCTGAAGGTAAAACAAATCAAAACTGGGCGCTACAGAACCTTAACCGTTAAAAAACACGCAAAACAGCCAAATATTTCATTTCTATAGCTGGTATGTGCGTTGTACATAATAGTGACATTGTGTGCAACAGCGTCAGCGACATGGCCTAGCGTTACCGCGCGCAGGTGACAGATCCTACGTGACGGGATCGATTCGCGGCTGGAGCCGATCGCATTCGAGATATATACCGGGTGGCTGCTGACTCGAAAAGCGCAAGCTCACTTCTCAGTTTCCCTTAATTACGATGAATTCTCAGTTTAATATAATATGAAAATAACCTCAGTTATTTATAATATTAGAACTGATGCGGCGCTTGGTGTATCGGTTAAGAGAGTCCACTTAGTAGCCGGTAGACTGGGGTTGTATGCCCAGTCGGGTCATACTAAAGACTTCAAAAATAGTATAAGCAGCTTTCGCGACAGGTGCTCGGCACAAGCGGAAGTGCGAAGGGTTTTGTGTACGTGTTGTTCGTCATGTATGTCCCTTAACAGCGTTCAATCATTCGTGATTGAAAATTGTAATGGGCCGACAGTTGAAAATGGCCTAAACAATGTGTGCTTGCACCCGCTGTCCCGTACCTTTACCTTTTACTAATAAACTGTAACGACCTTAGCGGAAGATAAAACAGCGGAACGATTTTACAAACACGCATCACTCTCTATAATAAGATCACGCTAGATAATAAATCGTGACGGTGTACGGCAATTACATGCTTTAATTAACACTAGAGCTCGACCGATAATTGGTCAGCCGATATCAGTACCAAGCCGATATGTCGTATCGGTTATCTACCATCGATAAATATCGGCTTACAATAGCATGCTTTATTTGAGCGACAGTACAAAGCACCAATTACTTCTAAACTGTTCTGTTTTTTAAAGCAAGCACGAGCTCGTTGGTGCGTTCTATTTGCTGAGTGTGAACAGCCCGCACATGCAAGAAATCAACAATGCGCTCGCCCTTGCATATACCACGCATTGTGACTTGTGTTTGTAAGAGTGCTTGTTTGGAGGGTAAGCTATTGAAGCTTAAGTTAATTGAAATTAGAGCAAACTGATGCGAATTTTTTGAATTGCAATTGAATAATACTGTATTGTGACTTAAGTTTGTGAGAGTGCTTGTTTGGAGCTGGGTTAAGCTATAAAAGCTTACGTTAATTGAACAGCCCGCACATGCAAGAAATCAACAATGCTCTCGCCCTTGCATGTACCACGCATTGTGACTTGTGTTTGTAAGAGTGCTTGTTTGGAGGGGGTACGCTATTGAAGCTTAAGTTAATTGAAATTAGAGCAAATTATTGCGAATTTTTTTGTGAATTGCAATTGAATTAATACTGTACTGTGACTTATGTTTGCGAGAGTGCTTGTTTGGAGCTGGGTTAAGCTACTGAAACTTATTTAATTGAAATTAGTGACAAAATTGCCAATCATTTGCCAAACTGTGGTGAATTTTTTGTGAATAATACTGTACTGTGACTTTTGTACACTAATAGTGTTTCTTTGGAGAGAGATTAGTGAAGATTTTAGTGTCGAGTTAATTCAAAATACTTGAATTAGTGACAAAATATCATAGGTAAAATATCGGTATCGGCCTAAATATTTTGAAAATATCGGTATCGGCCTGAAAAAGTTGTATCGGTCGAGCTATAATTAACACGTCATTTTAGCAAAGTGGACAGTTGCATTCAACACTTCATAATTTTTAGCACATTAAATCATCACCAACAAAAAATCGTAGCCCGTTAGAAATAAAAAGGTTTCGGCTTTTCAAGTCTTATATCGAAGACTTCCACAGTCACGCTGGTTCAGCTAAATCTTATTAATGTATTCTGCGTTAAATCTGCGCGAAAACACTTACAGATCAATAATTCCAGCTCTCCTTACTCTTGTACCAATAGCTTTAACGGCTGTGCAAATAGAATTAAGCAATTGTGTCAGCTCACCAGTGCCACCTACTTCACGACCTTTTTCAGTAATGAATCCAGTCAAAGTAACCATATCAGTATCAAGGTAATCCTTTGCCATGATTATATTACTACCGGTACTGCACACTGTCTCAACTAATTTAGCAACTACTCAGCCTATGCCTGCAAAGTAAACACTAAACGTTAGCATCACCTACGCATTGATAACGTACACCGTTCTCAAAGTATAAATTGCACTTTGAAACAAAAAGCTGCTGTATAAATTATAACAGACGCAAAACGCTTAAAACGAAAAAGTTCATTCAATATCACGATTCTCGCTATGAAATGGTTTTCTGTATTTAGCTTGAATCCAAACACGGTACATTTTAACCTGACGTGCTCTATTCACTTGCAGTCTTCGATCGACTATATTTTGTACTTCATTTAATCCAGCACCAGCAAATATATCTCTCACTTCGCCTTGGGTAAAAAAATACACTAATGTCCCATCACCGCGGGAGTAAAAATTATTCGACAAACATCTGCCGCTTTTGAACCGCAACTGCGCCATATCATAACGGCCATAATCACGAAATAAAACCATGCCTCCCGGTTTTAAAAGCTTTACAATGCGCTTTATTGCTTCACTTACTTGACTAAACTGCAAAGCCGATAAAACAAAAATCATAACAACGAAGTCTAATGATTCATCAGCGACAGGAAACTGCTGATCAGAGGATGTAATATCATGTACAAAAGCGTGGCACCGTTTACTGTCATACTCACGATGGCTCTTAACTATGTTAATGGCTGTTTCCGAATAGTCACAACCGTAAATGAAAAAATTCCGGTCTTTATTAACTTGTAAAACCGGAAATATTGTGTTGCCGACACCGCAGCCCACTTCTAGACAACGCAATTGTGCTTTACATCCTGGTGTTGCAGTCACAGTTTTTTCACAATTAGTAGGTTCAGTGACATTAGTTAAATCACATCTCAGTTCAGGAAACTCGGTAAAAAGCCAATGGCGATCTTTAAAAAACTTATTCTCATGTTTATCGTAAAATTGGTCCCAGTTTGAAGCAGCTTCTGCTAAAAGTGAAGCTTGTTTTTCGTCCGACAACTTTCCCTTCAATTGACGTTCAGTGATAGCTTTAGCTTCGTTTTCTTGCTCGTCTGTCCATTGCACATTATCCCAAGCATTGTGCTGAAAAACTTGATTTACATCACTCAAAAAACGATTTCCAAACGCTGGTCTTTTGATGTCATCTTCCATTGTAAAATTACACAGCAAGAACACAAAATATTAGTAAGTGAAGTCCTACGACAACTAGAATCTGAAAAATAAAAATGTTTAGCACATGGAAGTAAAAAGATAGCGAAAGACTTAAATCCAAAGACACCATTCTCAGTTCATAATTTTCATCACGATACAAGAAATTTGCAACAAGTCTTTGAACAAAGCCAAAGTTTTACTTTACAGCACACTTACTAAGAATAAAGAATAAGAAAGTGAGTGAGGAAAACGATAAATGCAATAATGACCGATTGAAATGAAAATCAACTAGGCTACTATTGATCAACAGATCAATGCACTGACACAAAAATACAAAATAAACGTAATAACATTACAATGATGTCATCGCGACAACTCAATAAAATGTATAACGCAATAAGAGCTTGCAAATCAAATCGAGAAACATGGTTTGCGCAAATAGCAAGTCTACAAAACAGATCGCAGCTCGTAACTTGAGCCGGAGTAATAAAAAAAATAACTTTTCAAACTCAAAAAAGCCAAGTTAACCCGTCGTCATTGCTAGCACCTATACCCTACATTCTACAAAGCAAATAATATTGCAATAATCCTGTCAGTGATCAACAATGATATAACTGTGAACCACTTCAAACGCTACAAAAAAACATCATATATCAGTGTATTCTGTATTACCAAGGTACTGGAAAAAACCTTGAGAATTTCTTATCAAATCTCCCCACAACAACAACGTTTGGCAACAAGGACAAGCTGCTTCGAGGGGTAGTAATTGAAACGGAGGCTCATTGGCAAGAAAATGAGCCGATAAACACAACATATGACAACACATTGCACAATCTTCGTTGATACAAGTTAAGGTTTTTTCACTTGAAATTATTTTGTTACACAAAGAACAAGATTTAGAATCAGCTGAAACCTTTGAAGTTGTAACTTGATTCGTACTAGTAGCAGCTAGTCGGTCCATTAACGATATATATTCATCATTATTCGCAGTTTTACTAATTGGCCTTGAGTTAACACTAGTAGATGGTTGACTGTTTTCTTGATTAGAAGCTTTGGAGCTACAAGCTTGTTTGTGCCTTTTAACTTTCGCCGTCACTGGTCCAAACGCAATCGGCATGTGTTGAGGTGGTAGCGGGTCAAGGTCCATCGCATATTCTTGTTTAAGCCATCGAACAGTGATTGGTAATCTGAAAAACAACAAGCAATTATTTTTGAATGAAAACAACAAAAACTAATTTGCTATGCAGCGTTGTAGTGCAACACTTAGGGGTCCCGACGAAAAAGCACAACATCTACATGTACACGAATATTTCGAAAAAAGCAAAAAAAGTCGCAGGAAAAGAACAGTTCAAATGGACAGAGTTAAACGGCACCGGGCTTGTGCTTGTGCAATTTAGTAAGGAGATATATTACCGATAATTCAATACACTTTTGAGCATCAATAATTGAGCAATTTATAAAAGCTGCGCAGCGTAAACGTTCTTTGTGGGAAGTAGAGAATGACAAGCAACACTATTTGTCTCCATTAGCACTAGTATAGGTTAAGCTGACTTCTTTTAGTAAAAAACAGCGCTTTTGCTAAACAGTGAAAAAATGTGGGGCATGATTTATCGTTTTTTTAAAAGCATACAAACATGCGCGTTGCGCCAAAATTATCTTCCGTGCGCTCACCTATGAAATAGAACAACAAAATTCGGCAAAATGCTTATTTTGTTAAAACGTATTTGCTTGCTAGTAAATTTTTAGTTTAATAAAAATGTCTAATCTTACGTAATGCAGCAACGAACCGGCCGGTTAGCTCAGTCGCTAAGCGCACGCTATCGGTACGGGAGGTCTGAGGTTCAATTCCCGGGCCGGTCAAATCGGCACAGTGTCGCCAACGGCTCGCCATCGTAGCGACGTTTTTTCGGAGCTGCGTTACCCAGGCGCTAAGCAGCGGAGATGGGCCCCGCCACTCGTTACACGCATCGGCGTAATACCGTGAGTATAATGAAGATTCGGTTTTTTGATTTTTTTGAAGTAGCAACGATATTGTTGTTTGCAAGTTTGCAAGTACAACCTCATAAAATTACAACCGAAACACGACAGATCACAAAAAAACTTCAATTCAGCTGATGTGTGCGAGCAACGTACGTCAGCGTCACGTGACGAGAGCCGGCGAGAGCAAAAATGTTTAAGCGGTTGTCAACACGAAAGTAGAGCGCTGTGCGCGCAGATTGGACTTCAACCTTGGCAAATTATAATAGGTCTAGTAGTCAAAGGAAGGCATCTCGCTTAAAAACTTGTTTTAAGGCTTGAGAAATCATGCTACTGTTTGCACAGTATTAAGCAATAAGAAGTAACAAAATTATCACACAACAAAGTAAAAGACACCGCCAAAATGATAGACTATCAAATAATACGCAAAAAATGTGTTGCAAGCTGATCATCCTAATTTCACAGCTTTTCGAATCTATCCCAGGTCTGCCTGCGGTGTTCAATACTGTATTATCAGCGCATCGGTTGTAATATCACATTAAGTTCGCACCATCACGGCAACTAACAACATTTCCAAGAAGTTGCAAATTAAAATCCTGACACCATGAAGTTGAGCCTTGAAATCAGCTAACAAGTTTTCAATCACTTGAAATAGCAATCATACCTAAAAGTTAAAATTACGTTTCTGGGTGACTGCTGAATTCGGAGAATTAAGTGTTTAAAAATATTTGCAATTTCCCTAACATGTATTTTTCGTGCTGTTTGGAGCTGCTTTAGTCTCTTGTGGAGAAACAACTTTTAGCTGCATATCACAATAAGCAAGAGTCTAGACTTTTCGTTAACATAGATTCAACCGTCGCAAACAACAATGCAAAAAGTAGAAAAACAACTTCAGCTGCACAAAGCCTTCTAGTGGCCTACCTTTTCCACGGAGTAGTGTTTAACATTGTGGTAGCAATACGGACTCGAAATTGAAAATTTGATTCCTTTCTTTGCTTTGGTTTGATGTGCTTAAGTCTTCTCGATCTTCCAGGGTTTTGCCACGCCCATTCAAACTAAATTAAATTAAAGAATGCTGCACTGCACAATTGAAAGCGTGTCATTGATTCAAAATAAATTATTTATACATAGGAGGGTAAATAATCAATATTGATAAGCATCTCAATCGTGAACTAGTTCAAACTTACTCTCAAAGCAGCTATATCGGAAGGAAAGCCGTGTATTATGAGTGCCATGTCCCAAGGGCCTTTTCCACTTGTCTTCCAAGCTCCGCCCTAAAATTTACAGCTTTTAGTGATCGGAAGAAAAAAATGGTGTATAAAAAGCGAGCCAGGTTCACAACTTTTTTTAACAATCACATCAAGCCGGCACAGCAACTTTTTTAACACAATTGTGGCTAACTTTTGCAATCAAAATCTTTTCATCACGCCTCCTCACTTACAGCAAAATAGCACTAAAAATTAATTAGGCCAGTAGCATAGGCAAAAACAAAATAAACAAACAAACGACTACCTAGGCACAAAACAAATAGCATGGTAGCTTGAATTTAACTTGACAACTTCTTTTACCGGTATTATCAACAAGTGCTAACTCCTTTGAGCAGCAGTAACACATCAACGCTAGCAGGATCATACCTTATGTTTTCCAGCGTTATGTTGTTGAATTCTTCGTTCAGGATTAACGGTAAAACCTATGTAGGTCCTGCCTTTGTATTTAGGACTGGTGCAATACAAAAGGTAGCAACCAAAGAAATTGTCAATAGCTACAACCATGATTTAACTTTTTGCAACTTGCTAGCCACTTGACCCACCTAAAAAATTTTGCATCATATCTCCAGCAATAAAAATCGCAATACAGCCAGCCACCAATAGTTTTAAGCTAGACACAAATGTAGCAAAATCAAAGTAGCAAATTCGTTTGGATTATACTAGCTGAGTTTAATTTGTGCCCAACTATCAAATACGGAAATTTAATAAGCACCAAAAATATCAGTTAACCTGAAAAATCTTACCTCGAAATATGTAAGAGGCCTCAAGCAGTCAAAACTTTACAACAAAAAACATAACTATGATTCATAGTTAACACCTCTATTATGCTTCTAAGAGTACGCAGTTGCTGGAATAGAGCAAAAAATTATTTCAATAACTGTAAGCAAAAACACATAGCTACTACAACCAACTATCCAGAGATAATACACGTTGCATAAGAAATCAAGCAATAAATTTATGCAATGGTCCGTCGTAATTGATTTGACCCTACATGCTTAGCACATGCCACTATTGCACAATCAACAGCTACGCTACGATTTCCCAAAAAATAACAGCAAGATCACAATAAACCAAGCATGAAAGCAGATAATTGACGAAACTTAACCAGATTGCTTTATCATGACAATACAGGCTCAAAGATTGTGACGCACTGCTTTCATATTACCATGCATAGCTTTTTTTAAACAAATTGAGAAGTTCATATCAGTAGTATACACTGCAAAACTATCTCTTTAAAACAGAGTAAGTCTTTACAACTGTGTCAACTTATTTTGATTTACAACTGTGTCAACTTTACAACTGTGTCAAATACTTGAAGCTGTAGATGAAGGATTGATGGCGCTACAAATCGTGTTGGAAAAATTGGATGAATACACGTGTGTAAAAGCAACAATATGGCCAGCCTAATTTCAAACTATTGTAATATTATGGAACGCTGAGTCAACCAGTTTTTATAATGCAAATATACTTTACAGCTTTAGAGTGATGCAATTCTCAACTAAAACTGGTTCAAAGATAAAAATAATAATCCAGATTTAACATAACCAAATAAAACACACTTGACTACAAATCTTTATATATCTACTACCTAACGAAGTGCAAATTGTCATGAAGTTAATGTGCTGTACAACGAGTGTTACAATAAATTTTGCCAGACCACAAAATACTTCACACTTCACCTGATCACAGAAAGCAACCTACGGTAAATTATAATAAAAGAGATAATTGACAATAACAGCTTGGTCTTGTACGCAAGCTACACTGTAAATACATTCAAAGCTTAATCTCAAGCAAAGTTTAATTTATCAATCGCACATTTCCATTTAACAAGATAACTAAACCTACAACCGAATCACAACATTACCAAAGTTGTAAAATGTGGCTACTTTGTTCTTCAAAAGAATTTTTGAAATTTCGTAACACAGCATACAAGCTCAATCAATTAAAAAGTCAATTAAATTTTTTCTTTTGTAAAATCTGGTGTTGCATACTGTTAAACAAAAATAGCATCTCATAAGTAAACATTACTGATTGCAATTTTGATCATATTTCACTACAATGAGATCTAAGCAAAACACAACAGTTTTGAAAGAAGCTTAATTGTTAATGGTTAAATGCAGAAAATTAGTTTAAAACGCCATGGGCACTCATACAGCAAAGTGCAACAATGTTGATGTCGGTTTGAAAGTGTCGTAAACACGTTTTAGCCATTCAACAGAATACAAGAGTTAAAAAATCATTAATTTAATTAGCAGTAAGCGTTCTCATTCACCATAAACAAAAAACAATACAATTGTCTAAATTAATAAGTTTTTAAATTAGTTGGTTTTCAAGAATTTGTCAAAAAACTTTGATCGTAATCTCCTTCTTCTATACTTTTTTGCTCAAAAATTTTTCATTTTTAAAATATGCCGTGGGTAATAAATCTAGTTTGACCACTCAATCCTTGTTAAAAGAGATGAGAACACGATGCAAAAACACTAATTTGCACCAGACTTACACCACTGATCAGTTTTAATTGCTGTGGTAAGCAAAGCATTACACATCTGGCACAATAGTATTGAAGGTTTGGACGAGCACTTGCACAAACCAAAAATCAACTATACAATTATGTATATAATTATTTGGTGGTATGGTATCTTGAGATGTATCGGTTGTACTGCTCAATTAGAAAGTTACTGATATGGTTAGGCAGATGTTATTTACGCTGTAGCAGTGTTCCAGATATCACGCGGAAGTTGAGTGTAAAAGAACACTTTTTCACAGGTACCGATAATGAACATTAAATTCGAAATCACAAGTTTTTACCCAAGAAGATCACATAGGTACAGATGCATTGGAGGCAGAAAATACTCAAGTGTAATTGCTAGAATTCAATATAAAGTTGGAATCAAAAAGGTTTACAGTTTGAAAATTTCGAAATATCCTTTTATAGACTTTTGAAATACACAAAAAATTAATGCTAATAACTTGTTGAAGGTAATGGCACATCGAGCTATATTTTCATCATAGCTAATAACTCAAAAGTGTTGTGAAAACAAAGAAGGTCCCAACACAAGCATTATATACGTCATTAAATCAAAATTTTTTCTACTCTTTTGATGATTTTATGGTAAAAATGTAAATGTTTAGATGTCGAGCAATTTGTTTATATGTATAACTGAGATACTGTAGCAAATCAGCAGCTGAATATATAAAGCATACAACAAGTAAAAAATACTCATTTAAATAAAACCCAAAATATTGATTTAAAAAGAGAACTGCCATTCCAAATAATGATGTATCAAAAAAATGCAGTTCACTTCGAGACATGTGAGCTACCACTAGACGATTAGTGACTTTAGCAAAAATAATACCAATAAACATCAAATACAGCACTGGATGGCTTTCACAAAGGGCTGTTTTTGACTGACTGGCTATACTCAAGGCACCAGCCACAATGACACCAATGTTCAAACCTGGAGATAGTACGCTTGTATCAGCAACGGTAGCACCATTCTCACCAGCACCGCCACGAAGAATTATGATCATAAATCGCATCATTGCCCCAACTGAACCTCCTATACATCCCAGTACAGGAATGATATGCAAAGGGTATCCAATAGCAGGGATTGGTGCACTCCACACAGCAGGACCAAATAACCAACTAACAACAAATATTGCAATTGTTATCAGTTGTACTTCTGTAACATCAATTTTACCAAACTGCAAAATGCCAGTGACATAAGTACACCAATGACCAAAGTAAAAAGTCATGTAAGTAATTAGTGTAAAAACTACCATCACCCATGGATGGTTTCCCAATTGTAATGATATACCAACAGAAAGTGAAACAAAAACAGTTGATATGGAATCACATCCATGATCAAATAATTCACCAAGAGGAGATGACGTTCCAGTACGACGAGCTTGCTTTCCATCAATCGCATCTAATGCTTGATAAACAAACAATCCTACAGCATTAATAGCATAGACCCAAGATGGAGCAATTTCTGTAGCTGTAGGGCAGTAGAACATCAACAAAATGGATGTAGCGACATTCAACAGCAAACCACTGACAGTTATGGCATTAGGAGCAATCCACAAAGGAAACAGCTCAACAAGCCATCTCCAAAACACCTGCATTACTGGCTCCGTTATGGATGTTCCAGTAGCACTATACTTGTGAGCTTTCAAACGAATTAATTGTTGATCAGTAAGGACTTCCATTATATCAAGCAATCTGCTCTTAACTTTTGCAAATCACAGTCAAATAATGTTACCACCAGAACAATTTTAAGTTCTGAAAAAATGCATTTAAAACAAAACCCCATTAGCCCATGTTTAGTAAATATCAGTTTTAATCACTTAAAATTTGTTCTGAAGAGCTTGATATTTAATTAATTTGCTTTAATAACAGTAGAAGGGCGACTATCATGGTACCGATACTCTGAAACAGCAAATACCGGTAGGTAAAGTTATTAAGAATACTGGCATACATTAAAAGAGCATTTACAATTTATATGATATAGCCTACCGGCCGTTAGCTCAGTTGCAAAGCGCACGCTGTCGGTGCGGGAGGTCTAGGGTTCGATTCCCGGGCCGGTCAAATCGGCACAGTGTCGCCAACGACTCGCCACCGTTACGACGTTTCTTCGGAGCTGTGTAGCCCAGGCGCTAAGCCGCGGAGATGGGCCCCGCCACTCGTTACACGCTTCGGCGTAATACGGCGAGTATAATGAAGATTTTTTGATTTGATGATATAGCCTACTGGTACTCAGTATTTTACAATTTCGTATTTTGCTGCATGTTTATCTTCCTATCACGAGAAAGCAATCAATACGCTATACGAGCTCACTTAGAAGTTGCCAGCCATCTGTCTACCACACCAAGATGGGGGAATCCCGCTAAGCAGTGTTCCCTCTAGGATTTTCACTAGTGCGAATTTGCGCAAATGATAAACTCATTGATATTTTTGCCCTAAGATTTCACTACTTTGAGGACCCCTTTTACAAATTTTTTGCATTAAATTCGCTTTTCCAAGATACAAGCTAGAGTCTTGCATTAAAATATGCAATTTTTTTATATAAGTTTTTCAGTTTTGCATTTTATAATATTAATTTCTGATTTAAAATCAGTAAAACTTGCCCAATAATTTCGCATTTTTCTCAAATTTCTCACTCTACAGCGGCCTATATGGAAAGTTCGTTTTTTCTGCGCCGGATTTCTGCGCCAAATTTTTTTTGGTGATTTTTGCGCCACACCAATCCTGCGCCACTAATTTCCTTGCGCCAACGGCAGGGCCGTATCCAGAAATTTGTTCAAAGGGTAGGCTAAATTAAAAAAAATTCCGGTGGTGTGACGTAGCAGCGAAGGCCCGCAAGGGCCGAGCCCTTCAAGGAGGGTGTGGGGGGGTTCTCCCCCCAGGAAAATTTTGAATATCTGAAGCCAATTTTGCGCATTCTGACGCATATCTGAGGAAAAAATCGCCCAGATTTGGACAGAGGAAAAAATCGCCCAGATTGGACAGAGGAAAAAATCGCCCAGATCGGCCAACCATATGTTTACTTCGCACGCGATATAAAAAAATTATGGTCCTTGATTGACCTTGCGTATATGATCACTCACCACAGTTGCTTTTTGTGGCATCTCATCTGAAAAACTCACTTTAGAGTTCAATACTTTTCCGTTGATTTTATATGTTACAGCTCAGCGAGAAGTGTGATTTGCGTTGAATGATGCAATTGATCGCTAGACAACCAGGCCCAGACAATTTTTCAAAAACGAATGACTACCTACCAAGGAAATGTTGTGAAGGAGCGTGCATAGGCTAATCAAATATTTTGCGAAAGGTGTTGGCTGGATCAAAAACTTACTTCTGTGATTTTATCGATTTTTATCGCACATTTTTCTCCATCACCACAAATTGCTTTCGGCAATTTCTCGATTACGCACCGCAGACGGTCTTAGAGCAATCTTTTCGGACATTTGACCGAATTGGTTCTATTAATTTCGGTCATTGAAAAAAAAAAATTAAAAAATAACCGACAAATGACTGAAAAAAAAAAAAATAGGGCCAATTTAGGGAAATAATTCCCATCTATTTCATTAAAAAACATGCCTGTAGGCTAATCTATACAACTTATTACTACGGTCACATGTGCAGAAGCACGTTTGGACAATCAGGATGAAAGCCTTATTTAGTAGGCTATTTTCATTTTTTATAACCTACGACGTGTTGTAGTTCAGACGAAAATTTCAATACGAAAAATGCACGCCAAAATACAAAAACGGATAATTAAAACACGACACAAGCACATCAAAAAATTAAGCAATAAAGCATAAAACGCTTCAAAAAATTGTTGGGGTTTAAAAACAGATCAAAAGATTGTTAGGCTATATCGGTACCGGTTGTTCAATCAATTACAAAAGGTACGGCAAACGAGCAGCCATGTTTTTTTGTCGCTCCAGCACTTTTCCACGCTTATGGTATTTCGCTTTTTCTTCGAGGACGGGAGGCAGGTTCTTTGGAAAAGCATAAGATGCATCACCGTTTATATACAAGTCTGCAATTTCCCCAGTCGCTCTTTTAGCTTGAAGGAGTGGAGGCAAACACCAATCAATTTTAGCTCTGAATAAAAAATGTATATAAGTTTCTTACTGCAGGCTACTATACTCGGTATGTAGTATACTCTTATATAAAAAGGTTGGTAAAAGAGCATCTAATAGGCCTACTGCACTTCGGATCAGTTAAGTTAAATTCCTTTTTGTCAAGTTGCCTCGGCCAGAAAACAGCGACAGGACTTCTCGTTCCTATGATGTCCTGTGTCTACTCTACCACATCAATATGGGCAAATCCCACTAAGTGCATTTCTCAACGATGCAGGGTCAACAAAATTAAACTTGCTAGTTTGTTCTTCACTCTGTCTCTTTATTGCTGAGTGTCAGGTAGGGAAGCTGTGAATACCAATGAACCCAAGATTGGGCTATAGCTCCGTAAGCAAAAGCCTCTATCCAATTCATGTTACTGTATCTCTACAATTTTATCCAATTTCTTCGTTTAAGATTTCACACCTTCCCAACAATTACGTTGCGAATTTGGGTTGAAATTTAGTCGCAAGTCGGCGCAATGTAAACAAAGTTGCAAATTTTTTGCCGATTGAGTGAATCGTAAATTTATCGGTATCAGTCAACTTTAAATCTATATTGTAACCTCTGTAATCTATGTAGACCAAAATCCTTACCTCAACGCAAGAGTGTCGTTGTTTTGTGGACCAGATTGTTGTTGAGTAGCCATTACGCTGTAAAATGATTCCACTACTGCTTCTGTGCCACCTTTTGCTATCGCTATGTCTAGGACCACGCAGGACTATTCATTTTTAGTCGAAGGACCATTCTTAGTCGAAAGGAAAATGAATGTGTCCTCGAAGGACCATTCATTTTCCTTTTTTTTTCGAAAAAAGAGGCAGATCTTCTTAAAAGAGGACGTATATGGTAGCCCTAAAATAATGGAATTGTATAAAATATAATTTATAATCAAAATCAAGTTCCAACGCTTCACGCTTCTTCACTTGTCACTGCTTCAAGGTATTTTTCCCCGAAATCCAGTTGATCGAGAAGTTTGACGCCAGTAAATCAGAAGTAGGAAGCGGCGCGCCATTGGAAGAAGTCAAATGGCACCATAGGTGGCACATTCGTGCTTTGCTGTAAAATTGAAAATTATAATTGGCAACACCAACACGAACGTGAATGCTATTTGGGAAAAAAGTTTCGAAGAATGAGATGAGAGCGATGAGAGATAGACCTATACATTAGCTCACGCGCTTCGTTATGGTATCGTGACGTAAGCGTACACTGCAAAACCGCATTGTCGTGATTGTCCGATGATCTGGGCACCTCGCGCGGCGTGGCTGTAGTTAAATACACATTTTTGCCGATTGAATATTTTTGCGCCAAGTAACAAAAGTAATGAAATTCTGCGCCAATTAGCACATATTTCGCAATTTCTGCGCCAGCTGGCGCAGAAATTATTTATACATATTTCGCAATTTCTGCGCCAGCTGGCGCAGAAATTGCGATAGTTTCTGCGCCGGATATATCCGGCGCAACATACCAACTTTCCAATCTGATCTACAGGGAACACTGCCGCCAAGTGCCTTTCCCAACGGCACAGCAAATAAACTTCCCCGCTTGTTCTCCATACTGTCCCTTTAATGCTGAGCGTCAAACAGGAAAGCTCTGAATACCAATAATTTAAAGTCATTGGTTTGACCTAACTGGTGTGCAGCTCCCGAGGCAGATGCTCTTACCGGTACCACTGGGCCATCTGAGCTGTTAAATCATATTTTTATGCAAGAATGTCCAATAAACAACAAGGAACAGCATACAAATACATGAGCAGTTGAGTATATACTGAAAAAAATAAAGTCATATCACATATATACAGTGAGATTTGTTCAAATTATGGGGCTGAGCAGAAAAAAAAGCACACTTCACACTTAGGCCTAGTCTAAATCAGGCAAATATAGGCTACTGGTGGTTTTGTCAAGAGTAAGCCGTCCACATGTAGAATAATCCCTACGCGTAAGGCGATGAAAGACGCGGATGGCTTACTCGAGCTGAGACCCAGCTGTTGGTAGTCTACCATACCAGTTTAAGTATATTTGCACAGACTAGGCCTGATTGCTTTTCCCAAGTAACGTCTAGTAGTCTATCTCTATCAGCCCCCAGGTTCAGTAAGGGTTAATCATTTCATTATTTTATTTAGTGCATTAATTAATTTACATAATATAACTAACGCTATGTCACATACATTACACAAGGAGATAGAGGAAATGACCATATGGTCTTCAGTCTACCACCTACAACAAAACGTGCATAGAAAAAATAAAATAACAAAACAGAAAAAGGACAAATGAGTAAGTATAAATATTACGATCTACACATTACAATTATAATACTCACTATTATGTTACAAAAAATACACAACCGGCATTTAGGTATTCACACTATAATATAACATAACAGTACTTACTACTAGCAATATCTGTATATATATATCGGTATATGATGTCTAAGCTGTGGCATATGTCAGTAATGGTCAAGGTCATAACAAAGCAGATACCGGTAATGCATTATCAGTAATTGTTGGTTAAATGCTGTTTTAGCTTTTTAAACACTTGTAGGGATATATTTGCCTCTTTTAAGAGTGCAGGGATTTCTTGCCAAACTTTTGGACCGATAAATACCACTATAATCCTGGCAGAAAATAGGAGAGAAATGAAGAAAAAAAGAAAAAAGCAAAAAAGCCTACCGCGTGCCAATCATCAACCAATGCATCAACCAAAAACCGCTCATGATTACACCAGCAATAACAACACAAAAACATTCTAACAGCGTGTCAAACTTCATCGATTAAAGCAAGCTTTCCGTTATAAAATATTTTGTTGATTACATGCATCGCAGAGAGCATTAAATAATCTTTCGAGTAAATATTGTCAAGTTGATGCCAAAAAAAAGTAAATACCATCAGAACAACTTTGAACTTGTCAAAGGCAAGATTGTCAAGTCGATGCTAAATGATAACAACTACCATCAGAATAACTTTGAACTTGGACCAAAACGACCTTTGTTCACATTGCGCGTTTTTTCGAAGTTTCGTAAAAACGGGTCTCACATTATCCAATATTGCAACCTATTCCGCAATGGGATTTTTTATATATTAATATGCATCGCGTAAAGCATTAAATTCCCTTTCGAATGAATATTGTCAAGTCGATGCCAAAGATAACAACCACCATCGGAATAACTTTGAACTTGGACCAAAATGACGTTTGTTTAAATTTTCCGTTTTTTCGAAGTTTCGTAAAATTCAAACAAACGTCATTTTGGTCCAAGTTCAAAGTTATTCCGATGGTGGTTGTTATCATTTGGCATCAACTTGACAATATTCATTCGAAAGGGAATTTAATGCTTTACGCGATGCATATTAATATATAAAAAATCCCATTGCGGAATAGGTTGCAATATTGGATATGGTGAGACCCGCTTTTACGAAACTTCGAAAAAACGGAAAATTCAAACAAACGTCATTTTGGTCCAAGTTCAAAGTTATTCTGATGGTGGTTGTTATCATTTGGCATCGACTTGACAATATTCATTCGAAAGGGAATTTAATGCTCTACGCGATGCATATTAATATATAAAAAATCCCATTGCGGAATAGGTTGCAATATTGGATAATGTGAGACCTGTTTTTACGAAACTTCGAAAAAACGCGCAATGTGAACAAGCGTCATTTTGGTCCAAGTTCAAAGTTATTCTGATGGTGGTTGTTATCATTTGGCATCGACTTGACAATATTCATTCGAAAGGGAATTTAATGCTCTACGCGATGCATATGAATATATAAAAAATCCCATTGCGGAATAGGTTGCAATATTGGATAATGTGAGACCCGTTTTTACGAAACTTCAAAAAAAAACGCGCAATGTGAACAAAGGTCATTTTGGTCCAAGTTCAAAATTATTCTGATGGTAGTTGTTATCATTTGGCATCGACTTGACAATATTCATTCGAAAGGGAATTTAATGCTGTACGCAGGGCCGGATTAAGGCGGGGGCTGATGGGGCTGCAGCCCCAGGCCCACCGACCAAAATAGGCCTCTCGATTACAACTTATTATGAACAACTAAGTGATTTTTTCATCAATCAACTATTTTATTTTAAAGTTGAATACGAATTACCAATCTTTATAGGCCTAATCTATCCAGTTTAGGTTAGGGCTAAGTGAGTGATTCAAGATTGTATCAACGCCAAAAGTTTCAATGATTTTACTCTTGAATTTAAATCACAAGATCTGCGGCAAGTAAACGAAATCCAAGAAGACTGATTACGAGTTTGTGAGATTTGGACATACTTTACGTTGCGAGATTCGGACCATGTCACGTAGATGGACCCCCGCTACACTCGTTACCAGCCCAACGTTACCAGCCCAACGTTACCAGCCCAACGGCTGCGTTACCAGCCCAACGGCTGAGGCATTACCAGCCCAACGGCTGAGGCATTCATCGGAGCAGGAAACAGGGTCCAGAAGCCAGCTTTGAAATTATTCCAGCCCCTCCTAACAAATCAAATCTCTCTATGTTTTGGGTCAAAATTGCAGGAAGCAAAAAAATGCCAAACAATGTAGGGGAAAGTGCGGACCCATGATCATGTTGGTCCCATGAACCACCCCCTCCAGCTTTCCGTAGAAAAGTGTTTTAGATTTTTTATCAACTTTTTTGGCAACACTAGGTTGGTTACGCATGATCAGAAACGTTAAGTGAGAAGTAAACACGTTTGAAGGAGTTGCGTTGGTTGGTTTGTTTTTGCTACAAAAAAGTAACTTTTAGGGGTATAGATTTGTCGATCTTTGAGCATAAAGTAACATTGGTAAATTCTTGTGCATGTAGCAGTAGTAATGAGTCATATTAGGGTATATATCTAAGCACTGAGATCAAATTTTTCTGTAACCATATTGAAGAGAATGAAATTTTATACAGACAGGTTGCAGTGTGAAGCCATGAGCCACCAAAAGTGTCGACCTTTGAGCCATGGCTCATGAGTCCTTGCAAGATCAATATTTAGTTGTTTTTGCGTCTGCGTCTTCAGCACCTGTTACACCTAGGCCTTCAACAAGTTCAGTGAATCGTGTGACACCAGACATTTTTTTGCAGCCAAATAGGTCTACATCTTGGCTAATGTTCATCACTAAAAGATCAAGCTGGATATTTTTTAATTTTTTTTTTACTTCAAATTTGATCGTAGAATCACTAATGTGTTTTTATTCTTTTACAGTATTTTTGACTAAATTCGTGCAAACAGCGAGTAAACGACGTTTTATGCTTCATCTTTATTGTGGTTTATGGGAGCAAGTGTAGTGGCTCAAGGGTTCTTACTTTTTTTTCTGTGTGGACCCTTGAGCCACATCCATTTGAGGATCAATATCAGCCAACGTGTTAAAGTTATCACTTCAACCAAAACATGGTATCATCGGAGTGCAAAAGAGCATATTCCTTTAAAATTCCAACTTTATAGCTCGTTCAAAACTCAACGTAGAAACGATTGTACAAAAAGTGGCTCAAAGGTCCTCACTTTCCCCTATATAAAAACATTCCGACGCAATATGATTGTTCTGCAGCATATTGTACAACGAATTTAACGGTTTTCGAAACAAAATTTAAACTGAATAAATAAAATGATGATTGATATGAATGTTCATTGCTGTGTAAATTTTGAAACAAATCACAATCAAATACTATCAATAGCCCAGCATCGGTTACAGTGTGTGATGTAACGTTCTATCCGGTAACTAGAAGGAAATCAATCTAAATCAGGGGTGGAGAACCGGTAAAGCACAGCATAATATTTTCAGCGGGCCACATTTACTTTTAATTGTTAAATTTCGCTTTAAAAAGGCACAATATTTCGTCGCAAATTTAACAACATTCATGCTGAGCTGTTTTTTTTCCGTAAAATCAGAGACTTTTGCGCGTTTTTTATGCTATAAATATATACTGTAGCATGTAGTTAAATGTGACGCAGTTTTTAAGAAATCTTAATGTTTTATATTCCACCATTTTGTTGTACACTTAACAATTAAAGTTCTGACGCGGGCCACATTCAAAACTTAAGCGGGCCGCAGGTTCCCCAACCCTGATCTAAATCTTCATTAACTCAAGATTACGCGGAAGGGTGATACATGTAGCGGGGGTCCATCTACGTGACATAGAGCCTGCAGGGCAACGCAGCTCCGAAGAAATGTCGTCGTTTTAGCGAGTCATTAATTTATGATTATTTCGTTGCATAATTCATAGACAGCAGCGTAAACTAAAGATGGTTTCACCATAGACTTATGGTTTCACACAAAATGCCGTACGAATTTTCGTAAAATGACGTTAGGATACGAAATAGAGCAGGGATGGCAAACCTTTTTAATTGGTGGATCAAATTTAAGGTCGTAGACCGAAACAAGAAAAAACGTGGGTTGTGGATGTAATGATATTAACGAAGAGCTTGAACCCAAGTTCTTCCGAAATCTGTGCAAAGAACAAAAAAAAAGGATCTTCACCTCAAAAATACCCAGCTTCCCGTCTTCAATGCCGCAGTATGGAAAGATAAGCTTTTCTTCACTACGTTGATGTTCGTTACCGTTTTCTTCGTAATATTTTTGAAACTACAAGTGGGTCACTAGGTGATCCGCGAGTCAGTGGTTTGCCATCCCTGAAATAGAGGCTGTGAAGGAGGTTAACGCAAACTTTGCATGGCTTGGGGAAAACTAATCGTAGAATCACTTACAAAACAACAAATAGAAAGTGTATTTGCCGAAATTGGGGCTCTGCGGTATGACATCTTCTAAAGCTTTGTACGTGCAAAATAGGTTCAGAAAATTTGTTTTTTGAATGTGTTTAATACTGGTATGTAGGTTACATATTTCAGCAGGTCTAGGACTGACGGGGACAAAACAGGCCCCTGACTACCAAATAGCCCCAGGCCTCAGAAACCCTTAATCCGGTCCTGGCTGTACGCGATGCATATTAATATATAAAAATCCCATTGCAGAATAGGTTGCAATATTGGATAATGTGAGACCCGCTGTAACAAAGTTTCCAAAAAAAGCAAAATTTAAACAAGCGTCATTTTGGTCCAAGTTCAAAGTTATTCTGATGGTAGTTGTTATCATTTGGCATCGACTTGACAATATTCATTTGAAAGGGAATTTAATGCTCCGATGAAGTTCGACTCGCTGTTGTAAATGTTTTTGTGCTGGTATTGCTGATGTAATCGTAAGCGGTTTTTGGTTGATGCATTGGTTGATGTTTTGCGCACGTTACCGGTATGCTTTTTGCTTTTTTTTTTCTTCATTTCTCTCCTATTTTCTGCCAGAATTATAGTGGTAGACAATTCTACGACAAATGGGTCCTGGACAATTATTCCCAGACCCATTTGTCCAGGTGCCCATTTGTTCTGTCCGGGACCAATTTTATGGGGGCCCAATTGTCCAAAAACCTTGTAGACTACTAAAAGTGAAAATGGCAGAAGCTGCAGTTTGGAGTCTTTTTGCTTTGTTTCTCGTACTCAAGTACCATTAAGTTGTATGGTGTAGTCTGTGGTCTGCCGGTAATCTAAACTACCCGTAGGTTCTTGTTATGCTGCTTTGGAAGTAGCATAGATTTGAGCATTTTGGTAAGTGCGGTAGATAATTTTGGTAGCATAGGCTTTGCAGGAAAAGTGACCTTGAAAAATTTAACCAGCCGATCCTACCATCTGCCTAAGCTTTTCCAAAAATTCAGAAGCCTGTCAGACCTACTTTTTAATTAGCCTAGTCACTATACTAGGCTACGCACTAGCTTAGTCTTGTCGGGTACCAGAATTTTAATACTGGTAGCGTAGGTTATAATCCGCGGTGACGGGCATGATACCGGTAAACCATTCTGTACTAAAGCAATAACGATAATCGATAAGTTCAAAAAAGCACTGGGTGATACTGATAATAATCGATAAATCTCAATTTCTTTAAGCGATATTGGTAATCAATAAATTATCGCCAATAAATTTTTTCGATAAATGTTGCGGTAAGTTTTCGATGTGTTTAACGAAGTTTTTTTTTTTGTGAGTTGAATTGCAAAAATGTTTTTTCTAGATTTTTCAAGAAAAGAGAGCAGTTCACGGACCCTGCCGTGAAATTTAGCCAAATAAAAAAATAATTTTTAAAAATTGCAACAAGTCTTAATGGACATCGTGTGTTTTTTCCATAGCGCCAACACACTTAACTTTAAAGTTTAAACACTGCGTGCATAAAAAATCATTTATCGCATTAATTTATCGACGATAACAAAATGTGAAAGAAAAGTGATAACGGCATTCGATAAATCCAAACTATTTTGAGCGATAATCGATAAAAAGTTATCGGCACGATAAACCTTTCTGTTCTTTAGTTATGTTTTTCATAGAATTTTGACAAGGTTACTTAGGACACATTTTGTGAGATAGGAAAGGATTAAAATTCTCTTTTTTCATGATCCCAATACAATTAGTAATGCTTTTACTATTATGATACAAAAGATGACAATTAGGCAGCTTCTGGTCTTGGAGTAATCCTTTTGTCCAACAATTACCCCACTATTTTAACTGTTCGACAATTACCCCATGTGACTATACCAAACATCGCAAAGTACAACAAAGGACCCTAAAACCCTAATCTAACTCTAACCCTAATTTAGAGTTCTTTGTTGTTCTTTGTTATGGTATATATGATTCCAAATCCTTTGTTGTTCTTTGCGATGTTTCAGTGTTTAGTAATGAGTAGATCAATTGGTTGCCAGAACTTTCATCACACTGTACATTGACGATTCCTGCGATGATCCCGATAGTTTGCTTTCGCATTCCGGTCATATTCTTGGGTCGAATCTGATCATCACGTGGAGCTTTCATCACACTTTCTTTAGCATCGCCAACCGGAGTCCCAAGTGTGGGGAAGTGAGTTGGGGTGTAGGAGGAGGTGAGGAGAGATATGGGAAGAAGTATGGGGGGTGTTAGCGGGAGGTGTGGGGAACTGCATGGGTGTGGGGGAGGTGATGGGAGATGTGGGGAAGTGTGAAAAGAGGTATAGGGAACCCCAACACACTTCCTACCACACTTTCCCTCATCTCCCCCACACCTTCCTCACACTTTTCCACACCACCCACACTTCCCCTCACATCTTCTCTTACCTCCCCCACACCCCAACACACACTCCATACACTCTTTCACATCTTTCCCCACATCTCTTACCTATCCCCACACCCCAACACACTTCCCTACACCCATCCCCACATTTCCCCTCACCTTCCCTTACACCCTAGCGCATTTCTCCACCCCTCCCAATATTGGAATTGATTAAAAAGTATGCCCGAGATAAAACAAGAAATACCCGGGAGTCCGGTTGACGTTGTTGTGTGTGGTGTGGCCTAAGTTCCTGTGACAAGAGTTTCACGTGACGAAAGTTCTGGGATCTTTGTCATTCTTTGCAGTGTTTTAGTACATCAATTTGAGGTCCTTTGTTGTCCTTTGCGGTGTTTAGTAGGACCGCCTAACCCCTAACCGAACCTGGGGGCTGATAATAGACGTTTCCCCTTTATGGCACCATGTATTTTACCAAGTGCCAACTCACTAATTTTGAATGCTGTGTAGACAAAAATTGTTTATCATGATAATCTATTGGCAATAACAAGATATTTTACAAAAGCGATATCGGTAATCGATAAATCAAAATTATTTTAAGTGATAACGATTCCGGTAATTGGTAGCCTAATAAATTATCGCTGATAAATTATTTCGATAAATGCCCATCTCTGGTTGTCGCAAAATAGGAAATTGTATTACTTTGCTGACAGGACGATTGATAAGAATTGGATGACAATCGTAGGAATTAATTCGTTCTTAGATCTGACCTCACAAAAAAAACCAAGACCTTCTTCACCAAACGAATATAACAATCAACCCAACTTAACTCACTTAGCTATGGTACTCACCGAGTCACCATATTACTTTTCAATAAACACAAGCACCACTGCTCACTTCAGTAACACCATACAACAAGGGCTATACCCTTCAGCATACAACAATATTGCTTACTCTACGCACTCTAGATCTTCACTCAAATTAACTACGCTCGAAAATTCACGCCTATTTATACTCTAAATTTAAGTACGAGAGCGTTCTATAACATTCTTAAAAAGAAACAAGAAGAGAAATCATATGACATGCAAAAATTCACACCAAACTATAGTAAACACAATTGTGACGACACAAGCACAATTTTTGACCCAGTGAAATTACGTAACGGAGAGATTTGTCCAGAATATTCGCGATAAAAATATGTCAGTACATCATTATGACTTCATAATGCAACCTTACGAAACAATCCCACAAAAAAACTTCGGTAAACAATGCATCGGTTTAGAACCTTCTACAGTAGACAAAGCATTTAAATCAGAAACATATTACACATTTATATCGTTACACTGGTTATAATTATGTTTACGTTCTGTTAACAGGTTAAACATTTTTTACTAGAAAATGTGAGTGCTAGACTAAGTAGACTAGACAATGGTTGAACATGGTCTGTTACTCTGTTCTGCTTAGTGTTGGGTAAATGTATTTTTGACGAATGAAAAATCTCTACGTTTGAGTGTTTTGGCTTAAGAGCTTACTTTGTAGGCCTATATACAAAGATACAATATACTAATGCATCATTTTTTTCCGTAACAGAGGTATATTTAGTTTTTTATTGTAAGTTTTTACTGCTAGCTTTTCAGAGTTTCAGGGCAAATCTACAAAAGCACTGGTATGTAGCAAAAATTTAATCAAGCGTTGTTTTTTTGCACTCATCTGGAAAATTTGAAAACAACAAACGCACCACATCAAACTGCAAATAACAATAAACAAAGAAATGGAAAACACAAGATTGGTGAAAAAAAAAATTTTATTTAGTTAACTACACCATTATTTACAAAACAATCTTATTGACTGTGTAGCGATAATGTCTTTTTTGTGACAATAATAAGAGACGAGAATATGTGTTATATATTTGATTTCTTTGGCTTTTATTTACAACTTTGCAGCTGCTGCTGCCTGTTAGATACAGCGAGTGCGAAAATAACGTAGACTAATTATCATATTGGTACAAAAGTTATGTTTCTACCCAGTACCCTGCTGTACTAAATCAAAAAGAAATGGCTCGAGTCCAAGTGCAAAGTGAAAATTACAAGTCCAAGCCTGTGTCCTCAAAATCTGAACTTGAGTTCAACTAGACTCTAGTCCAACCCAGCACTAATTTTGCTTTACTTCAACAGCTTATTGTGTGTATTGTGTAGTGGGTCATTTTTTAGCGCAAAATGATAGAAGTATCTTGTACTAGTGATTGCTGTGTGCAGAGCTTAAACTTATTATCTGCGAGTATGCTGCATGATTAGTTTCTTACTTTTTTCATAACATTTTTAATGTATAGTTTGGTGTCATTTTTATTTTACAGAAGCTAAAAGATTGTATATTTTGCAAAGTGTAATGAAATATTACAAATGATTTAAAATTAGTTGACCTACCAATATTATAATTATGGGTCAGAAGGTATTTGATTTGCAGTTGTTGGCTGGAAGAGAGAGCATAATGGGAGATAAGCCTCGTATTTGCATTGAAACTACAGAAACTTGTGGAAAAAATTTGTATGTTGGAACCAATGATTGTTTTATTCACCATTTTACAATACAAGAAAGTACATCAAGTAATTCCGACAAGCAAACTTTTGCTATCAAACGTCAAGAGAAAAAGCATATTGGAATGAAAAAACCCATCGTTCAACTCAAAGCTGCTACAGCCCTGAACCATTTATTGGTTAACTGCGATAGCACTCTTACTTTAGTAAGCATGCTTGATTTATCAGTGGCTGTTTCTGGAAAAATTAAAAACATGTCAAAATTTTATGTCAATGAAAGACCTTTGAACAGGACCCCATTTGCAGTGGAAATATGTGTTGCATTTGTGAAACGAAAACCTTTGCAAATATATCAGATTTATGTGGATAGGGTTGTTCCGATGCACGAAATCTCACTGCAAGAACACCCCAAAAGTTTTTCTATTGATGGAAGATTTATTTGTGCTTCCACATCATCAGCTTATTTTATGATTAATTTCGAAGCAAATACTAGACAAGAATTATTTCCCATTAGTGACAGTGAAAAAAATCGCCACTCGATCACTAAAGTTGGCCCATCTGAGTTTTTGATATCTGCTGCAAATGGTTTGGGTGTGTTTGTTTCTTCAGATGGTACATCTAATAGACCACCTTTGCAATGGTCAGATGGTGTTTTTGCCACTTGCATGTTACAACCGTATGTCATTGCTATTGATGATGAATTCATTACTGTCCACAGCTTGTTAGACCAACAGCAAAAGCAGTCTTTAGCCTTTCAAGGAGGAATCATGATATCATTTTCTGACATTGGGGCTGTGATTGTATGCACTTCCAAAGACATTTTTCTTCTTAAGCCTGTCCCTCTTCAAACCCAATTGAATGCCTTGATTGCAGATAAGCAAGTAGATGAAGCTCTTACTCTGCTTAAAGTGTCAAAACGCAGGCTAAGTCCAGAGCAATTTCAAACAATGTTAAACAGAGTTTACTGCATGGGTGGTTTTGTTTTCTTCCAAGAATTTGCCTTTGATAAGGCTTTAGAAATATTTAACGAAGGCAGCATGGATCCTCGTGAATTGATCTGTTTATTTCCTATGGTTTCATCTTCCAAGAGTAATTTTAAAAGAGCCATTCCTCCTTATCACGAAATTACTAATGTGAATCAGGTTTGTGAGAATGATTCTGCTCAAGTTCTGAGCTGTCAAGAATTTTTAGCTCTATATTTGGAAGTGATGTGGAATGAATTGCTTGCCTTTGACTTAAGGGATGAAAAGAGCAATGGAAACAGGCCCAAATATACAGTGGGAATGGATTTTAATGCCCTCCAAAAATTAATTGCTGATGTGTTCTTTGCAACGGTGCTGCTTTTAGCTGCATTGCAAAGGTCTTCAGAGTTGGAGCAATTTGTGTCTGAGCAGTCAGCAATGTTATCTAAAATTGGCTGTTTAGATCTAATTGTCTCAGAATATTCCGCTGATCTATCAGAAGGACTGCAGAAATTTGGATGCTATCACGCCACTGCTCTTTTTCACTTTACTTGCGGTGAAGTTGACACTGCAATGCAAATGTGGCGTTCCATTGCATCTCATGAAGTCAAAGACTCTTCATTTCCTGGACTTTCATTTGTAGCAAAGCAACTTGCAAAAGGCAATTTCAATCCTCACATACTGTGGGAAAATGCAGAGTGGATTTTGCAGTTGGATCAAAAAGCTGGAGTCCAAGTTTTCACGAATCAGAATGTGGACAGTGAACGCTTGGTGCCTGATAATGTTATTGATTTTTTACATTCATATCCAGATGCAGTAATTGATTACCTTTATCATCTTGTCATGGTTCAAAAAGTGCAAAAGGAGAAGTATCACACTCACCTGGCTGTGCTATATCTGGAAAAGGTTTTAAAGTTGGTCGTAAACCATAATGACGCTCTTGCTCTTGAAACGTCTCGTGCCACATTGCAAGAAATCTTGCTCCAGTCCAATTTATATCGAATACCTTTGATATTGGGAAAGGCAGCTGATGCTCAGCTTTTTGAAGAGGAGGTGATCCTGCATAGCAAACTAGGTGAACACGAAAAAGCGTTGGAAATACTTGTGCACAAAGTAGGTGATGCTGAAGCGGCAAAAGACTACTGCTTGAATAAGTGTGAAAATAATCCCATACTGCGAAAACAACTCTTTCAAATTCTCATTAACGTGTACCTACAAGATATCTCGATGCATAAAAGTGCAATATCGACTAATGCTGCCATAAAAATTTTAAATCAGCATCCAGATGATTTTGAAGCAGAATCAGTTTTGAGGATTTTACCTAGCCATTGGTCTATATCTCAGCTACAAGAGTTTCTCCATAGCACGATCAGGAAGCCAAGCCATCAACTAAAAAGCAAGAACTTAGAAAACATGCTTTTAAAAGCTGAGCTCCTACGTTTACAAAGAGAGCGTGCTCGGTTACTTTCTGCACCTATTTTGATAAAAGAAGGAAAAATTTGTCCCCTCTGCAACAGAACTCTAAACGATTCTGGATTTATGAGGTATCCTAATGGCGTTATCATTCACACTCATTGTGGTAGGGATAAACATGTTTGCCCTGTGACTGGAAAAGTTTTTAAAGTCAAAAAATGTCCTAATTCCGCTGATGGATAGCACGCTGTTTACATGTTCTTGGTTTTATATGGGTGCATTTTTTATGAAATTTTGTTACGCATCCTAGTCCAAATTTAGCGAGCAATCCGTCACATGTTTGATTGTTATTTTCTCAACATTATTCATTTGTAAAATCAAGAAGAACAAACTTATATAATAAATACTAATTATTCACTCAATGCGTATCACGTTTAACCTTTCCGAAAAGTCTGGGCAAATTTTTATGGGTAAAAACAATAAACGCGAATGCAATTGAAATGAAGACCTTTTTTGAATTGTAGACTACCAGTAGTAATGTGCTGCTACTAGTAGTAATGTGCTACTAGTACTATTTAGTAGGTAATTTTCAACTGGTTGATTGTTTTCATTGTTTATTCACGTATACGCTTATCACTGTTTACATCTATCATATTTTATTATGCGGCGATGCTTATTGCTTTTAGTGTATGTTTTAGGACTAATTTATTGAGATCTTGCATAGAGAGGTAGTACAAAGAGAATGTGCTTTTTACAGCATAAATTACATTTGGACTCTAATTTGCATTAGGTTAAGAAAATTCAACGGCGATCGTTATCATTACTGCATTGAAATACTAATGCGGTGACATCTCGCAAGCTTGACTCTGAAAGGTCATATGATTTAAATTAAATGTACTTGTTCAGGTAAGAGCTTCTGAGAACTGATTTATGATAAAGAAGTTTTTCTTGGTCAATAAATGCAACATGTTGAGGTTTTGATTGCATGTGCAAACTATTAGCTTATGTGAAAAGTTTTCAAATTATATGGCTGACCTACTTATCATGTGCTCGTGGTAATAAATTGTCACAGTGTATTGTTGGTTGGTATAAATTTGATTAAAGGCATGCTGAAATAGATACCTATTTATTGAGGTGAAGAGGTTCATGAGAATGGTTAGCTATATTTATTTTGCGTTGCTGATATTTTCAAGATGTTGTTCGTCATGACCGCACATTTTCCCTGTACACGAGTCCACTTTCTGACTGTCAAAAAAAACGCGATTTCTAAATCATAATCAAAGTTTTAATATCTTGATTAAGTAAGCGATTAAGATCACAAAATTAATTTTGATGTACAAAGTGAATAGGTTTTGGCCCGCACAAAATGGACTTATGGCTTGTGTGATGAGTTTAGTACCATTCAAACCATAGGTTAGTGTAGCTAGATGCTAATGCCCTCTCTAATATTTTTTTTTTAATGTCAGCCGTTTCGATAGTTCTATTGTAATTAGTTATGGCCTAAATAAGTCAATAGGTCTCTAGTTTTTAATAGTTGTAATATGAACCTTGTGTCTCAGTAGTCTTAAAAATGCTCGAGAAAATAGATTACGCATATTTTAACTTTTCGCTACACGTGGACAATAATGGTGTATTTTATTTTCAAGGGGCAAAGATTTGCAGTCAACAAATAGGCAAGTTCCTTAATTTGTTGGTCGGCCTAAAATAACTTTTTCCATAAGTTACTGTTTGGGATTACCAGACGATGTTTTTTACGATTTCTTCAATGATTTCTATTTATTGTTTATTATATAATGTTTTGATTTGTTGATGGAGTGATCACGTTATGGTAATGTTTTAATAGTGCTTTCAGCATAAGCATGTTTGCTCCAGGCCAACCTCCACTTCTTGGGGTGCAGGGAGGGGATTGTTTCCTACTGTAAGCACCTAGTCATTTCTTTGTCGAAAGGAGTGTATTTTTTCCATGATTAATCGTTTATAGAAATTGTCTGCGATGGCAGAACGTTTTTGACTTACAGATAAACATTTTAACAAACTTTATTCTGAAGACTGCGTCGTTCACGGTCTTTAATTGAGTTAAACAAGCTTGCCTAAATTTATGAAAGTGTAAGTCTGTTTATCACACGCGACGAAAATGAGGGACATTTCGAAATACGTCCCTTACTTACTATCAAAATCCAAAATGGAAATGCCACTAACATGGTTTGGAAGCTTTAACGTTGATTTTAGTGTTTCACAGTACGCAGTAATTACAAATGCAGTGCTACTTATTCGTCCATCGCGTACGTGATATGTTTTCATGTTTGCCGTCGAATTATTGTTAATTTTGTCGTGTGAAAAACTTTTAAGTTCAATTTTGTTATAGGTAGCATTTTGTAAATTATGTTTTCGTGCATCACAAATGGGTGCTGTGATCACTGCTTTTTTAAGGTTTGGTATGAGGAACCATTAAGCAATTTTGAAAGACAGCCACTTTTTAGATTTGCGTGAAAAGTAGCTTTCTACACTATTGTAGAAGCAGATGTTAAAAGACCATTTCGGTTCTTCAAAACGCCTCAAAAAACATGCTGATTGTAAGCACTAAAAATTTTCCACAGCCAAGAAGTTAATTTATCGTTACTGCCGTTCATCGATTGAAAGGCTTGCAATTGTGTTGGTCTGAAATGCTTTACCAGAAAAGAACTTATTTACATTGTGCAATATATCATTATCATTGCTATAGTGTTAATTACAAAATTAAAGTTTACAATTGTGCTGTGGTGAGACCAGATATTGTGAAAGTCTAAGATTAATTCGACCATATTTTTCTGTGAGAACAAATGAAAGCCTAAAAATTTCGGTGTGTTTTTCGAAACTTAGTTACGCAGATAGGCTACGTACATAGAGTCTGATAGAGATTAAAATAGACTAAACTAGTAAATTGCCTTATGGCGCTTTATTTTAATATTTTAGATCAAGAAACAATCACTTCTTATGAGCCCACGTTTAATTTCTTAATTGCACTTTCCGAAATCTCCGCACTGCCTACGATCCTTCTAGATGTGATGTTACTGAAGAAGCAGAGCTGCAAACAGCATTTTTAATTGAGTTCACGAAAAATTTGCAACTTCGTATTTAAGTTCTTCATTTTTAATTTGTCTAGTTCAGTAATTTTTTCCCAAGTGCATGCAAAGCTCAAACAGTTTTTATTGATTTTAGGCTTATGTCGAGTAGTTTTTATCGAGTAAAGAAGTTCTATAAACTTTTCTCGAGATAAGTTCTAGTTCAAAGATTTTTCTTTCAGAAAAGACAAGTTAGCAGCTCTGATTGAAAACTTGTTCGAAATGACTTTATCAAGAATTGAATGGAGTTCACCAACGGGGCCATCGATAGAAAATCCGGGCCCCCTCGGTACCAAAGTTTAATTCTCTAAAGAAGAAAAGGTCTTGACATCGCGCAGACGTAGGCAGTGTGCGAAGTAGAAAATTGTTACTGAGGGGGGGGGGGTTGTATTTATTGTTCATGGGGCGGGCGATGCAGTGGCGTAGCGAGTGATGGGCACGATAAACCTTTCTGTACTAAAGCGTTAATCGATAACTTTAAAAATGCTCTGGGCGATACCGATAAATCTCAATTTCTTAAAGCGATCTCGATAACTTTCGCCGATAAATGTTTCGGTAAATTTTCAACGTGTTTGACGAAGGGTTTTTTTCTTTTAAGTCAAATCATAAAAGTGTTTTTCTAGATTTTTCAAAAGACTGAGAGCAGTTCACGGACCCTGCCGTGAGATAAAACAAAGAGAAATTTTTTAAATTGCAACAAGACTTTATCGACACCGTGAATTTTGCCATAGCGCCAACTCCCTAACTTTGAACACTGTGTGCATAAAGAATCGTTTATCGGCGATAACACAATATATTACAAAAGCGATATCGGTAATCGATAAATCCAAACTATTTTGAGCGATAACGATAATCGGTAAAAAATTATCGCCGATGAATTATCGCGATAAATGCCCATCTCTGGGTGTAGCGTCGTTTTTGAGTTCTGTATTTTCACGTCACAGGAATCGAACCAGGCCTTATGATTTATTCGTTTCAACTTTAAGTTACAGTGTTTTTGTCTCGTGATTCACAGCTAGTTGGCCGAGTGGTTGGTGCATTGGGCTCCGAAGCTGGCTTCGCGGGTTCGATGCTCAACTAGGTCATCTCCATGATGTATGTACTTCACTACCACAACAATCCTAAGCTGCAATTAAATGGCTTGAAATAAAAAAAAAAAAAAATTTGACTCGTAATTGCTCACAGCTGAATTATCTCAATTTGTAAGTTTTTTAGTGTTGCAACTTGCCAGCCATCGACTTTTTGGGCGTGTCAGATAAAATGAGTCGTCGTTGAAGACAGACGTTTGACTCGAATAGAATTTGAGAAGAGTTTACCGAAAATTATGAGCCCGAATAGCATTTAAGAAAGTCAACTGAATTCTTTAGTTATTATATTAGGACCCTATTGATTGTCCGTTCTCCAATTAGTTCAGGACCATTGTCCGTAACGTAGACCGTTGTCTACAGAGCCTTTGCTCATCTTTGTTTCCGGGACCCTTTCCCTCATAAATAGTCTGTTGACTGTCACCTCGAAGCTACCGAGTTGGTGCTACAAATAATTTTACTGGGGCTCAGTTTTGGAACACGGGTTCGACCATTAGTTTCTTTCGAGGTCAGTTTGACCAAAGACCTTCTGGTTTGACAGTTCGAGAGAAAGCCATAGATCGTCTGTCCGCTGCCAAAAGAAAAATCGTTGGTAAGTTGCATTGTTTATTCTGTTATGTTTGATTTAATTTGTAGTTTCATGTGTAATGTAAAGATTCGAACGCGTAAGTAAATTCTTTGTATTTTGTAATTCGTTCGTAACGTATGTGTCGTAGATCGCTAAAATTGTTAAGCCCTTTGTTTATGTGTGCGTTTAAATTTTTAGAAACCGTTGGCGAATAATATAACAATCCTAAGTTCACAACTTGGTCGTCGACGCGTAAATATCTGTAAAGACGGTAGAAAGGCAGGCGGATTAATACGTCGTTACACTGGGCGTAGCAAGAAATTTTAAAATAGTTTTTTTTTGAGAGTAGTTTTTTTCAGCAGAGCTAATTGAAGCAGATTAAAAAACAGAAACACTTCAGGATGGTCCGGGGGCAGGGCCGGATTAAGCTTTTCGTGGGCCTGGGGCTGTATAGTTGTTAGGGGTCTATTTTTCATCCTATTCGTTGAAGTAAAAACTTTTCACAGTTAAAGCAAAGCACAAATATATAAACAAAGTCTTTAATTTGCATGCACACATTGAAATGACACATTTTTTGGATTTAGACAACACAAAGATAGGATCTATTCTTTCCAAGAGTTCGTTTTCGATGCCGAGTAGAGCTAAGAAATTTAACCTTTTCTGACCCATAGAATAGACGAACGCACATGATTCTTTATTTTTTTAACGCTGAAAATGAGCATTTGCCAGAGCAATTAGAAATTATCAGACAAAGGCACAGCCTAACGATTAGAACGCAAAGCGGCATAGCTTATTGGACATCGTTTCTGCGTTGCTGCTTTTCGGTTCACTTACATCAAAATAGTCAGTCACTTTTTTGAATTATGCTACAACTTTTTTACGTTTATCTTCTGGTTCTTTTCTAGATTTTTCCTTTTCCGAACCGCTTTTATACTTTCTCACTTTTATTTTCAAATTACTGTAGCCGACATAATATGGAATCTCCTACATTTCAAGCTACGTAGTAGAATCGACTATTGATGGTATATTGGTATCAGAGATGGGCGTAGTCACAAAAATTTGACTTCGCATCCGCTCCAAGTCAGAAGACTTCAACTCCGAATACGCTCCGAAATCCTGTTTGTCGACAAATTTTTGAATCCGAATCCGCTCCGAATCCAAAAAATGCAGCCGGAGTCCGGCTCCGCTCCGCTCCGTGCCAATCTTTGACGGGTACCTTAACTGCTTGCATCAGTACCTTACCTTGGTTCAGACTAAAATCCGGATCGGCTACGAATTCGGCTTTAATTCAAAAACCCAAATCCGTATCCGGCTCCGAATCCAAAAAATGCAGCCGTACTTCGGCTCCGATCCGGCTCCGTGCACATCTCTGATTGGTATAACTGGCCGAGCAGCCGCGAAAAAGAATTGTTGCGTCACAGTGAGCGAGTAGGGTTTTACAGTGACAGTGCAAATGGATACAAATTGAATAGTGTTGTCCATAGAATAGGTGGGAGATTTCTAATAACCTACGCTTTCTTTTATCATTTCATTGACTTAAAATAGTGGTGGGCCTATTTTGGGTTGTGGGCCTGGGGCTGCAGCCCCATCAGCCCCCGCCTTAATCCGGCCCTGTCCGGGGGTATGCTCCCCCGGTAAAATTTTGAAATATTACATGCTGTAATGGCTATTTTGGTGCTTTTTGAACATTTTTCATGCAAACTTCGTTCAAAATTTTTGACCCTAATTCTGAGTGGACTGCTTCACCAAATGTGGTGCATTTTGTTCGCACATTTTCAATTGTGCGTGCTTAACGCGTTGGGGTAAGTCAGACATATTAAGCTTAGTAAATTTTAAAATCTTCTGGAAGCTGAACTAAACATCCAGTTTTCTTCGAAGTTGCACAGCTATTTGGTATCGCTTAGGTCTCGTTCATTGTGCTTCCAATAAAATTTCTTGCAATTGGTTATAAAGTCATGAAAATTTTTTTGATTTTTTTAAAAATGGCTCAAATTTCCTTCCGCATGGGGAGTTTTGAGCCACTAGGTCAGACGCGTTGAGCCACACCCAGGTAAATTGAGCCACATGTAGGCTATGCAATGCTTGCAACGCATGCGTAAGCGTCAGGTTTTCATGTTTGTTTTTGTACTTTTGCAACAAAAACGAAAGAAACCGCTTAAACGAAAATATACTGTTATTGGTGCGTCAGAATTAAATTTTTGGATATAGGCCAGCAAGGTGTTCGATTGAACAATCACTCATACAAAGTTCACGCAAAACCCGATTTCGCAAGAGTTTTTCTTAGATTGTTTCTCCCCTTGGCCTTGGTTGTACATAAAATAAGGGGTTTGAAGTCAAAACTTGAGCAATATTGCTCCATCATTGCTAATGATTCTACTCCATGAATTTTCACCATTTCTACTGTTGCCAGCTTAAGGTGATTGATTCCGATCGAGGGTTGGCAGTAATGAAGCCTTTTCAGGGTCATGCAACCAACACCTAACAGTTTCGCAGATGATCGCACCGAATTTGCTTGTCTAACGTGCGTTTGTACCTCCCTTAACTTGTCTGTATTATAGGCCTACCCACGACTTCTCTTGAGAGCAGGGCCCATTTTTTACGGTTGCAAGAACAATATTAATTTTTTAAGCTTAAACGAAACTTATTTCGTATAAAAATGTAGGGTTGCCATCTTCGTTACAAGCAGTGACGTGCGCAGGGGGCGCCTACTCACGGTTTCCCTTTTAGCCTCCTCCGATAAACCAAGAAGTTATCGCTCAGATGATCCCAGAGAAATCGTTTCGTAATGTGGAAAAGCTCCTTTACGCACCCTCGTAGGAACTTTCTGCGTACGCCTTGTTTACAAGAGAATATTGCTTTATATAGCCTGTATTAACGATGAAGGTAATTTTGCGCTAGTTCTTTATGAGCAAGTGATCGGTAAAATTTAAGCCAGTGGCTCATTATGTTACATGCTTGATGGCTCCAAATGCCCCCACCCGCCATTATGTAAAAAGATGCCACGTGCAAGGGTGGAAACCTGGCTACTTGGCGTTAGGGTGTCAGTTTCAGTGTGTTGAAACACAGATGTCAGCTGGTTTCAGTTTTGGTTTGGTTTCACGGCTGTCGAAAAATCGGTTCCAGTTTCGGTTTCAGTTTTGCTTACGCGCAACTTCGGTTTCTGGGTTTCAGTTTCGGTTTAGGTTTCATCCAAGAAAGTTATTTTACTGTGAATACGGATTTTTTAAATCCTTTATTTCTTGGCGTTTTTGTGTTATTACGATGATAAGTAGCAGCTCAGATGGCCGAGTGAGAAGAGCGATTGCTTCAGAAGTTGTCAACTTGGGTATGATTCCGAGTCCGGTGAAACCAAAGACTCAAAAATTAGTATTCACAGCTTCTCTATTCGACGCTCATGCAGCGTTAAAGGTAAGGATGGTGATGTTTTTTAAAACCCAAAACCATAGAAAATTTTGAACAGGTTTTAGTTTCAGTTTCGGTTTTGACGTTTCAAGAAAAAACGGTTTTGGTTCAAGTTTAGGTTTTCAAAATTTTGGCTGAGTAGGTGTCAGTTTCAGTTTGGGTTTCTAAAATTTTCTTTAAAACCGGGTTTTCAGGTTTCGATTTGAGTTTCCACCCTTGGCCACGTGCTCAAAACTCCATGCTCCTGCACCCAGTATCTTTCGGCAATATCAAGCTAACGTTAATTCCCTCCTCTCTAAAGATTTGCTCAACGTGTAGCTAGTTTCAAAACTTTTTCACACCTTACGAATTTTTGACAAAAACTTACACGAAAAACCAAAAATATTAATTTTTTTATGATTTTCATGAGAAATGTTGCATATTTGTGGCAAAATTAAGAGTGACGAAGTTTAGTTAGCTAATGATGTGTGTTATAGATTGACCCTGCCTATAACACGGGGCCCAAGAGGAGCGCCTGGGCTTTCACCTTCTGCAAATCAATCCACTTGCTGTCTAAACTTGAACCTCAGAGAATCACCAGAGAAGAACAAATAGAACGACTCTGTATTACTCGAACGAACTAAAAACTCTCACGGCGATATAAAACCAAGGGAAAATAGGTAGGGAAAGGTAAATAGGTTCAGGTAAATCAGGTAAAAATGGCGAGGAATTCAGGTCTTTCAAAGGCTAAAAACAATTGAAAGTTACTCGGGTATCAAATAAAATAACTAAAAACTGCGCCATGCAGGGATATAACTTTGAACATAAAAAAGACGTCCTTCCACCGACTGAACTCAACAAAACTAAAAAGGCATGACTGATCACACAGTAAAACAAGAAGTACACTTGCGGCCACGTGATTAACGAATAAAGAATTATCTAGAACAGTGATATGTGTGCAGTGAACTGTTCGCGGCAGGTGCAGCGCTCGAGCTGATTAAATGCGCTGAAGAAAAACATGTGGTACTAAGGTGAAAGACTAAAACCAGAGTTCGTTTCCAAAGTCGGTGCTGTAACAATGTGTTTGGTATCGCAATTAAACTTGTTACGTCACAAAATCTCGAATTACGTGGGGTGGATCAAATTAAACACTGGCTCAAACCACCTGCCCTTCCCCTAAGGCTTATTGTTATCGAAGAGGTTCAAAATTATGGAAATTTGTATTTATCAAAAACATAGTTGAAAAAGGCTGGTAAGGTAAACACATTCCCTCATCCCATTCCCACCCCCATAAGTTACAAAAAGCCATCAAAAGAGTCTGGCGTATTTCAGTCACTTGGCACCATTTGTTCTTTTTTACTGAAAGGCAAAATCAAAAGGGGAGGGGCCAAGGCACAATGCTGAATGATGAAAAAAGTTGGGGAACCGCTGCTTTAACATAGTCTTTGTGCTTTCACTTACGCTCATAAAAAACTGCTGACGTGTTGTAATGTTGATGAAAAATAAACTGTTCTGTAATAGGCGCACTGAAAAGGTTGTTCTTGATTAGTTTGTGAAGGAAACCATAATGGCTACAAGACATGCTGGAAAGTATCGCCGCAGTCCGTACCCACATGCAACACGTATAAAAAACATTTAACTTACGGTACTTATCACTAGGGGGGGGGGGACGTTTTGGCATTTCCCCAGGACAAGTTTTCTTTCTTTGTTGGGGGGACGACTATTTTTACTGGGGGAACATGTCCCTCCATCCCCTCCCTACTTCGCACCCTGGTTGATCTTAACATAACGAATACGTAATTTCTCCAGCATTTCTGCGCGTGTGTCCCTAAAGAAAAATTTTATAAGAGCGGGGCCCCTCGACCTGCCCCGGTAGGCTACTTTGTACTCCCTGCCCCCCCCTCTCACCAGCCCTGTTCAGTGTTCACCAACTATGGCGCGCCGTTTGGAAAAAAATTACGTGTTTTTTCAGTCAATTTAGAGCAAAAAATGGCCAACTTATATGTCGGAAGTTTCCGACTTATTTTAGCCAAAATGCAAGCGCAAAATAAGTCGGAAATTTCCAACTTATATATTGGAAATTTCCGACTAGTCATATCAGACAAATTGTTCTTTAATTCGTACCAAAATACACGCGCAAAAGAAGTCGGAAATTTCCTACTTATAGATCGGAAATTTCTGGCTTGTTATATCAGACAAATTCATCTCTTTTAGTGGGACAAAATTAATCTAAATAACAAGTCGGAAATTTCCAACTTATGTATTACAAATTTCCGACTTATTTTGCGCGTGTATTTTGGTCCGAATTAGAGCACAATTTGTATGATATGACGAGTCGGAAATTTCCAATACCGGTAAGCTTAAATAAGTTGGAAATTTCCGACTTGTGATTCAGATTAATTTTGTCCCACTAAAAGAGAAAAATTTGTCTGATATAACAAGTAGGAATTTTCCGATCTATAAGTAGGAAATTTCCGACTTCTTTTGCGCGTGTACTTTGGCTTATATAAGTCGGAAATTTGCGACATAAAAGTTGGAAATTTTCAACGTAATTTGTACGTCAGTTTTGAGCGACTAAAAGGCGATTTTTTCGTGTAACAAGTCGGAAATTTTCGATCTATAAGTTCGAAATTTCTGACTTATTTTGCGCAAGTATTTTGGCTCAACGTAATGAACAATTTGTCTGATATTTAAGTCGGAAATTTCCGACATATAAGTTGGACATTTTTCGCTCTACATTGACTGAAAAAACTTGTGTTACAAAATATATAATTTTTTTCCAAACGGCGCACCATCACCAACCCCAAAGCAAACACTCGAACTACAAAACCTAACGTTTCATTATTTGTAGACCTACCGTTTTTTCTTACTGGTTAACTTTTTACCTTTAGACTTTTTATTTTCAGTTGCAACAACTTTTTGTCTCAGGTTATTTTTGTATCTTTTTAGATGAATTTGACTTAAGTTTTATAATATTAAAAATCTCGGACAGCAGAGTCGATCAACTATCTCTCTTTTTGATTTCGGATTTGCAATGGCAAATCTTTGGCCAAACATTGGATGAGCAATAGAGCATAGCGCAAACCAACTAACTACTCTGAAAGATCAACAACTAAAAAGCAATGTCCTTCCTGGCCTACCGGACGGGAAGTCATGACGACTTCCTCTTGTTGGGTCAGAGGCTATAACAGTACTCCATCACCAACAGTGCAAAGCACTCCAGTAAATCGTACCGTAGAGCGAGACAGCGCTGTTTCTGGCTATTAGCCTTCATCAGCCGCCCTCAGGTAAGAAACATTCATCTTCCAGGACGAATGATCTTGCCAGGATCACTCATTCCTTCGGATAAATATTTCTTAAAGAATTTAGCCTTTGTGGTACGCAATCCACTCGTGTGGCTACGTCACCATTCCAGTCAAACTCTTTACGTGGCCAGGGTGAAGATCAACAACTAAAAAGCCGTCCGGTAGGCCAGGAAGGACATTGCTTTTTAGTTGTTGATCTTCACCCTGGCCACGTAAAGAGTTTGACTGGAATGGTGACGTAGCCATACGAGTGGATTGCGTACCACAAAGGTTAAATTCTTTAAAAAATATTTGATTCATTCATCTTTCTTTCATCTATTATTATTTTTTCGGACAGAGTATTATTGAAATAAATTACGCCTCATGAAACAAAACAAGATAGTGTCCCGTGAGGAGATGCGAAAGACCATGACAGCTATAGCAGCTGAAGGTCGTCGAGTCTGCATCAACTCACCAGCCGAAGCGTCACAAAAAGCTTATTCGAAGGGATGAGTGATCCTGACAAGATCATTCGTCCTGGAAGATGAATGTTTCTTACCTGAGGGCGGCTGATGAAGGCTAATAGCCAGAAACAGCGCTGTCTCGCCATGGGCATAGAAGCCCAAAACAGTTTGGGGGGGCGAAACCACCTTTGCCCGAAAAATTTTGCGACATCTACTAAACCAGATGCATAACTTGTTGCGACAATTTGGTGCCAACATATTTAACGTACATATGTACCGGTGTATACTTTTGAAGCAAAAACTTCTGGTTCCAAGTTATTTTTTGCATGCAAACAAGAAATACCATTGAAGAATAGTTGTTGGGATAGAATTAACTCCAAAACTGCACTATATATATATGCTGAGTATCACTATCTTCGAAAAGCATCTGCCCATACCGAGTGAGACAAAAGGTCTTTAAATCATGTATTTGGTAACAGACCATAAAATAACCACTGTTGCTCAGAAATGAAACGATAGTGTAATAACAGTAGTAGGCCTAGCAATTATTTTTAGTCCCTGACCCTTTTTACTCATTTTCACATACAGTAAAATGATTAAAATAATTTTATACCATATATATATCACATAAACTGTTATCTGTGACGTATAAACAAGGAATTAGAGCTAGAGATTTTAGATTCAAATTACTTATATTCAAAGCACCTCAAACAGTGAAAAAAGAAGGTAACTGCAAAAGCAATAAATCAGAAATATATATTGCAAAAAAATCGTATTGAGCCTGACCTGTCAGTGACAAGCATTCAAAACAAGCTAACAATTTATCCTGACGTGAGCTGCTAATGCTTACATCTTACAGGCTATTATTATCTCATCACAAAATTCGTTTTATTCCATCCCTTTCTTCCGTCTGTCATTAGAGCAGCCATAGGCTATGTAGTATTATTTTCTACTTTTTCTCACAAGAAAAGCAATCTCATAAGTTCATTCTATTAAATACAAGAGTATATATAACAAGAGTGCAATAAAAAAGCATAAACATAGAAATTAGCAGGCTGCAAGAACAGCTGAACAGCTATTCATAAGAATAGCAATGTCTCTAGTCCAAACACTCTGTTGATAATAACAATAGTAGATCAGATAAAGTCTAGAAATTGCTAAAATGGCATTTTATCAAGTTGCTATTTGCTCGCAAATCATTACACCTGCTAAAATAGAAAAATACTTTCAGGGACTCAATAATTCAAAAGATCAAAACTATTGTTCGAGCATTCAAATCATGCCCAAAAAATACTTCACAATGCCTGAATTTTTAACGCGGCATTTTCAAATTTTACAAATGGGGAGGCGGTCGCCCCCCTGTACCCCCGTCTCCTACGGCAATGTGTCTCGGTCTACGGTACCGGTACTCTGAAAGACTTTAGTTCCCCAAAATTTCTGTGAAAAATGTAAACCAACCAGCCGAATCGGAAAAGGTTAAAATACCGAATCATGCTTGAATGAGCATCGAAAAAAACAGTTTAAATTCCAGCAAATGTGGTTTTCTGGTTCAGCCTGTAGCCCTGGAGAAGGCGGATACATTTTGGCCTAGCCTGTAAGTTGAGGTTGTCGAACCTCTTTAAAGTTTGTTTTGTGGTAGTCTGGTGGTAATTTAAGAGAGATTTCGGTAATGTAAGCATGTACCGTACCAGTACTGGTAAATCCTATGATCTTCAAAATAGAAGAAATGTTCCAGTAGCCGAGTAGGCCTAGTCCATTCTGGTACTGGTACCAGTATCTTGGCGAGTTTCAGAGATTCATGGTCTGTTCTGTGTTGGTGCAGATACAGTGGTAGTCTGCCTGTACACTTTACTGTTTAGGTCCTGAGGAAATTATTGCTGTCCTTTCCACGCGTTTATGGTACAGTGGTACCAGGATATCGTACACTACTGGTACTGGTAGTTTAACAAAAGTTGGCCTGTGGAAATACAGGATAGTAAGTGAAATTGCTGCTAATCTTCAAATGTAAACTTTACTAAATTTTCTACTGAATAGTCAAGTACTAGTAGTGTTGGTTTTAATTTTTTTTTATTTTTAGCCTCAAAATACCTGTGAATTTTTGGGTTAGATCTAGTCTAGTATCAGCCCCCAGGTTCGATTAGGGTTAGGTTTGGTTAGGATTAGGTTCTGTTAGGGTTAAATTTGGTTTGGGTTAGGTTCAGTTAGGGCTAGATTTGGTTAGGGTCAGGTTGTACCGGTACTGTTGTAGGTTGGGTTAAGGTTGGCAGGCAGAAAAAGTGTGGGGGCTTATTCTAGATGAGACTCATAAAAAAAGGGGAGAGACAATTTTTTTCATTAAATTACCGCACCACTACTAAAAAGGTTTCATCCAAGCTTGTTAGTTTAGGCCTATATTAAAGAATGAGTGATTTGATTCTCATTGTTACACCACAGTCAGACAGTAATTCAGAGGTTTTTTTGCCTCTGCAAGACTAGAACAGTAGAATTGTTATTACTAACCACTGCGCACTGATTAATATGGGAAGTAAAATCGCCCACTTTTTTCTTGTTACCGGTACTTTTCTGCAACTGTGCAACTGATGACATGTGCAAATGAGCTGTAAGCACAGTAGATGGCTTGATAGCACACTTTTTAGGGCAGGGCATTAATGCATTAATGCACTTTTTCGCGGACAATACTTGCTTATTGTTTTCAGCCCTGAGCCCATCTAAATTACACTTTGATATGAAAAAAGATCTAAATGATATCTCTGAATGGTTTACTGCTAATATACTAACAATTAATCCTTCCAAATCTAATGTGCTAGTTATTCCTCCAAAGTTAAGTCAACCCCTTCCTAATGTAGATCTTTTCATCAACAATTCACCTCCTCCTTTTTGTCTGAGTGCTAAGTACTTAGGCGTTACCTTAGACATGCAATTAAATTTTGACAAACACCTATCATTGGTTGAAAATAAAATATCTTGAACCATTGGAATCATCTCTAAACTTTGTCATTATCTACTGACATGCGCAGTCTTGCAACTGTATTATTCTCTAATACGTACACATCTCTGTATGGACTGGTAGTGTGAGGTTTTTCCTATAAATCTAAGTTAAAAAAACTGCTATCCCTTCAAAACAAAGTAGTAAAGTTAATTGGCGGTGGACTATTAGGAGATAGGGTTACTCCCTTTTATTCCCAACTAGGCATCCTCATACTTCCAGATCTTTTTAAATTATAAGTTGGAAAATTCGTTTATGCTCATTTTAAGAACAAATTACCTTCCTCACTTTCTGATTATTTTATCCTGACCAGTGAAGTTTCTCAAAAAAATATTAGATTTACACAGCCTCGAAAAAATTGTTGGTGTATACCTTGCTACGCCAGTAATTGGATGCGAAAATGTAATAGGTTTTAAGAAGTAAAAATCTGGAACGATATTCCCACCTATATCTAGAACTCATCATATGATTGTAAAATTCGGTTCAAAAAGCACTTACTTCAAACCTACAACTAAACATTCACTGGTGTGAAATCTTGAAGTAGTTTTCATGCAAATCACTGATTCACACGCAAAAATATAATTAGTACCCTGATAAACCCTTATCTTAAAGTGATCATGCATCCATTCAAGGAATGTACAACTGGGTGGCAGCTGACTAGGTGACTGAAAGGTTTATTGGCGGTCTTCTGGTCATGTGTTTCCTTTTTCTTAAACTGTATTTATTTTGTGCTACTTTACCACCAATAAATGTCGATGATGATGATTAAATAGGAAGAATGTAACAGCCATTGATCATATGCTGCATGTTCCGTTCGGCAATTCGGTTGTCTGAAGTATTTGGGACAGTCAGTTCAACGGAATCTGGAATGGCAATACAGCAGTATATGTAGTAAGCTAGCTACAACCTATGTCTATGTTCGAAAATTATAATTAAATTGACAATAAAACAATAATTCACCTCTTTTCGCATTTCTGGCAATTTGATCATACTCAGTACTCAGGCTAAAAATATATTAAACGAAGATACCTCACTTTAACAACTTTTTTAAATCTGTACCTTAAAAAGGGGGGAGGGGACTAGTCCCCCTAATCCCATCCCCTGGCTGCGCTGGTGAGTAGGAACAACTGTTAGTAGTGTTTCATGTTGGCCTTCACTTGTAATGCCATGACGTCACAATTGCAACCGTCTAGGCTGCCACCTGAACCTACACTTTTCTCACGTCCTGATATGAGTCACCCAGTTCTGTGTACTAGTACACAGCAACTAGAGTTAGTTGCTAGTTGTTAGTGATATGGGTAATCTAATAGTGATATCAGTATACTGGTGCCGTTTATCATGAGATTTATTTAATTGACAGTGTCTAGTGCACTGGCCCAGTTTCCATAATCAGAACCCTATCGCATCGGACTGCTTTGTATGTTTGTTTATATGTACGACGTCACTGTCACGTGAGACTGGTTTCCATTATCAAAATGCTGCTGCACTGGATTGCTTTTTTGTTTTTATGAGAGGTTTGCCAGTACTCTAGACACTTCCTATTTTATTTTGCTTTTTGTATTTTACATTGTTGCAATATAATATTATGAGGTCCTGACATAAATCTTAATAGTCTTTAGAAACAAATTGAATTGTTAAATAATTTTTGTATTGGAAAATATTTGTACAAGTGATAGAATGAGTGAAGTTGAGGCTGCTGATTCATCCATATCTGTCAGCGGTTTAACAGATTCTGTGGATTTTTCTGGTGTCAGTGGCTTGGAAGAGATTATAAATAATTCTCGTGATGGTAAAGAAGATTCACAAGGTATTGGGATATGTTGTCAAGTTATCCCAGTTTGCAGTATTAGTACACTATTAACCTGTACTGCATGGTGTAACCTAGGATACGGTATTGCTTTGAGACTTTTGTGATTGATTTGTTAGTCAGTTTCATGTTAAGTGTTATCTATTGATAGATGTGGTGCGAGATATAATAGTACCTGCACTCTCTAAAATGCAAAAGTTGAGAAAAATATGAAATTTGGGACAAAATTTTAATTTAAGCTTACCAACTTAACTTGAGTGGTGAATTTTCGTCGAACTTACATATTTTGAAGCAAAACAAAAGTTTTATACTTTGAAAACTGAACTTTGAGGCAAAAATTGGATCACACTTTCTTTAAACCCTCTAAATTTTGGGGCAAACTTTTATCAAAGTTTATACTCAGGCGAATTTGCACTTTTGCTCGTTCTAAAGACTTAAGGAAACAAAGGGTTCTGGTATGCATATTTTTTGTTTTGTTAGGTTTTGACAAGGCAAAGCTTAAAAATGTTGTGGAAAGAAAGCAACTTTTACATGATCTTCAATTGTTGCGCATTGAACTGTCTCAAAAGTCTTTGATCATTGACAACTTGAAGGCTCAACATATGAGCAAAGTAGAAGAATTAGAAGAAAAGCTGTATGATGCATTGCATAAAAAACAGGTACAAAGCTTACTTTATTTGATTTGTAACCAAGTTTCATGCCAACTATAGTTTGGTACTTACCTACTAATCAAAATTTTTCTGAATGAGCATATATAAAGATAATTGCTTACAAATTTATATTTGTATTATAGTGATATGTCATTATCGTAAATTTGTTGTAAAATGACCATTTTGAAATATTTTTGACGTGTGTTAAGCTAATGTCAGGAGTAACTGTTATAAATTGTTTTGAGAAAAATTTATTGTTTTAGTTACTTCAAGCTAGATTGGAAAGTACTCTTGCTATTCAACAAGATAACTCCAAAAAGCGACAACAGCAAACACAAAAGGAGTTAAAAATCATTTTGGACAGGTTCTTATGAATAAGTTGCATAATATGCAATAATGCTAATTGTTGCAGTACTGTATTATATGCACTCATCTTTATTATCACTCTTTCGTATCACTTTTTACGATGTACTCTTTGCGCTTGTTAGCTGGGTGTTTCAACAAACAACAAACGGGTTAGCTCAGTTGTTAAGCGTATTGCTAGCGGTGCGGCAGGTCGGGGGTTCGATTCCTGAGCTGGTCAAATCAGGCACAGTGTCGCCAACGTTTCTGCCCAGTTTTTAAGCTGAGGATGATATGATGGGAGTAAGACAATTTGACGCTGTCGACTTGACGCGAGGACGATTTGACGCGAAATATGTGAGGGTGGGGTTGTAGATAGCGGTAGGGGTCAGGGAGTTAGAGGGTTTGAAAAACGGCGAAGATTGTGGGGTGGAAACCCATTTTCGATCCTCCTTCCACCTTCACATATTTTGCGTTAAATCGGCGGCGTCAAGTTTGTTCGCGTCAAATTGTTATGTACCCGAAGATGATCGGCCTCGCCACTCATTGCACAGTTCGTCATAGCACCGTAAGTACAATGAAGATTGGATTTTTTTGTTTGACAAAAGTTTGTTTCTATCCGTTTTTGTTTTTTAGGCAAAGAGAGCTTGAACAAATGAATAAACAGTTGCAAGCAAAATCGTTGAACATTCGCAGTCAATTAGAACGAGATTGTCACATCACAGAAAATCAATACATTGAATTGAAATCACAAACTGTGGATAGTCTAACAATAGCAGATTATTTTTCCATGAGGTGGTAGTCTTTTGATTTTTACAACAATACTGACTGTTATTTAAATATTTGAGCATTTGCTTAACTCGATCCAACTATTAACTTTACCTACCTAAAAGGTTTTCTGCTGAACAATCTCATTTATGAAGGCTTTATGGTAACTTTCTGGGTTAGGCGAAATTGTTGAGTTACAGTATTGTTTTTAGTCTTGTGCGTGTATCAGTCAGTGTTTAAACATCTTTTAAAATTATATGTGTAGGTTGTACGAAGCCATGCAGCCTACAAAGATAGAACGTGATAATTTGAGAGTTCAAAGAGACAAGTTGTCTGCTGATATTGCTTGTCTGTCTAATTCCCTGCAAACCACGAAGCAAAAACTATTAGAGGTATGTAGGCTATGTACAATGTGCATTTTACCATAAAATTTAATCATGCAGGATGTCCCAAAGCGTTTGATATACTTACAGCATGTGTTTCAATAAGCTGCTTAAAGTTGTACGCATCTCTTGACACAATGAATCTTTGTGACTAAGTTAATGGTTTTGTTCGCCAATTTGCAAGGTCTTGATTTTAGGAGCAACAATGCAAATCGAACATTGACATCCAGTTTCAAGGAGTTAAACACGACCTTGACGTTGCTCGAAAAGCTGTGAATGAAAATAGTGGAAAAGCGCAAAGATTAGATAGAGTTTTGGAGGAGAGAAACCAGTATGTATTCCATTTATGTGCAATACAGTAGAGCTTTATGTACGATTTCTACAGCTTAACATGTTTTTGCATGTCACTTTGACTGTCATATATGTTTTTTTGGTAGCCTTAGGAAATTGCTTCGGCAAAGGCGACAAACTGGTGCATTGCGCTGAATGTAGCTAACCCAGAAATGAAGTTTAAATGGCCATCTTTATGCATAACGACATAGATATTTTGTCAGTGAAGATCGACCGGTTAGCTCCGTTGTTGAGCACGTTGCTGTCGGTGCGGGAGGTCTAGGGTTCAATTTCCGGGCCGGTCATATTGGACACAATGTCGCCACCGCTACGACGTTTCTTCGGAGCTGTGCTTCCGTGGGCACTAAACACGGAGATGGGTCCCGCTACTCGTTACACGCTTCGGCGTAATGCCCCGAGTATAATGAAGATTTGATTTTTTTGTCAATCATTGAATTTGAATATTGTGCAGTCAGGAGGACTGCCGAGTGAGCTTACGCCTTTATTACTACCAGCACCCGAGATATGTGTAAAATGCTATTTTTTATTTGTTTGCTCATGACAATGGACATTAGCGGCATCGTATATTTTTGTAGACTGGATGCTGACTATGCCAATCTCATGAAAAAGCATTCATATCTTGAAGCGGAAAAAGCAAATTTAGACAAACAATTAGTTGAAGTAAAGACACAACGAAATAATCTTCAGCAAACCGAACAATTGTTAAAACAGGTGAACTAACTGTTTAAAGAATAATTGTTATGTAGCAAAAATTGCAAAACTAAGTTGTTCGCTCACGGGTTGCAAATTGGTGTGACGGTGAAGTGTTTCACGATATTTTTTAAACTGTATAAAGGTGTGTTTACCGATACGCGACACGCGATGACGCGACAAAAATTATAATGTAAGTGAATGTAGAAGGATTTCGCAGATTTTTGCGTGATTGGTGAACAGTAAAAAAAACAAACAAGGTGCGAAAAGTTTTTGTCGCGTATCGATAAACGCACCTTAAGAGTTTAAATTAAACCTTGCCGGCAGTTCAGTTGTTGACCACACCTTATCCGTGCGGAAGGTCTGGGGTTCGATTTCTAGCTGGTCAAATCGGTCACAGTGTCGCCAACGGCTTGTCACTGTTGTGACGATTCTTCGGAGCGGTGTTGCCAAAATGCTAAGCTGCGGTGATGGGCCTCTCCACTCGTTACACGCTCGGCGTACTGCCGCGAGTATAATGAAGATTTAATTTTTATTTTTGGAGTGGTTAAAGATTAATATATTGCTTAATGTCAGCTTCATTGTCATTTAAAATAATGGCAGGACAAAGAATATTTAGCTCGAAATCTCTCCGAATGTACATTGAAGTTAGAAAATTCTGAAGATCTTCTTCGACGCACTCAAGATCAATTGGAGCGTGCTAAAACCGCCAGAGAAGAACTTTACGAAAAATACGCTGCCTCCAGAGATGAAGCAAGATTGACGTATGAAAGAAGACTTCAAACTGAACTAGACAGAATCAGGTTTGTCTGCTAAACTAAATTCAGTGAATAGCTTATTGTAAATCAAGCTCTATTCGGGTGTTGCAACCATGCTTCTCATGTTAATTTTCTTGACCTTCCACTCTCCTCTTGCATGTTACAACGTTTATCGTTTTGTTGCTTCTTTCCTTTTAACGCGCTGTCCACTTATACTATATGTATATTCTTGTGTTGACGGTACCGGAAATTAAAGACACTAACTAACTATGCTGAGAAATACCACTAAGTGATAAAAATGGTCTGCTTATTTTTTCGCGATGCAAAATGATTGCCGCAGCGGGGAGTCGAACCCTTGACGTATAATGTTTTTTTAACAGATTTTGCTGTGACGATACTAACTGAAATATATGCTAGATTTATGAAGTCGGTGGTTGACTGACTTCAAAACTACATGATAAATTCTTACCTTATGCCCAGTCAATACAAAAAATTAAATCACAATGCGATTGAAGCTGTACTGTTACTTAGTTTTGACTTTGGAATTCAGCAATATTTCGTGTTTTAGATTACAAACCAACAACGAATTGGAGAAATTACGATCAGATTCAAAAGAATCTTACGAGAGAGAAAACCGAGGTCTTCGGGAAGCGAGAGAACTAGCCGTCCAAGAGAAAAATCAGGTGCGTAGTTGAGTTGAAAAGAACCTGTCGCGCACTTCGATAAGTACTTCCAAATAAATTATGAATCAACTGAACAATAAACAAGCGTCAACTGTTGATTTAATTATGTCCTGGGCCTTAACATATTAAATGGGTTTAGCTACTTTGTCGTCGGGTTAAGTCACTCCAAAAAAGACAGCTATGATTTATGGAGGAAATAAGCGGTGTCTTTTGCAATAACAGAGCGACAAATTTTCCAGTTTTGGCTAGTTTGTGTAGCCAAAAGACCCCGGAGATTGAAATTGCACTTTTTGTGTTGCAACGTGTGTGTTTAACTATTTATACCGTCTACTCTATAGCTATTTTGGCGTTTGACAATGTATTTCGTGTATTTTCAGCTGTTTAAGCAAAAAGAAGATGCTGAAAAAAGATGCGAAATATTTTCGGCCGAACTGAGAGCTTTGGAATCCACCATTGACTCAAGAATTTCTGATTTTCAAAATGAAGCTAGAGTCAAAACGTTTGAATTGGATCGCTTACAGGTTCAATGCACAAGCTTGTCTAAATTTTTTGTGATCTGGTATGTCTCCTGTAGGAAGTAAAGTAACTTGTCACTTTAGAAAATTGCACAATAGACATTGCCAAGTACTGAATGCAGGTATATTTTTGTCAATTTCGTGCTCTTTAAGTGTAAAGTAAGACACTAAATGTCAATTATACAATGATCTGTCATAGCATGTCACACACACAACTTAATGTCAAATCTATGAACTAGCGGTGGTACGCCAAAGCGTGTAACGAGGCCCATCTCCGCGGCGTAGCGCCTGGGCAACCCAGCTCCGAAGAAACGTCGCAGCGGTGGCGATCGTTAGCGACATTAAGCCAATTTACAATTACATGCACAATTTAAGCGGGTTATCCCGGTAAATCCAACTTGCTTACGTCAGACGAAATCTTGCGTCGTTCTGCTTGAGTAAGCATTGCTAGTTGGAAATTACTCGCTTGCAACAGATACGTTCATCCCGCTAAAAAGAGCATTGAAAGAATAGCTGTTTATCTAAAAAAATCGTCTGAACTGAAACTGATGCATGTAACCCGCTTATTCTATTTGACAGCTCAAGCTCAATCAAATTGGCTTACTGTGTCCAGTTTGACCGGCTCAGAAATCGAACCCAAGACCTCTCGAGCCAATAGCGATGTCTTGAACCACTACGCCTACCGGTCGGTTCCACGAAAGGTAGTCTCTTTCAAATGCTTAAATATAATTTTTAATTGCCTACTTTTGAGTTCGATTTGATCATTTCAGCTTGTTCATGAGGAAACTTGCCGGAATTTGGAACAGCTGCGAAACGAAAATGAAAAAATGTCGAAGAAACTTGAGGTAGTTACTACAGATTATGGAGAATTGCAACGAAAATCCTCTCTCACTGAATCTCAGCTTCGATCCTCCGTAAAAGACATGCAGGGTCGACTAGACACGTACGAAAAAATCGAAAAAGTAAGCTCATTTTTGCAGGCCTGCGCAGTTGATATATCTAGCTCATAGCCTATAATGCATACTTGCATAGTCAGAATTTTTTTTTGGGATCTTTGATTATTTTCCGTTTAGGTTGCCGCTATTTTTACACAAGCAGTAACGTAAGTTTTGTTATTTTTAGGAATTAGATGATATTGTAATGCAAGCTGCCGAGATCGAGAATGTGGAGGGAGACCGGGATCATAACGAAGCCGAAAGAGTTCTTTTTTCGTACGGCTACGGTGCAAACATTCCGACTTCGGCAAAACACCGCATGAAACAGAGCGTTAATCTTGCTCGAAGGTAGGTACTAGGTGCGATACTAAAAGGTTTTTGACATTGTTTCTAACGGTATGCGCGAGTCCAGTGATTTTGAATGGGATCCACAGTCTTGTATTGGTTGTTCAAAATAAAGTTGATCTTGCAATCTGTTCCTTAAACTGGCTAGAGCATGTAACTTCTTATTTTTTTCGTTGTAATATCTTAAAGAACGTTGCCAAGTTGGAAACCTCTAAATTCATGCATAAATTTACCAATCAAACTCTTCCAAAATGTTTTCTTGCGTATTTTCGTCGGGTCTCGGCGACACATAATCGCCGGACATAAGGTCTTCTACAAGTGACAAACTAAATTTATCCTTCTTTAAGACCAACCGAGCGCAAACATCAATTAAGTACAGGGCCTAAAGTGTGGAATTCGATTCCAACACCAAATCAATGTTTACAATATAAAAAATTCTGATTAACGTAATACGTATCGCGACCAGTTACTGGCTACTTATAAAAATTAATCATCTCAATGATTCTGCGGCTAAAAACCAAACCAGAAAATTTTTGCAGCCACAAATGGCTCTCCCTGCCTGAACCTGTTTTGACGCTACTGTCGAAATAACTTGATTGAGCGCTTGCTCTTTTGACCAATATTAATTTTAAGGTAGACGTTTGACTCGAAGACTTCGCGTCCCTTCACGGCTCCCTTATATTACAAGGATCATTTTGTTTATGTTTGCTTCTGTATTGTGTTACTTTTAATTACTCAGTTCTCGTGATATAGAAATCAAATGTCTGTCTTTCAGTATACATTTACTTAGCAGGATGCGCATTGCGCAGGCAAGGAATCCCCAAGCCAATAATTTTAAAAATAGGTGTCTTAGGGACTAAAAAGGTTAACTACCACTGCTATAGCCGATTTTTTAAAACTAATAGATTCACCACACCACCGGTGGGGGTACACAAGTTGTTTTTTTAAAAGATCTCGTGATCTTATCAACAGGGTTTTGCAATTGGAAAAGATCAACTCAAGTTTACAAGCCGATATTCAAAGAAGGGAGGAGGAAATGAAAGAGGTGAGATATTCTACAACCATGCATGACGCGCCTGGTGTTTCTCAGGAAGAGGATATTTAAGCGGGCCCTGTCCCTAAATGAACCTTAAGTTGAGATGCTTCCCAAGGTCGAGAAGAAAAAGTTAAAAGATATCCCATTATAGTTTAAGGCTGTCTACTTTAATTTTTTTTTTCGTGCTTCATTTTTTTTTATCAGTTTTCATTTTTTGCGAGCATGATGACTTTTTTTTGCTCTTCATTTTGCATGGGAGGGTTGGACATCTTCGGATTTTTTTCATTTTTTTTAGTAAATATGTTATTTTTTTTCATTTTTTCAACAAATTGCCATAATTTTTTTTCATTTCTTTTTTTGTTGATAGCTAGCCGGACAGCCTGTACTTTTTCCTCGTCTAATTTTGCGGTCTGCCTCAAACTCAGAAGATGTTGCTTTTCCCCCATAAAAAACTGTAAATCGGTATGCCAACTAGATATTTTGCTTCAAGTGCACACAGTCGAAATGCTACATCGCAGTCTAATAATTTTAGGTGTGCGGAAAGCTGAAAAGTTCAAATAAGTTACTGGGCGAGACGCGCCAACCTTATAGTTACCTCATTGAAAGTATGAGGAAGCGAGATGACGAGCTGGAGGAACAAAGAGATGTTGTGGTTCGCTTGGAAGAAGAAGTAGATGGCCTCAAATTGGAAAATAAAGAGGTGGAATTTGATTAACAGAATTATTATCTTAAATCTTTTTGGTTGGAATCTTGGATTCTTATTGTTATTTTTTGAAGCTTTATTTGTCTTATGATGAAAGTGTGGATGATGCAATTTATTGCAGAAGCAAATTATCAGTTGTAGTTTCATCAAGTTTTTAGCATTGGTCATAGGGCACACGTTGTTAACTCTATTGCTACCACTAAATGTTCAAATAATGCGCGCCTTTTTGTAGGATGGATCGTGCAAATCATTCATCTATTTTTATTTTTTCGGACAGAGTATTATTGAGATAATGAAATCATTGACTGTGCAATGTGCAGTTTACATTCTCGTGCAGGGGTTCAATTAGAATGTTAAATAAAAATTGTTCAAAATTTTACAGCTTAAAGAAACAAAGCAACTGCTTTTGACCGATCTTGACCGCTTGTTGAATCACCGCGAAGAAATAGCATTAATGAAACGTGTAGTTGCCAACATGGCTTCACCGAGGCAAGAATACGATCGAAATTTTTTGAACTCTTTGGAAAGTCTTCCAAAATCCACTCCTAAACCTCCCAGAGAATCCATTTTAAAAAATGGGAAGTGTACAGATGAATCGTCTTCTTCAAGTCCTCGACCATTGATTTTTACAAAACATGAAAAAATAAAAATCAACCCAGAAAGGTACAAGAAAATGAAAGAATTAACCAAACGATGAGAGCTCAACATAGAGAAACGCAGATCGTACATTTTTAGTATCGTGGTCAATGTTAGTATTTTGTACTTCTGTGTATTTCAAAAACTTGCATTTAATTATGTTTAGACGCCAAATAAATTAACTTTTTTACCAAGCGCATGAAATCTTCGGCGGACTTCTGCAGTCCACATACATTCTAATCTTACTTCATTATGGATAAAGTTTTCCTCAGAAAAAAAAACAGAGGTTGTCGTCATTTTTACTTTTTCTGCAATAATCTTTGAACGAGCAAACTTCAATTGTACATGAATGCCATTTAATAGTCGCTAACACAGGCAGAAATTAACAGTACGAGAAAATGTTGAACACACGATGTAACTACATACAAAATAGATACGGTATGTAAGCGGTTTACACCTATGCCAACATACAGCAGATTCTGTCTCGAAATGATCTGTTGTACCACATGCAAATCGCCTTTCGAGTCGATTTCTGAAAGGCCGCCCTGACGTTAAGAAGTATAGATTAAATACTGTCGATTTAGCCTCAAAGAATACATGAATGGCGTTTACAATAAGCATAAAACCGTGGAAAAACTAAATTGCTATAGCGCTTCGTGAAGTAACAAGAGTGCTGTTGACGTTACAGTTTAACCCTCATACGGTTCTTGGGATCAAATCTGACCCCAAGAAAACAAAAACCACTGATAACTTTTGTTCGTCTTGAAATTTATGTTAATCGTTTTCAAGGATTTTCACACCAAATATTCTCTGATTTTATTGTTCTTCGTGATACCATATGATGTTTCTGCAGAACGTATTAAAAGTCAATTGGGGTCAAATCTAACCCCAAGAAAACAAAAACCACTATTAACTTATGTTAATCGTAAAATTTATGCTAATTCGCTTTAAGAATTCCTAAATCAATCTGTTTCAAGGTTTATCGTATAAAATATTCTCTGATTTTATGTTTTTTCATCATCATATGCAGCACATACCTAAAAGTCAATTGAGATCAAATTCGACCTCATGGAAAACGATTGATGATTCTTAACTTTTAGCTTGGTTGCTCAACGTTAGCTCAATAACAAGAATGGGCTCCTGTAGTGGCTTTGTCTTTCTCAACCACTACTTGTGGTTCTGTCCATTTACCGTCATTATTACAGAAAAACCAATTTGACCCCAAACAACTTTATGCGAATGAAAATGTGATTAATAAAAGTTACAAACACAAAGAAAATGCACTACACTTGATAAATAGGGGGGTTATCACAAGTCCTGTTGTTATTTGAGTACCTCGCCATTAATTGATTTCGAAATTCCCAGTAGAGTCTCCAATTTCGGTTTGTGTTTCTTTGCTTCGGTTCGTAATTAGCACTACCACCAATTTGATACACAAACGGCAAATCTAACACTTTAAAAGTCCAACCAGCCATGTGTAACTCACAAAGTAGGCTTAGTCGGTCAAAACTAAAACCCTTAAATTTTTCATTGTGCAAAGGGGTGGTTTTACGCATTGATATAAATATGGGTTCATAATCAGGGGCCCAAGTAACTTCATATGCAGGTTCAAGGTTACGTTTTTGTTCCAAAGTGAGCCACTTGTTATAATTAGTGTAATTTTGAGAAACGCCGTTTACTGAAAATAATGGTTGCGCAATATTCTCTTTTAACAAAGTCAATAAGGACGCTTTATCAATAAACGAAGGATGTACATTAGAATAAAAATAGGAATACTGAATTTCAAAAGTTGGTAATACTAATGCAGTAGTTTCCAAACTTTTTAAAGAACTTGCACTTTCTGAAACGAACTGATTAAATAATTCACTTAAATTTTTACTAGGCATCATATTAATATCTAAATGAAGAACGAAATTCGTTATTGCACCGTCATAAGCAACATTGCGGAGGAAATTGCCAGGATAGAGATCGTCATCACTCTTCTGGTATAAATTCATAACTAGTTTTTCAAATTTCGAGCAAAATGTCACAGGATCATCGTATAATAGTGGAAAATCAATATCCTTTGATAAACGACTGCTTTTTAAATCACCGTGATCGACAGGCTGGACAACGTGATATGAAATGCGTTGCGAGTCATTATAATTGCAAATCGTAAAAGCTTTTAAAATAAATACAAAGTCATCTAATGAATCGACAAATAAAGCAATTGATACAGGGCCGTCCCAATTTTTTAGTAATAAAGGTAAATAAGAAATATAGCGCAACGGGCAGTGCGTGATTATTGTTAGTTGGTCCTTAACTGCCTTTTTATGATAAGTATTTCGATAAATGAAATATTTTCCAGTACTGTCGATCCATAAGTTATCAAATTTCACCATTCTTTCAATTTGTGCCATTTTCACTTCGAGAGAAGACGCCAATACCATGTTCTTATATTGTGCCTCAATAGACCAACTGTATAAAGTTAATATGACGCTGGCAAGGGATAATGCGGTTGCACTAAGACAGAAACAGTTTTTTCGTATTTGGTTTCCATTAATCAATCTTGGCATCATCGCGTAATTCGGTCCAAGTGTTTATAAACATGTACCTAGCATGAAAATATAGAAGATTGTAAATAGCAAAAACGTCAAGACCAATTAGAGACCAAAGCAATTTTGCAAACTAAAAAAAAACTATAATTCCGCAATAAAGGACCTTTTGTCGTGATCTACTGGACTTAAGAGATTTGCGAGTGGGGGTCATGGTTTGGCTAATGGCTAGGGGTAGGTTAGAGCAAGAATTCGAGTCAAGTATTTCAACGCGAGTCAGTCACGCACTTGCAATTCTGGCAGCATTATATCAGCCGGCTGAAAAGCATGCTTATCTAGAAAGCATACTCGCAGAAAATCCAAATACGTCGAAATTAGTTCTTTGATTACCAGTAGCATTTTCGCTGCATTCAACATCAATGGCAAGTGAATAAAACAAACAAACTTAACATACGAGTATATGCAGCATTACAGTGTTTAACACTTCGTCAAACTTCTATCATTCAACGAATATGAGAAATTAAATTCCCGTCAACTCCTACGCAGAATCAAATGAACTTTAAGCACCAATAATGTTAAACAGCTGCACCCTTAAGTACTTTAGATTCAAATATTAAGCCACACCTCTTCATAATTTCGAGATAGCACTTTCTGTACGTCTGCTTAGTGCTTATTCCCATGCGAACAACTACGGCACACAGCTTTGATTATACTAACCTTGAAAATATAATCATTAAATGACGAAACCAAACTAATTGCGATTGATGACAAAGCATTGATCGGTAAGCAGTGACGTAATCAAACGGTGACGCAACAACCAATACAGAAGAACTATGCCAGAAGGAATAAATAGAAGAAAACAGTATATCCAGCACCTATCAATAAACTGAACTGAAAATTCAACAGTAATTGAGGAAGACGACAAAGTGAGCTTGCGCTCTTCGAGTCAGCAGCCACCCGTTACATATGTCAAATGCGATCGGCTTTAGCCGCGAATCGAACTCGTCGCGTAGAATCTGTTACCTGCGCGCGGTACCGCTAAGCCATGTCACCGACGAATAGTCCAGTATCACACGCATTAGGTTAAGGTTATCGCAGTAAGTTTAAAATGAGTATAAGATATCCCGTAAGCATGTTAAAGGTAGAAATTGCATTGTCTAGGTACTTCAATTATAAAGTTATGCGGCTTTGCCTAATTCAAATTAATTAGATAAAACCATAAGTACATACTAAAAAAGTTGTAAAACATAGTACCAACAAGCTCTCTGCAGAATAACTTAAAAGATAGATACAGTAAAACACTGTAGTACCTTAAAACGCAATTACCTGAATGTATTTTCGAACAAGAAACACTGTGTGTAAAGTATATATTTTGACTGGTTTCTTTAACGAACTATTCGTCAACAAATATCTAAAAAAGCAGCAAAATTAAAACTACACAAATCAGCAGCAGTATAACAATTCTGTAGTGAATTTTTGACAACTTGCATCAGTTTAAGAACATTCGCTATGTAGAACACTCACAATCAATATCAACTTGTAGTCCGCTGATTTGGTAATTTCAGTTATTCAGCATTGGTGAATCATGCTTATGCAATAACCAAAAAAGTTTACCTTGCGCCTTTGAATGCAGCAATATGGTTCAAATGACAGCTTACTCCTTGTCTGTCAAAGGTAAAGATAGTTTTTGCATCAAGTTTGCTTATATAAGATTTTACTGCCTCAGCTACTAATTTCCCAGGCCACAATTCGTTTGGATTGTCTTCAAAATCATCCAAACAAAAAATATCTTCCTCAGCAACCCCGAGATTTTTACAGCTGCCAACCAATTCTTCAACACGTTCTTTGGCTAATCCATAAAAATTACCTGATGACAAATGTGAAAACATTTCACAAACAAAGGCTTTTATAAAGAAAGCCGCATTTATTGCATTCTACAACTTCTGTACAATTGCAACACAGTGGTAAAATGCAATAAATTCAAAAAAGTGCCAGCTTCCTTTACAACTGAAACATTACTGTACATAATTCAAAGCAGCTGCTACAAAAAACACTATACATGTAACGATGTGCTTTAAAAGAAATTTGGTTTAGGAGCAAACTTAGAGGTCAAATACAAAAGCTCAATAACAAATGGCAATGTTGTGCATTAGCATCTATGTTCATAATAATGCATCAAATTTACTGCACGATGTAGTACAAGGGGCATTTATCATCGAGCTGAAGCTGCAAAACACATGCAAAAACCATCCACCTTATAATACTGAACTACTCCATTTTGGTCTACGCTGTAAAGTTTTCTTTTGTTTGTAAATATAAAAAGACCCAAGTGTAGGAAGCTCTGTTGGCCAAAAACATATTCGTCTAAGTGCTTAGCATTAACAAACAAAAATACATTAAGCATTCACTTTTGTGCTGGTAATAATTTCTGCTGAAATTTTAGTTTAAGTGGTAAATGTTTACTTGAAAACGAGGCTGAGCTGTAACAAACACATACAAGGATTGAAAAGCCACACATCTTGCCACTTTAATAAAATACCGTAATACTTAAGTAAACAATGAGAATGAAAGATGAATAATAAATGATAAACATAAGTGCAGACAAAAATAATCTAAAATTTTTAAAATTAAGCACATAAAACCATAATTTCTTTTCACAAAAAACGTACTAAAATATCCCATATTAACAGACACTTAGGAAATACAATGTAATAATAGTTGATGAAAACATACCAGTAGATAAGCACAAAATAAATACTTGAACTTCTTTTTTTTTTAAATAAATGATGGTTGGTGAAAAAAACAAACATTCATCATCAGGATGGCTTACCACAAATAACACTCTGTCGCCCTGAAAACATTATAATCTTGAGCAGCATGTTTTTAGGCTACTGATAAATTGATTTCTGAATTCTTCACTTTTATCCTCCTATCACAAGAAAGCAACCAAGGCGCAATGAATAGGGTAAAAATCCACACTTGCTAAGGAGTTGCCTTCACTGCAAGCCAAAAAGCCTTTCAGTTGTAAAGTTGCAACATTTCAGAGCATTTCAATCAATACCGTACTGTTTAAAAGCAAGCTTTTAAGGAAGATTAAAGCAATAGTTTCTCTTGAAGCTGGATGCTTAAACAACAAAGATTCAGGCGAAATCATCATCATGTAGTCTACTAAACCATACCAATACAAATCAATCTAAATAAGCACACAACATTACTTAATAATAAATAACTCAGGCTATTTTCAAATTATATTGAACCGAAAATTCAACAGTAATTGAGGGAGACTGCGAAGTGAGCTTGCGCTCTTCGAGTCAGCAGCCACCCGTTAAATATGTCAAATGCGATTGGCTCCAGACGCAAATAGAACCCGTGACGTAGGATCTGTCACCTGTGCGCGGTACCGCCAGGCCATGTCGCTGACAATCCATAAAAATTAATAAATGCAATCACACATACCGGCATGTAACTGGAAGGTCAAAACAAAGTTCACTATTGAAATTAGAACGCTCTAGCAACAAAGTGAGAGTTTTTTGGTGAATACCAGTATTGCCTTTCAATCAGCAGATTGTCAGGACATTCATCGACCGAAAATATTAAATCAAAACCTAGTCTTGCTGCTAGTGTGATATGCAGCTGAGTATCAGTATTAAACTGCTAAAAATGAACTTACTTTCTTTAAATTAAACCTTGCAAATGCTTCCTGACTTTGATTGTGATGTTTGATTAAATACAAAGTAAATGATAATAAAATAAAGCAAAATAAAATAACGTAAAGCATTCCACTGAAAAATAGGTACCGTACCCAGGATCAGAACTGCATAAGTTCATAAGATTTGAAACCAATACCAGAACAATTGCTTTTTACCACTGGTAGTGATTTGCCTGCAAAATTTAATACTTGTAATGCAGGCATTCCCAGACAGTGTAGTCACACATTAGATTACCCTGGTACCGCTAACTATGAAAATGCTCTTCAGCTATTAACATATAGCTTCAGGTCAGATCTATTCAGGTGTTGCAACTTGCGACCATGCCTACCAATTTCCTCATCTTCAAGTTTCATTCTCACCAGCATGTTACAATGCTAATCGTTTTGTTGCTTCTTCCCTTTTCTGTGTTTGTTTGAATTTAAAATCCTATATATCTCATAATATCTGTATTGCTGTGATCTATTTATTTTGACAGTGCAGATTGCAGAAGTAAAAGACACTGCCGGTACTACTTCTTCATAACAGTGTGCAACAAGAATTTGGCTTGGAATGAGAAAGCTATGAAGTTGTGTAGGCCTGCTCTTTGTTACTCTATTCATGATTCCGACGACGCATCACAATGGGCTGTGACGTCACAATGCAGGTATAATCGGCTGAAAATGCATTGGTTTAGATAGGACTTTTTGACAAAAACGCGTGAAACAACGCCTAGATAAATTTTTTTGGAAAAAAAATCAAATGGGGTGAAGACGGAAGTATTGAGGAATATTACAGATGTGAATGAACAGCGAAAATTTACGTTTAGGGAAAGAAAAAAGTCATTCAATTGCTTTGGATTAGCAGCAAGTACAATGTCACAGAGCGACTTCGCCGTTGGCGTGCGCTGTTGCTGCAGTCGCGCGGACGGTCGCTGTCCGTATTTTCATTATGCACGTATTTTGAAGGTCCAAGCAAGTGAAACATAAGAAAAAATAAATCGCCCTTCCTAACGAAATATTGTTCAAATCCAAGATTAGTTATACGCGCAAGAGGAATCCCCCAATAGCACGCTTACAATAAGCGTTCCGGCAATAAGCATTTTTCGCGAAAATTACAGCGTCATTATCATCAGGTAGCCCATTGACTTAAAATCAGAAGTCCCTGGGTAGCCTACTTCAAAACACATTATCGGAGTGCATGGAGGACGGAGCATCCCAGCTGCTGAAACAGGCACGTAAAACAATTTTGCTTCCCCCCTCGCCTCTCGGCCTCTTTAGTTTTTCGCTAGTCTGGTCTTCCTTGATTGTCGGAAGGCTATTACGATTTTTTTTTGCACTTTAGTTATTGTCAGTTCGGTTGTTTATATTATAAAAAATTTTCAACTAGGCCTACTTTTTTTTGCTGTGGAACTAGTACCTTACCGTTGTAGTTAATGCTGGATACGTCATTTAAGATTTAAGATTACTATCTTACTTTAACTATAACCAAAGTCTCGTCAGCCTTGCTACGCACAGCCAATCCAGGCTAAACTCATTCCAGACTGTAAAGACTCTTTTCTTTTTTTTTTTTTTTTTGCATTGCTTTACCTGTACATCTCGACTTCATCTCTTTTCTAGGTTGTGCCCTATTATTGGCAGGCGACTGGCCCCAAACAACGATACCCAATGAAAGAACCTATAACCACTAACCCACAACTACTGTAAGTTACCGGTAGCCTAACTAGCCCACATCACTAGAAGCCCCCATGGCAACCCACTCCTTTGCAGCTGCATAGGGCACAACCTAGAAAAGGGCACAATAATAGGGCACAACCTAGAAAAGAGATGAAGTCGAGATGTACAGGTAAAGCAATGCAAAAAAAAAAAAAAAAAGAAAAGAGTCTTTACAGTCTGGAATGAGTTTAGCCTGGATTGGCTGTGCGTAGCAAATCAAATCAAATCAAACAAGTTTATTTTATGCGAACACGAAAGGTGCCAACAGGTAAAACAAACAAAAAAAATAACAACATAAACAAAGCTTATTCTAGCATAATAATTAAAAAATTTCGTTTATTAACCACAAGTATTAATAGACCTACATAGTTGGCAAATACGCAAAGGAGAGTCGCGAAGGGACCGGTTAGGTCTTCGAGTCAAGCGACCACCTATTGATAATTCAGTATGATTTTATGTAAATCAGAAGGGCTGATTAGTTTTAATCAAAAGGAGGAAATAAAGAGATGACAAAAATTAGGGTTAAATGAACAGGAAAATTACAGTAGTACTGCATACATGTAAATATAAATTAAGATGTCAGCAAATGTGCAGTGTTACTCAATTTGACATAATTAATTTCCAAAGAGCGATAGATGATCAAAAGACTAAATCAGAATGTTGTATGTAATATAAATATTTAATTATTGCAAAGGCCAATTACGAATTGCTGAAGGAAATTTATGAACTTGAGTTTAGCAACATAGCTTTATATTTTAAAAGGAATTGTTTATGACTAAGTTTTCTAAGATTTTCAGGAATATCGTTCCAAAGTTTGGCACCTTTAAATTTAATAGTGCGTAACAGCAAGGAGGTAAAAAACTGTGGAAGAAAGTATTGGTTGGATTTAGCAGCATTTCTGGTATGGCAAGAGTGGATGGAAGAGACTAAAGTGAAATAGTTATTGAAGGACGAAGGGAGACATTTTAGATAATATTTATGCATAAACTTAGCCAAAGCATACAGAATAAGCTTGTCAAGGCTTAAAATATTAAGTTTAACGTAAAGAGGAGAGGCATGTTCGTACCAGTCGGCTCCTGCAAGCACGCGGATAGCCTTCGATTGAATACTGCGCAGTTTAAGAAGATTTGATTTAGGCGTAGCGCTCCAGATAATTAACCCGAAATTAAGGTGGGAGTGAATAAAAGCGTAGTAAAGCTTTTTTAGTATATCTTTGGGCAAAAAAGATTTGGTTTTGAAAAGGATTCCTAGAGAGCGAGATAATTTGGATTCTAGCAAGGCAATGTGCTGTTTAAATTGTAATTTATTGTCTAAAACAATGCCTAGATACTTAACGGAATTAACTACCTTAACCGGAGAATGATTATATGATATGTTGAGAATAGGAGGATCGATTTTAGCATTAGGAGATATTATCAAGGCATACGACTTTGAAGGGTTAACTGTAAGTTTGTTGGCATTGATCCACATTGATAAGTTAGTCATTTCACGATTTAGCGTCTGCTCTAACACGGTGGCTGAGGGAGCATTAGCAATAATGCACGTATCGTCCGCAAAGAGCCTGGGAGTGGTGTTGATAGAGTTGGTTAGATCGTTAATGTATAAGAGAAATAATAATGGCCCTAACACTGAGCCCTGTGGAACTCCATATTCAATGCGTAGTGTAGATGAGTTAATGCCCTGAAGGGAAACGTACTGTTGCCTATTGGAGAGATAAGATGAAAACAAATTGAAAGCTTTACCACGGATACCATAATGTTCCAGTTTCTGTAGTAAAATGTCATGAGTGACAGAATCAAATGCTTTTTTTAAATCAAGCATTATAAGGCCAGTAAATTGACCGTCATTAATACTATCATAACATGAAGATACTATATCAACAACCGCGTGCTCTGGGGAAAATTTAGAACGAAAACCATATTGAGTGGTAGACAAGATGTTGTGCTTTTCGATAAAGGATTGGACTCGGTTGTAAAGTAATCTCTCAAACACTTTTGCTATTACTGGAAGGAGTGAGATAGGGCGATAATTATTTATATCAGTCTTGTCGCCTGATTTGAAGATAGGAACCACTTTGGACATTTTTAGAGAATCCGGAAAAATACCACATTCAACACAGAAATTGAAGAAGATTGTAAGAGGGTAAATAAGAATATTTGATCCCAATTTCAGAAAAAAGGAAGAAATGTTATCAGGTCCGCAGGAGGAACTACTTTGTAGCGATGAAATAATTCTCAATATTTCTTGAGGATAGGAAGGAGCTAAAAATATAGAATCTGTTACTCTATTGTGTAGGTAGTATGAAGGTTTTATGCTACTGGGAGTTGCAGTAACTTGAACAGCAAGCGATTGCCCTATATTACAGAAAAAATTGTTGAAACTTTGAGCGATATCAGCGGGTTGATCAAAAGAAGTCCCATTAATTTTGAGAATTTTGGGGGCAGAGTTTCCAGCAGATCGCTTCGAAGGCAATACATTATTCAAAGTTTTCCAAAGCAGACGAGGGTTGTCAGCAGAGGAACGAAATTCATTTTCATAATGAAGTTTTTTGGCAACAGTTTTTAGTTTGGTGAGTTTGTTGGTATATTTTTTATAAAACATTTTTTGTTCAACAGTGCCATGAATGTAATGAGACTTGTGCATATTTTGTTTACTCCGAATAGAAGTTAAAATACCTCGAGTTAACCATGGTTTACTTAAAACCTTTTGTTGTTTTCTAGAGGCCAATTTTATAGGAGCGTGAAAATCAATGGTGGAAGTTATTAACTGTAAAAACTGGTCAAAAATTTGGTTGAAGTTATTTTCATTTAAGTTTTGGATATCAAAGTCATTGACTTGAGAGTTCAAGTCGTGTAGAAAACGTTCGGAGTCAAAATTTTTCATTGATCTATAAAAGGATTTAACAGAGCGTTTGCATTTAGGTATATTTTTTAATATACAAAAAACAGGATAATGATCGGTGAAATCGCTCTCAATTATCCCAGGTAAAATCGGGTTGGAATGACAGTTAGTGATGATGTGGTCAATGATCGTGGACGAGTAAGGAGTAATCCGAGTAGGTTTAGTAATCATAGGGTAATTAGCACTACTTAACAGCATGTCCAGATAATTTTGAGCATCGGTGGAGCGGTTGATCGGAGAAATGTTAATATTAAAATCACCAACGAGAAAAAGATTTGCATTAGACAAGTTGAGTTCGAGCAATTTGTTATTTAGTTCTTGAATAAATAACTGAGTGTCTGAGGAAGGATGACGATAAATAGTAGCTATGACAGTTTTTTTGGTAGTTTGGTTGCAATTAATAGACACCCAAATATCTTCACAGCCCGCATTTATCACATTTTTGGCAATTACACTAAAGCCAATAGTACTGGACACGTAAACCCCAACGCCACCAGCTGAACTAAACGAGTTAGCAAAAACAAACTCATAGCCTGGAATGGAGATATTTACAAAAGAAGCATTTTTTAGACGAGTTTCCGTGATGCAAATTACGTCAGGAGGAACAGAAAATTGCGATAGAAAATGAGAAAGATCATCAAAATTTTTCGTTAAAGACCGAATATTAACATGTACGATTAAAAGATCGTTGGAGGAAGGAGTTCGGTTAGGGATAGATTGAGGGTTGTTGTAATATACGCAAGGGTTGATATTAGTAAGCAAAGAGTCTAAAGACTGATCAACTATTTCATCGTTGCCAAATAAGTTAGGGTTGGAATTACTGGAATGCGTTTGAGTGGACATCAAAAACATACTCAATTCGCCAGCACAATGAAGATTCAACATTTTGGCCAAAAAGACAAATACTGGAAATGAAGCTACAAATAATAGTAAATAACGATATGCCTACGCAGCGCAAAATGTTATGCTATTAGATCTAAGTCAAGAGCTGATTTTATATTGATAGTGTCGGAATCTTCAGATTTTCGGACAAATATTGATCCATTGGAAGTCCAGATAAATTTGAAATCCGCAGCTTTCATCTTCTGCTTGGCCAGCCAAAATAGCTTTTTACGCTGTTGTGTTAAATTTTCATTAATAAATAATCGTTCAGTTCCTTTAACAGAGAATTTTTCCAAGTCAAGATTTCGTGCAAGTTTCCGGTTTGCGAAAATTTTGTTGCGAATATCCCTTCCCACGAAGCGAACAATAATAGGGGCATGGAATTTTATAGGTTTACGGTTGTTGTCGTCAGAAGATGAACGTGAACGCACTGGTAATCGATGCGAAGTTGATATGTCATCAGGCTTCACATCCACCTCTATCAGCTTAGCAATCTCAGTTACAATTTCATTGGTATTTTCTCCTTCCGTATATGGAACTCCGACTATCTCCAGATTTTGCCGTCGACCGTATTGTTCGATGGCATCCACCTTTTCATCAGCTTTCACATTTTTTTCTTCAATTTTGCTAGCCTGGTCTTGTAGGACTAGTATCTGCTTTTCCTGTTCTTTGTTTTTTTTTTGTAGCTTCTTATAATCAGTCTGTAAATCTTCATATTTGCTTGAAATGAAGTCTTGGCTACTTTTAACTACTTCAAGTTCTTTCTTTAATTTGCTGATTTCTTCCTTGTACTCATTTTGCCAAGAACTGACGGCTTTTTCAATTAATATTTGAATTTTTTCGTCAAGGTCAGTCTTCACATTACTGGTAGGCTTATTGCTGTTTTTACCAGGCATTATTGTCAAGTGACGTAATAATTATAATGGTGGATATCTTGTATGTGAACTTCTTGAGTAGCTGCCTGCCTAGTAAGCTTGCAAAACGGTTAAAATCTTCGGAAAATCTGCTTCAGTAAATAAATATTTTAGCTTCTTAACAGTTCGTTCAAATTTGGGTTACCTTTGCTGAAGAAGTTATGTGGTTTTTAGCTGCCAATAATTATTTTTTCGATTCTTTTAAACTGACTTTTTAGCAGAGCTCCAAAAACGCGTCCGACTGTCACGAATGCAAAGACTTTGGTTATAGTCGAAACATTAATTTGTCCCTTGCAAATTTCGCATCTATCTTACTTTAAATTGCTTCATAGCAGCATAAATGAGAAAAATGCAGTTCAATGAAAACACAACGGAAAAGTCGGACTACCGATATTGTTGCATCACATTGCAATGAAAGTTTCTCGAGGTTGAATAAGAAAGTTAAACAGAACAGATAAAACATAGTAGCTATTTTGTTTTATATTTAGTAGCTATATTTATTTTGTTTTGGTTTAGCTTTTTGTACCGGTTTATCAAATCTTTATTATATTTTTGAGAATACGCCGAAGCGTATAATGAGTTGGGGGCCTATCTTCACTACTTTGCGTAGGGAGAACACAGAAAGAATGTCACAGCGGTGGTGAGCCGTTGGCAACGCTGTGTCCGATTCTACCGGCCCTGAAATCTTACCCCACACCTCCCGCCAGGGCCGTATTAAGGTCTAGGGGGGCCCCGGGGCTATTTTTCCGGGAGGCCCCCATGCTTTATGCAGACCTGATTTTGACGTTCAAATCGAACTTTTTTAGAGGACGCCATTTGACGATTTTTTCTAGGGTGGCACACCCATGTAAGCAGCTGTCTTAAGAGGCACGATTTACAAAATAGGCCCCTTGCTTTGCTTTTTGATGCTCTCAAATACACCAACATACGTAGGCAGCAAATTGAAACCTAAAAGATGTTTTTCGCAAAACTCGAATTTGAAAATTTAAAGTTTTTGAACTGAAAAAAATTAAATTTCGCTGAACTTGGTCGAAAATAACACTGATAAGCTTAAAAAAATCAACAATCCTGACTAGTAAAGATCCACTAGCGTAGCCAGGATTTGCAATGAGGGGGGGGGTTGAGAATGACATCCCATTTGACCATACGTTGTATACAGAAGCGGATCCACAAAGTTTTGGTGGGGTAGATGTATTTTTGAATCAGCTTGAATGTTAGCCAAATGCAAAAACGTTTGCACTCGGAAACGGGCGTAGGCCTAAATAAGATTTTTGAAAATGTTTTCATGTCAGGGGCGTATACAGAAATTTTTTCAGGGCGTGGGCACCAATTTTCGTCACTTTTCAAGCGTAGTTTTTTTCGACAGATTTAATTTAAGCAACTTATCCTAAGTAACAAAAACGACTCTAGGGGGGTCCGGGGGCATGCTCTACCGGAAAATTTTTGAAAATTTGCATACTGCAATGGCCATTTTAGTGCTTTTTGAACAATTTTTAGGGAAAGTTTGTCATATTTTTGGCCCCTAACTTAGAGTGCTTCACCAAATATGATGCATTTTGTTGGCACAGTTTCGATTATGTGTGCTTAAGGCGACTAAGGCATATTATTATGAGAAGGTTCGAATTTATGGAAAAATTTTATTCATCCAAAACATTGTTGAAAATGACTGGTGGGGAATGCATACGCAGCATACCCCACACCCCCCCTGGATTCGCCCCTGGTTGTATAATAACAAAAGATGGCCTCAAATTTTAAGAAATATGTTTTAAACCAGAAATAGCGAAGGCAGTTAAGGCACGATTGTTGTAAGGAAGTCAAAGGAATGCTTAATTTCTGGTGAAAGTGGTAAAACGATATTCAAATGTTAGCAATTTAGTTATTTAGCCCTGTCAATAAAATTGCTTCATTGCTTCAATAAGCATAACGGCAAAGAACATAATTCAGGAAACAACGCTACGTAATTCTTGTTATTACCGCAATTACAAAACCAGGTTATCAATGACAAAGCATCGAGCACTTCGAAATAAATATCAGAAAAAGAAGTAAGTATGACGTCATTTGAGGCTCAATGGAGGAGGGGGTTGTAACCCCCAATCCTCGTCTCCCCCCGTGCCTACGGCAGTGTAAATATCTAATGAACTCGAACTTGACTACGCTAAAAATTGATCAAGTTTGCCGTCCCGCTAGGCCGCTACGACTGCTCTGTGCTTATCGTCTCCAGTGGTGTAAAAAGTAGTCCAGAAATCTACTTAAGTAAAAGTATTGTTACTGATGGTGGAAGCTACTTGAAGTAGAGTAGAAAGTAGGGGATGTAAAAAGTAACCAAGTAAAAGTAAAAAGTAGGCCTACCAGCAACTTGAAGCTACTTAAGTAGTAAAAAGTAGCGTTTGCATAACCAAGGCCATAAGGCTGAGCTTTGACAAACGATAATTTGATCACTTCCAAACTTAACATATATTTTGCCGATGCTTAAGTATATTTAGGATAATTAGCACATTTATTTAACGAAAATAAAGAAGGTTAGAATTTTTATTAAATATTTTGATAACCGATTCCAAACAAAAACTTTTTTTTGGAGGGGATGAGAGAAATATGAAAAAAAAATTAAGTAAGCAAAAACCCCTTTTTAAAATAAGTAAATTTCAAGCTGCACAAAATAAGCTTTTAAGTGAGCCATCGAACCATTAATGTCAAATTTTGGGTCAGGGACAAAAATGATAAATCAATTTAAAACACGTTAAGCATGACTGATTTTTTAGATGGTGAGCCACAAAAATTCTTCTTGAGCCTATTTTCAAGCATAAATATCCAGATCAATGGCTGAAATATCAACGTTTATGCTTATTATGTGATATTCTATAACATTAATTTACGCAATACCAATTAAAGCTTAAAATATACCAGCTTGAAGTTGCACCTCTTTTTTCAAAAATTCAGTCATGGTTCATTGAACACAAAACAACCATTTTTAATTACAGTATAACCTGGTATAACTTTGCGAATGGTTGTCCGATTGAACTCAAGTTTCAACCAAAATATTTTAAAAAGAATGAATTTTCATTTAAGTTCAAGAAATCCTTGCAGATAAACACCTTGTTGACTTGATCTGGCGCAGTTGACATGGAATGACCCAGCGGCTCAATCAGAAACAAAATATAAAACTGGCCCGTCAGCGAACCACTGAAAAGACCGGTTAACGGCTCGTTAGCGGGTCTTCTAGCGGCCCATGCTTTCTCTACGGCACACCTCTGTTTCGGACTCAACTCGGAGTGGATTTTTATTTCAAAAAGTCGGATTGGAATGGAGTTGAAAACATTAGGGTCCGTGTATCTGGCTATGCTTCAATGCCTTCAACTTCATGTTTGTGTTCTGCAAACTGCAATGCCAGCTTGCGCCATGCCATGGTTTTGTTTGCATAGCTATGACTATAAGTGTGGACTAAACCTTCGGATAGTTTTTTTTTGAGAATCCTGGTTGATTTCAGTCTCTGGAACAGTTTCGTTTGACATTTGAACTTGTCAGGTTGTAAGCCTGTGAATGGGTAATGTCTAGTATCAGCCACCAGGTGCGGTTAGGGTTAGGTTTGGTTAGGGTTAAATTTAGTCAGGGTTAGGTTTAATTAGAGTTGGATTTGGTTAGGGTCACGTTATAAATTAGGTTAAGGTCATAAGTTAGGTTAAGGTTGGCAAACAAAAAAAGCGTGTGGGCTGATACAAGACATTACCCCCAATTGGTACCGGTACCACATTGATAGCTCTTATAACAACTGTTAAAGTAATTACCGGTACTAGAGTTCTTTTATAACATTACATCGTTGTAATTATAGTAACTATGATATTTCCACAGTGCATCAATACGGTATATAAGAGAATGGTAAAATGGGTAAATTGAACTGCTTAGGGTCTGCAAATTACTGTACAGAGCATTTTTTGTGCTGTCAGCTATATACTGGTACTAATCCCAATTTCTTGACAGTTCAACACACAGCAACATAGTAGTATCCTTCTCAAGTCATGATTAGGTGTATGGCATAGCAGTTGCGTAACACTAAAAGAACGAAACGCTTCAATTGACGCATTTTTTAACTTTGCGGCTTTGCAACTTTGAAACCGTTTGGATTATAACGCTCATATCCCCTGACTTTTTCTCATTTGGCCATGACTACATGCCCCAAAATTTTTATATTTCTATTTTATCAGTGAAACGAAATGGAATGGCAACTACCTAGAAAGATGGCGTGCGTCAATTGACGCAGTACTGTTTTATTATTGAAAACCTATTATAAACAATCTAACAATTTTCTTCAGCAGTATAAATTGGAAAACAAAAGAATAACAGCCGCTGTCTGCATTCAGAAGCGTGAAAAAACTCCCTACCTTTGACGTAACAAAGCAGTGAGAGATAGGCCTCCTTACAATAACTTCAACGCAACTAACTGTGACTGCAGTACAGAGCAGAAGTTGGTTAGTTACTGCACAAGATATGTTCAGTAGCCTACTTTATGAAAAAATTTGTTCGTACTTTCATTTTTCAATTGTTTTTAGAAATTGCAGTATTTTCTAAAAGCATACCGGTAAATTGCCAGAAATGCCTAGACAGAGAACTGCAGCAAGGCGTGAGCTAGATATTTTGCAAAATGTATCAATTGACTGCTCAGATGATGATGGCTTCTCTGATACTGAAATCGACCCAGTTATAAACGCAGCAGTGGCCTGTGCAATGGTGGTAGAATCTGACGATAGCATAACTGAAGAGTCAGACAGCGATGATGAATTTGATGGCCAAGTTACAAATTCAGTTCTGCAAGATGGGTCAGGCCTGATTCAAGGTAGTGATGGATCAAGATGGCAAAAAATTGCTGCGTCATCTACTGCTCAGGGCCGCTTATAGTCTCAAAATATCTTGCGATTTCAGCCTGGACCTACATCATATTCAACAAGCCGTGTTGCTACTGACAGCCCAGTTTCATCATTTCGAATACTGTTTGATGAACCAATGTTGAGAAACATAAAAAAATGCACAGTTGAAGAAGGACGAAGACGAATTGAAGACCTGACTTGGGATGTGACCTTGCATGAATTGGGGTAGAACTAAACACCGTATGGGCACCGTATGGGACCGTATGGACCCTTATGAAACCATATGGACACTTATGAAACCGTATGGGCACTTATGGGACCGTATGGGCACTTATGAAACCGTATGGGCACTTATTGGATCGTATGGGCACTTATGGGACCGTATGGGCACTTATGAAACCGTATGGGCACTTATTGGACCGTATGGGCACTTATGGGACCGTAAAGGCACCGTATGAGACCGTGTGGGCTCTTATTGAACCGTATGGGCACTTATGAAACCGTATGTGTAAGGGTTAGGGATAGGGTTAGGGTGCCCATACGGTCATACGGTCCCATACGGTCAGGGTTAGGGTTAGGGTGCCCATACGGTCATACGGTCCCATACGGTGTTTAGTTCGACCCCATGAGTTGGATTAATTTATTGGGTTGGTGATTGCTCGTGGCGTGATTAGAGGACGCAACTTTCCTTTGAAGAAATTTTGGGGAAAGTCGTAGGGTTGTCAAATGTTTTCGCAAACCATGTCAAGAGACAGATTTGCTGAAATTATGAGGTTTCTTCGTTTTGATCTGAAGATGAAGAGACGTAGAAATCTTTTGCAGGATAAATTTGCTCTCGCTTTGCAGCTGTGGAACAGCTTCATATCAAACTGCCAGAAAGCATTTATTCCACAATGGGCCATCACAGTGGATAAACAACTGTTGCCATGCAAGGCACGTTGAAAATTCATCCAGTATATGGCCAATAAGCCTGACAAGTTTGGCCTAAAGTTTTGGCTTGCAGTTGATGTCGAAAACAAATACTTATTCAACGGCTTTCCTTACGTTGGAAAAGATGATACAAGGAGCAGTGCCGTGTCTGTGCCCACAGATGTTGTGCTGAAACTCATGGCTTCGCTTTTTCAGTGAGGTTATAATGTCACATGTGATAACTATTTTACCTCACTAGGTCTTGCTTTGAAACTGGCAGAGAAAAAGTGCAGTCTTGGGACTTTGCGCCAGAATAGAAGAGAAGTCCCGGAGGAGTGCAAGAAAAAGAAGGAATTGCATGAAACCGAAGTATTTAGGTATGGTGGGCAAACGGCAATCACACTATCATCATACCAAGGTAAAGTGGCAAAAAACGTGGCGGTTTTGAACAGTTTGCATCCGGATATCGCAGTTTCAAGCAACGAAAACGCAAAAAAGAAACCTGATTCAGTATTGTTCTACAATAAAACAAAAGTGGGTGTGGACGTTTTGGACCAAATGGCAAGGCTGTACTCGATAAAAGCAGCAAATAGGCGGTGGCCTATGCATGTATTTTATAATGTAATCGTCATGACTCTTGTCAACAGTTGGATTATTTACGAGCAGGTCTGCCAAAGCAGTATCAGCCGTAGAAAATTTATACAAAAGGTTGCAGAAGAGCTGACTGGAATTTTTGGAAGTGCAGCAGCAATGCCTCGCAAACGGCGTGCAGAAGAAATTTATGGTCCGAGAAATAGAAGTGCCACTTCAATTGTGAAACGTCGTCTAACCTGCTCAACTTCAAAGTGCAGAAATCAGACTACTGACCTCTGCCAAGAATGTAGCAATCCAGTTTGTGGGAAATGTGCTTCAAAAAAGTGCATATTATGTGAATAAAAACAGTTTTGTGTTGGAGAAAAATGACTAAACATTCGCTGGTTATCAAAAACGAACTCTTGTGTTTGAGTGTAATTGCATTAATTCGATAAAACATCATAACTATGTTGTGATTGAAAAAAGTTTTTAAATAATAAGAGAGCTTTTTACTTGCGAAATATGATACTTTTGCAGTTTTCTAAAAATTTGCGTCAATGGACGCTCCCCGTCTTTCTAGGTAGGTAAAAACTGCCATCCTCCTAGTGTTAAGCAGCCGCGATATGCTTTCAGCTGCTTGACTCGACTTTAAACAGTCGCTTTGCAGTTTCCCTTGAGATTTCAGTTTCATATTGTGTTCTTCTATTATCTGACAGTACTGCGTTTTTTGGTTTTGTCTTTTTTTACTTTAATACTGCTCCTGGTGTAACTGTGTAACAACACTGAAATAAATAAGCTACAGTATGTTGCAATTACATCAAAGCATAATAATGTCGAGGGCCTTAGGAAAACATTACTCAATATTGTACCGTATCTCATACACTTGACCAATAAATTTGAGACGCTGTGATTTATATTGGCAATGCCAATTCATCAGTAAAAAGTCATTGGCTGTATATTTCATAATTTAGGTTTTAGTAGTTTGCTATTTTGAGTTATAGAGTTTGCCATACTGGTGCAGATAGTGTTGTTTATCCGCAGTGCAATGTATGCTTCCAAGTGAGCCAATGATGTTAAAGTTGTCTAGCTGAAGGCATCATTATAATGGTCCTTACTGGATTTATATTGGTTACTCTGGTTCAGTCAGTTACCTGTAACGTAGGTAAGCTTTTATGCTGCTGATATATTTTACATCGTACCGGTGCATTATAGATACCTTCGAGAAATATATATCGTTGTTTAGCTCTTATAGTGTAAGTCTTACTTAAACTGCTGTCTTATACAATTGATCCAACATTAGCAGTAACCTGCTTAGAGTGTACCGGTGGGTAGCTCATCAGTATGGGTTTCCTCATATATATAGCACCTCTGTCACTTTCTTGTGACAGGAGAAATAAAATAAAGAAAGCAATCAATTTTTGCAGGATGGATGTGCAGTGACATTCTTTCCCCAACGTCAGCTTGTAGCAATCTTCAGAGTACTGGTCAATGCAGCTCAATTAGCGTAAGACGTCTCTGCCAACAGACATGCAATTTTTGTGGTAAATCCATGTATATTTGAGCTAAAACTTAACTCGCTTAATTTGTTCTAATCATATGCTAACTAGTAAAGTGTCATCAATGTGAATAGATTTAATAAAGCATTGCAACATAATATACCAGTTGAAAAGTCAGCAGTTTGATCGAGTTTTGAACAGTTTGATCTGGTTTATATACTGCAAATTTTTATTCAAGAAATGGAGCAAAAAATATTTTCTATGTAAAAATATGTTTACTATTGGTGATTCATCATTAGGTGTCAAATTAAATATTATACCGAAGTGTGTATTAAGTGTCAGGGCCACATCCATGGCTTAGCCCTAGGGCAATACAGCCTCGAAGAAGCAGCGGCGAGCCGCTGCCAACACTGTGTCTGACTTGACTGGCCTGATATTTAAACCCTAGACCTCCCACATTGATAGGAATGTCTTAAGAACTGAGCTAGCCAGGGTTTGTGTAACGCAAAGTGCCATCCTCACTTTTTGGCATTAAGGGATTAGAAATGAAATAGAAACTAATTGATATTATTGAAATGCTGTTTTGGTCAAGTTCCTTTAAAGTGGTATTTTAACACTGAAGGAAGTTTGATGGCTTTTGTTGTTTAAACAGAAATATACGAACTTATGCTCTTTATTCTTAGACGAGACATGGACAGTGTGGTCTCTTTGGGGCGACTGCAATGCTGAAAATTGTACTTTTGTGGGAGAACGGATCCGGATCCGAGAGTGCCCCACTTTGATTCCTTGCTACGGCCCATCCATTGATCGGCAACCATGTGCTAGATTAAGCTGTAACAATGCACTGACAATGGTAGATAGATTTTGATTTTATGCTCAAGGATCATCTGGATCAGGCAAAAAGCGGTTACTGTGACTAAGACCTAGAAATATGCAAAGCTCTTTGTCTAACGCGGGATGTTGGTTGAATGATTTTTGTAATCATGATCATGATTTTAGACTAAAGCTTTACTATCACTTGAGTTTAGCAACAGCTGCGTTCTTCACCAAAACAGTTGGAGGCAGTAAGTCGGGAAGTAGAAAGAAATAGTAAATAGAAAGCATGAAAAGTTGAATTGAAACTTGAAAATGATTGAGGATTTATCCAATACTGTGTAGCACTGTTAAACCCCTCTCTCTTGTATGAAAGGAAAAACATAAATGAACCAGATGTTATAGGTACCAACTATTATGTTGAAAAACAAGCTGCAGTTTGCATCGTCTTGAACCGAAAATTAAAAGAATTGTGTCTTTTTTTGACAGTACAGATGGCCTAGTGGTAAGAGCGTCTGCCTCTGAATCTGTTGACTCAGATTTGATTCCAAGTCTGGTCAAACCAATGACTTTGACATTGGTACAACTACACAAAACTTTCCTACTCAGCGCTCAGCATTAAAGAAACAGATAAAGAACAAGCTGGCTAGTTTACTTGTGCTATTTGAAAAAGCACTTGACGGGTTTTCCGATCGAGGAGTGGTAGTCAGGCGGCCGGCAACTCCTAAGTGAGCTCGTTATAGCGCTTTGATCGCTTTCTCGTGATATGAGGATAAATATGCAACTTAATACAAAATAAATACTTTTCGAACTTACTGCATATTTGCAATAATTTTGCTTGAAATAGAATATTTTGATTCTGTTGCATTCTTTGCAGGATATTTGTGATTATCGTTTCACATTTGTGTGTCCTGGAGAAATTCCAGAATCATCTCGGGACTGTATAAGTCGCACATCTATTTGCGACGGCATAGCAGACTGCTTTGACGGAGCTGATGAAAGTAACTGTTCTTTGGGTGGTGGACCTACAGATGGTTAGTAAGTTATATTAAGATATTCTACTGAAATTACCTTTTGCTTTTAATCGCTCTTATTACGTCTGTTTTTTTGCTATGAACTTAATCAAAAATATTTTCACCGTTTTAAATATCTGACTCAAAAAAAGACAATTTTCGTTTGGGTGGATTTTGTATCACGTTTTTTTTTTCGACTGACGGTCGTAAGTCACAGAATAGTAAAACAACATTTTAGTTTTCAACAAACCACCTTCGTCACCCCAAGCTTTTGTTTCTTCGTGAAAGTCCGTTTTTGAATGCAAGACGAATTTTTGTCGTGACTCGTGGTCGTAATATGGTAAAAGTGAAGCTTGTGCGCTAGCTCTCCCCGAAAATTTATCCATTTTTCTTGACTTATTGCAAATGATGAATTCTGTTAACTATAACAAGTTAGTGGGTTGAGATGTCACTAGAAATTTGTGTAGCTTCTTTGTTCCTTTTTTAGCTTTTCAGATCGAAGTTAACAGAAATTGCCTGCAAGTAAATCAGAGTTTTGACGTGTTTTTCGTTCGGCATTGTGGCACCCCAACTGCGCCTTACTATCATCGCTTTTTGTGGAAATGGTTTGGGCACAACAATTTGATTAACGTTCAAAGTCGACGATGCCTTAGCCAAAATCCCACAACCGTGAGTATAACAATCCATTCGTTCCTAGTTTGTCTTCTATCACTACTTCGATATTTTTTGCTTCTCGTGTTACTGCACACTCGTTTTACATTTTGTGCTACGTCCTAGAGCTGGAATAAAAAGGTTTCGAATAAAATTCATCACAGATATGCCATCAGTCACGAAAGGTTTAAAAAAACTGGTCCCAGCTTGTTGATCCAACGTAACATCGGCTTGCCCTATTGCTGCATTGGAAAGTTTGCACAGAGTTGGAACGTGAAGTAGCGTCACGAGGACCTAGCATAAGATGGGGACTCACCAGAATTAAAAAGAAGTTAGTGAAAAGTCGAAGATGGGATTAGAAATGGGTGAAAGAGCATGTAGACCAACTGGATTGTTTGAGATTTTGGACTGGATTCTCTGCAAAAAGCGGTTTCGATTCTGCCAATTTTTTGAAAAAGTGACCAAGAGACTGTTTTCATTAAAAGATCGTGATACAAAGCACATTGGTATTTTTCACAAAAAATGACAGTTTTTGACCGCATGTAATGAAAATTTATTTCTTGATTAAGTTACTGTGGCCTACTCTTTCAAATGTGAAAATGTTTACTTCTTCCCGCGGAATTTGCTTTTTTCATTGCAGAACAGAATAGTGACGATGCCCTGTGATGTTGACAATCCTCATCACCAGTGGGCTTGTATTAATACTACATTAGTTGTTTTGCAAAACGTCTCCGCGCCAGTTCAAAACAGGTGATTAATTTTATGTAGATCATTTAATTTTTCTATTCTGTTTACCTAGAAATAAAAGCTGCTACCAAAACATGCAATCAAAATTATGATGTTTTGTTAAAATCACTTAGTGGTTTTGATTTAGTATAATTACCTTAAATTGAAAAAAATGTCATAATTACGTTTTTGTCCGAGTATAGTTGTGGACTGGTACAGGAAAATATGGTTTTAGCCTATGAGAAATATTCTTGTTCAAGTTTGGATGCAGATATATCAATATCGACTTGGTAAATGGTCAACTGACAACACAGCTGAATCGAGTAACAGGTTTTCAATGGATTTTGTCGGGAATCAATAAGAGTTTGTGTGATGTCAAATCCAAGTGGTCATCATGGAGTAAGCTGACTAGATTAAAATAAAGTAATGTCATAGCAACTTTAATATAACGTAATAGGCTAGTTAGCGGCCCGTGTAACGCAGTATTGATGGCCCGCATTGTAATTTTGTGCTTGTTGCATATGGTTATCTTAAAATATTCTATGTAACAATGATCTTTATGATTCTGTTAGCATTTGAAATTATTTCTCACCGTAATTTGCTTAGTCAGCTCATAAAATTATGCTGTATGGGTTTCCAACATTTGGTTAGCAATGATCCATCTACGATTTGTTATTCGGTAGTCACCAATGCACGTGTACCTACTAGGGATGTCCATTTCATAATAATTATGTACCGTCTTTTACCGCGTATAATCCGCACTTTTTTCCCCCCAAAATGAGCCTCAAAACTGGGGTGCGTATTATACGCGATAACATTTTTTTTGCTTTTTTAATCAATTTTCCCTCAGAATTTTGCTCAAAAAGAGGAATGCGGATTATACGCGGGTGCGGATTATACGCGGTAAAAGACGGTATTCTGGAATAATTCCGAATCTTTATTTTCGAATCCAGAATTTCGAATCCTTAACCAAATCCTAAATCTATAAAATGGCCGTTAGTACTATTTTGATAACAGTTCTGCACGCAACCGCTCGGCTACTGCAGAAGAAAAAAATCAATCATTTTCATTTTTAATGAATTTATAGCCAGCACAAGGATTACAGCTCTATAAATTCGAAGTATATATACACGCAGTGGCGTAGTTATGAAGCTAACAGCGGGCATGCCCCTCTTAAATTTTAGAAACAAATGAAAAAATACGGCTCCAGTATATATACAAGCGGTGCATACTACACTCATGGCCTCCCACAAGTTTTTTACGGCCTCCGACGAACACCGCTTGATCAGTTGATTACGCACACTCGAGGCCAAGCGCGCACTTCCAGTTATGCGCAACGTTTGAAAAGATTTATCACGTGCAATTTTTCTTCACAATTAAACCGAATTCTAAAAACGGAACCGGTTCAAAATAGGAACCGGTCCCGTAGGATTCGATATTCTGAAATGGACATCCTTTGTACCTACGGTATTTGTTGCCGGAAAATTTAGTAATGCAGTAATGATCGAATAGATGCAGAGCTGTAGTGACATTAGACGTCACTTCATAAATCTTTGACAGTAGAATAGCCTCTGCAGTGGAAAGGATGCCAGTTCAATATGTTATTGTCACTGCATAGGTTTTGTAGACTAATAACAGAGTAGATCAGTCAGCCTGAAACTGAATGCTTAGTTCTACAGTTGAAGCCCCACACATTTTTTCTCTGAATAAGCCGGCTTCTATGCATATATGGTGAATATGTGTCATTGCTTAAATTCTATGGATTGAAGCTGCTGAAAAATAAAAAAATTGCTTGAATTGGTGTTCCTAATGCAGATCATTCAATGTTTTTTTCCATACACTCTAGGTTCTTGGTCTGTGTGTTCAAGTACATGTATATCAGTGGGTATGGGAATTCGATCTCGCTTTCGATCTTGCATGAAGGGAGAGCCTGGTAGGGGAGGTTGCAATGGTTCTGCTATGATTGCAGAACAATGCAGATCAGCCTCTTGCCGAGCTGAATGTCCAGCAGGCTTTACACGCTCAGGTATATGTTTTTTACAGTTGAGAGCATAAGGAGTACAAGTTTGTGAATTTGTGAATGTATTGCCTGCATGAACGAAAAAATGATGTGTCACTAATTAAAAAGGTCACGGATAGAATTAGGTATTCATGCAAAATTTGTCCTACTTGGAGTCAATAAAGTGCCCGCGAATGTTTTTCAAGGGTCTGGAGGACCAGGTACAAATGCCGTATGAATGTTTACTTCTTCGACTGTGTAATATTAACTGTTACAACCTGCATCGTGAAAGGAGTCCATAGGTTTTCATTACATGTTTTAAGGGCCCGCAGCCAAAAAAAAGGATTAGAATTTTTGTTTTCTACTATGTTCCGTGGTTTACGTCAAGCTACTACACAAACAATTTATGTTAGAGGCAATACTAAATGCATGTTGCTCAGGTTTTAAAACAGTTTAATCCGATACGCAATTTTAGTCAGCCTGTTTTTTCCTACTTTTTCTCTTTTTAGGTGGAATTTGTGTGCTTTTGGTGAAGAAACCGATGACTTTAAACTTTGCCAAGGATTACTGTAAAAACTTGCAATCGCAAGGAGTTTCGTACAACGCAAAATTAGCTTCCGACAAATCGTATGCGACTCAATTGCGTCTTATACGAGAAATACGCTTGTTTAACATCACACGATTTTACGTTGGAGTGCAACTGTCGGTAAGTTTTTCTTTTGGACAACTTAGATTTGACGTTGATTAACAGTAAATTCTAAGCTTGGCGTTAAAACTAGCTATGTTCTTTGTGCGATCTTGTAATGTGTGCTCTTTTTGTAAGCCATGCTAGGCTGAGCGTCGCCAGGCATTACCGGTCACTACAAAATGTCAACGATGTCCTGATAAGAGATGAGAATTTCTTTGCATTTAGACCAAAAAACTGATGTTCAGCTTCTGTTGTGCATGTGTTAGTATAAAAACAATTACTATGAAGCATATTGCTCAGATGGCCGAGTGGTAAGAGCGTAAGCCTCTGGAGCTGTAAACTCGGGTTTGGTTCCGAATCGGGTTAAGCCAATGACTTTAAAATTGGTATTCACAGCTTCCCTGCTTGACGGTCAGTATTGAAGGGACAGTGTGAAGAACAAGCCGGCAAGTTCACTTGTTGTGCCGTTGGGAAATGCACTTAACGGGATTTCCCTATCTTGGTATGGTAGACAGATTGCCGGTATCTCCTAAGCGAGCTCGTTATAGCGCATTGATCGCTTTCTCGTGATAGGAGGTTAAGTAGGCAACTAAACAACTAAAATAATGTAGCGATTTCCCCAGAGCATCTCATCATTTTGCATTGTGTGCAGATAGTTGATGGGAATATCCAGAGTTTTAAATACACGAATGATGATACTGTGGGTGGAAATCTCACTATCAGCCGTGGCTGGCAAAACATAACCTTAAATCTTACGGATGGTTGGTAATGTATTGTTGTATTCTTTACTTACGGTGAAGCAAATAGTTTTGTGGTGTAGGAAAGGGATAAATAGCACGAAAAGTTAACTGTGGCCATGCCCTATGCATCTGAGTTCGTCGAGGGTTGTTTTACCACTGAATTTTGTTGTTTTGAATTTTTTCTGTTAAGTTTGCGTTCTCATTTTGCTACTTGTTAAAGCTTGGCCGATGTAATCAGCGTGAAGTTTTATTTGCTGTTTATTTGAAACGTGGTCAAAGGCAATCAAAAACGTTATTTCAATATTTACCACATTATCAAAAGGCAATATTTTGAAGTTTTCAATAGGTTGGCCTGGAAGTAATGGAGCCTTTTATAGTATTGCATCTGCTACGAGAAGATGTTTAAATATTCTTTCAAGAATCCGAGAAAGCCAAGTGAGCTTTGTTCTGCAGACTAAAAGTTGCTTATTTCTCTCAGAAGCTGCTTTGTTGACTAAAGAGCAGGATAAGACTTGAAAAGTTGTTATCGACTGTTTTGATACCCAATAAACTTGAATGGCATGTATTTGCTAAATTCTAAGCATGCTTATGCAAGTGCTTACAGCTATTGTCGGCAGCTTGGCGTAGTGGTTCGAAGCGTCGTTTTTACGATGACCATGATCGCAAGGTTGATGGATCAACTTCCACTCAAGCCTCGTTGTTGCGTCCTTGGATGAAACGGTTCACGGTAATTATTCCTGCTTGGTGGAACATAACAAGCAGCAAATTAAAGAAGTCAAAAGCAAAACTCAACCGGTAAACTCGGAAACAAAGGCAACTCCTGAGCTGGTCTGGATTTGTCCTGTGTACTATAGCGCCTCCGTCGCTTTCTCGTGACAGGAGGATAGAATAAAAAAATTAATCATATTACTTGAATGCATAGCTAGAAAAAACAAACTTTATTTTGGTCAGAAAACGCAGCTTTGAGCTTTCATTGCTTGGTTTAATTAGTTTATGGTAAGGCTTGTGCAGTTTGGTAGTTCTTTGTTTTGTTTTAGGTCACATTGGACGATTGTGATGGTGTTAAGGATCAGTGGACACTGGTAGCGGATCTACTATTTAACCGCGAAACTGGGCTCTGCTTGGGGCGGAACAATATGGGCACATTTCAATGGTGTATTAACTATCGTTAGATTTTATGGAGATACCTTGAACAAAGAAGTTTTTTATTATTTTTGTGTGAAGTGTTCATTGTCGTTCGAAACGGGCTTTACTGCTTTTAAAAGTAAAAGCAATTGACAGTATTAAAATTATGCCCTTGAACTTGAACGGGAAGTTATTGAATTAATATAGTAATGATGAAATGAGTAAAAGAAAGTGACAAATATGCGCTGAACTTTGTGGTCGTTTTGTGCGTTGCTTGGTTTACTTTTAAAAACTTTTCATGAAATTTAACAAAGCCATCTATGAAGGCTTAAGCTGTTGATGTTTTATGGAGAATGTGACATAAGGTTTTGGCCAAATTAGGCAAGACTCGCTTTTTCTCAGGATATAATCATGAACTAAAAAAAATATATATATATAATCAGTGAGATTAAGCAGTAGAGGATTATATACCAAAGTCTATCCCGTTTAGCTGTTAATCTAAGAGAGTGATTCAAGCTTATATATCAATGCAAGGAATTTCAATTAATGAATTGAACTTGAATCTTACCCACCATGGAACAGAATAAGAAAAAATTGATTCTGGTGATACTTCACTGGTCGGTGCGGGCGTTTGTTCGAATCCTGCTCGTAATCATAGTTTCATTTAGCCTTGGATCTTGGTGGGTTAGACTCAAGTTCAATTCATTAGTTGAAATTCTTTAAAGCAATGTAATATTACTCTATTTCAAATTCTATGCTAATCTTAGTGTTATGTCAATTTGTAGGTCTTTCGTTGGAAAAAAATGCAATTTGAGGGATGATTCTATAAAGTGGGATATTGATGGACCTCATGTTAAACCTGGTATAAGCTATTTTAAATCCTTTTAATTGTGATATTCTTAGTCGCTTAAATAAGTTGTAACTTCAAATCACTCAGCGTGAAGGTTTTACAAAGAAAATACTTCAACAGGACATTGTGTGAAGTTGTAAGATCTTGATTGCTCCTGGTGTTCTATAGCATTTCTTTGTTTTTTTTAACAAGCTTTCGTTTGCTATTTATCTGAGTAAATAAAGATTGGTTCGCCGACGACTCAACATTTCCTTGTGTTTTCGCTCAATGTATTTTCAATGCATTGACTTGAGTTAAATTTTTTATGTAACCGTTTTTCTTGGGACAAAAGTTTTTGTCATTATTAATCATTCATTAATTTTTCGTGCCTTAAAATCTGATAAATCTGCAAAGTCATGCGTGTATGATTTTGCCCACTTCGCTTACGGCATTTTGCTTACCGGCCGGTTAGCTCAGCTGTTTAGCGCATACTATCGGTGCAACGGCTCGTCACCGCCGCAACGTTTCTTCGGAGCTGCATTACCCAGGCGCTAAGCTGTGGAGATGGGTCCCGCCACTCGTAACACGGTTTGGCGTTATGCCGCGAGTATAGTAAAGATTTGATTTTGATTTGATTTGCTTACAGCGTCACCCATCTCTGAACCATCTACTATGTATGAACCATTTTCAAAATAGAATTCATGATTATGTCAACCGAATAGTACCAAAATGGATAAAAAAAATACGCACTACAAGCTCTTCAAGCCGTTACTATCTCATGTTAACCGGTTTTGATTCAGTTCCTACGTTTTAGTGGGTCGGAATTTGTTACTCTCTGTTGAAAATGGGTCTACATTGGTATTTCGTGATCCTTTGGCAACTGAATGGTTTTTGAATAGCGTTTACAATGGACCTACTAACATGTTAGAAGCTAGAGATTGGGATGGGGAGTGGTTTATCATACGAGATATCGCTAACCAGAGATGTGTCGGGATTGAATATTACATTGAGGTGCCAGTTGATAATGATACAATTCCCTTCAAGTTTTGGTCATTTTTTGTAAAAAATTAGTTTGTTTATGTTTGGGCTTCGCTATCAGTGCATAGTGGTTAAGGCTGATTTTCGAGCCGTTTAGCTCTTAATTTGATCCTGGAACTGGTCCCAAGAGGTCTTTTGGGAAGCATATCGCATAGCTTCATCTGTCGCTTATTGCAAAGAGAAGGTTGTGGTCTTCTGTATAGTTCGTTACCTGTTATTCCATAAATCGTATTATGTAGCCAGCGTCCTATAAAACCTATGCATTTACTTATTGTATTGTATATCTTCTGTGTAGTTTCGTATTTATCTTCCCATCACGCGAAAGCGATCAAAGCGCTAGAGCGAACTTGCTTAGAAGTTTCCGGCCATCTGTTTATCCCTCCAAGATGGGTAATCCCGATAAGTACTTTTTCTCACCACTCAACAAGCAAAGTTGCTGGCTTGTTCTCCACACTGTCCCTTTAATGCTGAGCGTCAGGCCGGGAAGCTCTGAATATCAATTTTACAGCCATTGGTTTGACCAGACTCGGAATCAAACCCGAGTCAAGCTCCAGAGGCGGACGCTCTTACCACACGGCCATTGGAGTTATGTACAATGGGAGCTGTTTTACCACAAAACTTTTGTAACCTATGAACGAATTTAGTGACCTCCTTGTCTTGTAGGCAGCGACATGGCCTAGCGGTACCGCGCGCAGGTGACAGATCCTACGTCACGGGTTCGATTCGCGGCTGGAGCCGATCGCATTTGACATATGTAACGGGTGGCTGCTGACTCGAAGAGCGCAAGCTCACTTCGCAGTCTCCCTCAATTACTGTTGAATTTTCAGTTCAATATAATTTGAAAATAACCTCAGTTATTGTCTTGTAGGCAAATTCATACGACTTGTTTCTTGTTGACTGTGATCCGATGGATTTTCAGCAACGCTGGTCTTTTCTGTGGAAGTGGCATGTAGTAAACAGATATTTCATGAAATGCTTGACTTTAGCTGACTTAGCATTCAATGCTCCTGTCGTTAGTAGTGGTACTGAAGTTATTGCTTCTGCTTGTGTTGAAGAAAATAATGCCCAGAGGTGGGAGAAAGTACTGTCCCAAGTTGGTAAGTCCAAATATATCGTAGAAAGCGTCAAAAATTTTTGGTTTTTGTGTAAACATAGGATTTATTGAGGATGTTTTTTCAATGTGATTGCAAGCGTAGGGTCAAACCTTTAAGATTTGCTTAGTTTTGAATGATTACCGCACGAAAAGAAGACGATAGACTTATGGTATTGTGAGTGATGCAGTACACCAGCCTAGATTCGACGGATGGAAACATAGTACATCAGAGCAGATGCCACACGTAAGAATCCTGATCAGTTTTGTAAAAGGGTTAGACCACAAACTTCTTCGTCTTTATTGAAAGAAGTCGCTCTCTCAAGAATTTTTAGTACTTTTTACCCTTAGTTGCTTTAACGCAATGAATAGGCCTAGATAGTTCAATATTTCGTTCTGTAAAGCATATATGTGGCCGAATTTATAAGAATTGTGTAATGTTTATGCAATTTCATTGTTTTTCTGTTTAGATGGAGAAAAACGTGTCACGTTTGTACCTTTTTTAAATGGAAAACTGATTTTGCAAACCCAGTGTCGGTTTCTGTCCAGTACAGGTATATGCAGTAAATCCTATTGCATCTAGTCTTAATGTATAATGCAGTTGCTTTAACGAATAGCGAATGAACTATAGACATAGCCCAAGACATTGGGGATTCAGGGAACGGAGCTCAGCCCCACCCCCTACATGTTTCGTTATGCTAGGTAATACGTTGGTACTTCCGGTTTGTTTATTCGTCGCTGTGGATTGCTGTACTGCTACTTTTATTGATGATTGTAGTGGAAATTTGTACATGAATCAATTTAATTTGATTGGTAATGATAAATGACAAAATAATACACACCATTGACCACATGCAGGTGCGTTCATCGACAATTAACATTCAAAGTAAAAAGAGAAAAAAACTTCGATAATTGTAGACGCACAACACTTTAAAATAAGTATAATCAAAGATCAAGTCGAATCTTCATTATACTCACATGATCAAAGATCAAATCATATTGTATACTCGCGTGTAACGGGTGGCGGAGCTCATCTCCTCGGCTTAGCGCCAGGAAACACAGCTCCGAAGAAACGTCGTAGCGGTGGCGAGCCGTTGGCGATACTGTGCCGATTGAACTGGCCCGGAAATCGAATCCCAGACCTCCCACACCGGTAGTGTGCGCTTTACAACTGAGCTAACGGGCCAGTCTTGAAATAAGCATTTACTCGGTTTTTAGCCGTATCCCCCCAAAAAATTCCGCATCCACCTCATAAAAAACTTCTTCATCTACATGATTACCAGCATATTGAAATAAATGGGTTATCAGTATCCTTCTTCGGTGACGGGTTCTATATCCTAGGCGACATGTGAGGAAGACACTGCCTTGTAAACTGCAAACCACCCCTTTTCCAGTGCCTGGCCTGCGGATTACTATGTAGTGTAGCATTAGGGTGGTCCAAAATTTTTTTTCTTAGAATTTACCTTCTTCACAAGGCTCTTTTTTTCTAGAACTTCCTGACCAAATTTCACTTCGAAAGAACGACATTTAGAGGTCGCTCAAATATTAACATTTTTGCTACACTCGGCTATATGAGTTGAAGTGCTGTATGAAAAAATCACAATGCTGCTTGTATTTTATGCCAGAAAGTATGACATCATGCATTAAAAAGTTGATAAAATTAATTTGGTTTAGCCTATATCATATTTTGGAGTGGACTCAACCTACATGGAGACAAATCAAAAATCCTCCGATAGTAAAGTCTAAGGTGACGCATCACACAATTAATGCAAATGGTAACGTGTCATTTACTTACGCATTCATCAAAGTTGCTTTTGAAGATGTTGGAAGGTTCTTTCGAAGGTTATAGAATAGTAGAAGTATTATTGTTATTAGTAAGGGATCTCCTCTGGCACATTGTGTAGGCCATCATTTAGGCCTATTACAAGTTTCACCGCTTTCTGTTTACGGATTACCCATATTCAGCAAGCCAGTTTATTTACATTGAGTGTATTGACCACGGGATTTATTGTGGTCTTTTCTTGTCCAAAAATCTTTCGAAGTTTTCGGTAGAAAACACATTCTCTCACATGGTAATTGGGAGTTTCTTCTTCCAGGTTGCATTTAGGGAATGTCGTCGATACTTCATGTCCAATGGTGTTCCTGTGTTTATGTAAGTTGTAATGACCTGTAAGGACTTGCAATACTCATTTAGTTTAGGTCTATTAAGACACTAAAGTCGTTTAGTGAAGCGTGGAGATGCCCACTCTACATTTTTTTTTCTCAAACAGTCCCTCTATCCTATCCAAGAGGTCTTCCATCTTTTATTACTCCAGTCACTTTCTCACTACTTCTGCGCGAACACTGGCATTTGAGATTGGAATAACGGGTTCAAGCCCCACACGTTTAAGTGCTGACCCTGATTTAGCCAAGACACCCGCCTTTTCATTACTATAGATGCCTGTATTGCCAGGCGTCCACGTAATAGTGACGTCATTGCTGTCACCCAAATTATGTAGGTTTTTCATGCATGTTAATAGTGTGCTAGACCTCATATTATTTTGAATTGCCTGTATAGCTGTTTGGCTATCCGTTGAAATGGTTATTTTTTCATTTAAAGTTTTTTCCATGATCAGTTTTTTTGCTGCTTCAGCAATAACGGAAACTTCTGCCTGGAAGACTGTAGCCTACTATGTTTTCCAAATAGAGAAAATTTTGATCTGTATGAGAGCCGCTCAGGTAGAAACTCGCTCTAGCTCTTCCGTTTAACTTGGATCCGTCAGTGTAGCATTTAATCATATCTTGTTCTTAGGCATTTTCATACTGTAGCGCGTCTCTTCGTTCCATTCAAGACATTTTTAGTGAACCTTAGTTTTATTTATAAAGTCAGTTGCCATATTCAACAAAGACAAGTTTTCCTTGGCTTTGTTGCGTACGGCTGCATGGCTTTTAGTCTTTCTTGTTGAACCAATAATCATGTTGGGCCAAAAGTCCACACGAGATAACTTGTATGAGCCAAATTACTTTACAACTGCAATACAAACGCGAAAACTAAGTGGGCAGTCACAAACACAATCTCATAGGCCATACCGGCAAGCGTAAGCATTTTCCACAAACCGATATAAATGTGCAGTTTTGAGCGACCTCTAAACTTCATTAAATCAAGCTGAAATTTTGCAGGAATACAATAGTCACCTAAAGGTAAAAAATAAGCTATGTGGAGAATGGATTCCACAAATTTTATTTTTTTCCATTTCGTGATGGACCACTCTAGTGTAGCATGCATTGCTTTGAGTAGTGGCAACTTAACAAAAAGACGTTACTTGGTTTTCAAAGCGGCCCCAGGATAAAACAGAATCTGGCTAGGATTTGCATTACTTTTTTGACTTCAGCCTATCAATTTGCTAGGCTTGCACGTAAAAAAGAACAGCATAACTGCTGAACATCAGTGCACATTATCCTTGAACTCTGAAAGTAAGCCAACACTATCTTTTGCTTAGGTCTGGTTTTCTCGAAGCAGAGGAAAGTATCAAAAAGCCAATCATCAATTATTGTGTTATATCATTATTGCAGACGTCACTTCTTTTTGCGTGATAAATCCTGCTGATTTTCAACCTAACAATATGGCAAGAGGAAGATTTGAATTATACTCTCCGGCGACTTTTTCAAACCTTGATGAAGCTTTCATGTTGCATAGTTCCAATATTAACGACATGCGCTATTGCCTGATGCCTAGAAGTGAGTTTTGACTTCGTAATCATTGTTGCATTGTAAAAAGTGTAGCTACAGACATGAAAAATCCGAGTCAGAGCAGAAACTTTCTTAATATTTTATCATGTTTAACATCTTTGTCCTGTGTTCCATTCTGAACAGTGTATTACTATATATATACCCTACTTAATGGAGTTTTTTGTGCCAATTGCTCAATGCTGCCTGACTTTTGCTGGAGCATAATATGAAGAGATTTAATAAGAATTTGAGTGATGTAAGCCGATTAGGCCATGCGAAGTAGTGGACTTCAATTGGTTCTTTACTTTACTTGTTTCAATTTATAGAGCTTAGGGTTTTATATGAAAATTTAACAACAAAAATAGGTCCAAATATTACGATCATGGCCATTGTTGAAGCAGTTTTTGTCTCATTGCACCTCGCCGTTGATATTAGCAGCCGTGTTATTATGCGCATTCTTTACTGTGCAAAATTTGTGTACTATCTTCCTATGTATTATCACGCTCCTGATTTTTAGGTGTTGCCACTCCACTGAACAATACTGTAATCATAGTTGGGGAATGTGGTCCCACCATTGGAGATGGTAGCTGGTGGTATTGGTCTATGTCTGGGACCGGTCTTGTTAATGCAGCGTGCCCTGGTTTGGATTGCTGTCTAACATTAGCTGCCAATAGCTACCTAACATTGGAGATTTGCAGAGACACTAGGTAAGATCTGTGAAGTAAGAACATCATCAAATCAAATTTTCATTATATTCGCAGTGTTACGACGAAGCGTGTAACGAGTGGCAGGTCTCATTTCCGCGGCTTAGCGCCTGGGCAACACAGCTCCGAAGAAACGTCGCAGCGTTGGCGAGCCGTTGGCGACACTGCTTGGGAATAGAACCCAGACCTCCCGCACCGATAGCATGCGCTTAGCCAGTGAGCTAACCGGCCGGGCATAAAAACTCCATCATCTTTCAAATTTGGTGTTTTTCACGATCTTGTGCGAGATTGGGGGCATAGTTGATTCTGAACGGAGTTTCGAATGATCGTCACCTGCTTGTTGCAAGGACCCCGATGTACTATAACAACTTGATAATGCTGCATGTAATGTTGGTAAGTTCCACGTTTTCTCATAATCCATTTAAGGAAGAGGGTGCTGGTGCAATAGCGAATAGCTACTAGATAATTGTTTGTTTTTGCTGATGCTTGCTTTGATTGACAGGGCTGTGACCCCTGAGTTTCTGAAAAGAAGTTACGCAGCATCCAACATTGTTTTTAAAAGATGATTTGTGCTTTAGATTCCAAGGATGGAGGATTATAAAAGGAACAAAAGGCTACCAGATTGCTTCAATGGCTAGAGATGAGTTTGTTATTGCTTTGAATTTGCCTTTACAAGATTATTCCAATTTTGCCTTCACTCCAGCGTTTGTAGCTACCAGTGTAAACGTTGGTTTGAGAAACTTGAATGAATCAATTTGGAAAGCTGTGGAATTGAATGGTGAGCAATTTGTGTATACGACTATGTTATCTTTTGAAATAGATTTTTATGTCTTATGAATCTTTGCACCAAGCGCAGGTTACGATCCCTTTATGACGGGTTTGATTCACGGCTGGAGTCGGTCGCATTTGACATATACAGTATTCAAGGTGGCTGCTGACTTGAAGGGCACTGGCTCACTTGGCAATCTCTCTCAATTACTGTTAAATTTTCAGTTCGCTGATTTGAAAATTTCCGTTATTTGCTTGCTTCAGGAGCAATGGGGGCCTTGTCTATTATGTCTGACTGCTGGCAAGGTCCGCCTAGCATGTACAAGGGTCGTAAGAGCTGGACTTCAAGTGGAATACCATGCCAGTCTTGGAGAAGACAGAGACCTCAAACTCACTTGTACCTTCAACATGATGGACCATTTTGCAGGTAATATGATTTTTCTGTCTTAGAGGAAAACACTTTTTTATAATTTGTGTGCAAATTCTCCACCACACGTGGCTTCAACTTGTCAGGGAGGCTTAACGAACGATAGCAACCACATGTAGCAGTTCTGATGATCTGTTCGTGTTTTAATGGTCTCCTACTTGCTGCAAATTGCCTTGACTTTGGTTTTCTAAAAGCTGGCAGTGGAGTCGATTGTCTGATAGTCTGAAATGGTCTTAAAAAGTAGAAGTGAAATATTTTGCGAGAAGATTTCGAATTGTTTTACTTGGAGCCCTGCTGCTGTGGTTTCTAAACAGTAACGTCACGAATTAATCAAGCGACGCTCTGCATGGTGAGTGGGTCTCGTGTAATGGTGTCATCAGCCAGTTTTAACAATTAATGGGTAATTGGGCATTGAAGTTAATGCTATAAATAAATAAATCAATAACTGATGTTATTTTTAAGTCATATTGAACGGAAAATGCAACAGTAATTGAGAGAGACCCTTTGAGTCAGCAGCCACCCGATATATATGTCAAACGCGATCGGCTCCAGCCGTGAATCGAACCCATCACGTAGGATCTATAATCTGCGCGGGGTACCGTCGCTGACATCTCAATTTTACATTTATTAAATATATAACTTTCTAACTTCTTTAGTTGTGCTATAAACTTCATAAATATGTATGCAATTAAAAGTATTATGTTGTAGAAATCCTTTTAGTTATCGAGATGACAATTCAGCACCGTGGTGTTTGACTCAAAACCCTAGTATAAGGTTTGAAAGTTGTAGTATACCTCGGTGTCCTAATTTGGGCGTAATATTCCATCCCAAAAATTGGGAATGGACAGTTTCTGGAGGAATAGAGGAACTGCCTTTTTTGTGCGAAGCCGAAGTTGAATGTGTTGAAAATTTTGGATTTGATTACGCTGGTTTGGTCCAAACAAGCTGGTCAGGAAAATCCTGTTTGAACTGGTTAGAACAAGCTGTTAGATTGGACAACTCAAAGTAGGCATTGATACTATAAACCACGTTGTGATATTGGGATTTCAATATGAAAATACGCTAGAATCTAGGTGCTACTAGGTATAGGATGAAAAGTTTTTTTGTAAAGTTGCTTTCTTCTAGCTCCTCATGTGCATGCTGTGCATTTTGCTTTATTACATCGTAATGTACTTTCAGTGATCATTCAAAGCTGGTGCATTTGTCATTAATTTTACGCGAAACATTATATTTTTTAAAATTTTATTCTTGCATTTTTACACATACTGTAAGTTGGTGTTTGCGAAATGGCTGAGCGAAAAGCTATTGGAAATTGTATATTCAGAAATTCGGAACATAGAGTTGTAAATATAACTCCAAACTTTTTTTAAAGCTTTGTTTTGCACGTAAAATCAAATCAAATCTTCATTATACTCGCCGTATTACGCCGAAGCGTGTAACGAGTTGCGGGGCCCATCTCCGCGGCTTAGCGCCTGGGCAACACAGCTCCGAAGAAACGTCGCAACGGTGGCGAGTGTTGTTTATTTTATTCATTTACAGTTTTCAATAATAAAGTTTTGAGACGGTTACAGCAAATCATACACAACATACTACTTAGGGCAATATTTTCTAATAATAAAAGTGTTAAGAATAGCTTTGAAAAAAGCTGTTTTCGCGTTAAGTTTCAAGAATCGGTTGAAGTAGCTTTTTTCAAAGCTATTCTTAAATTCTGTACCGCCAATCAATGAAAGTGTTTTATTCAATGAAAGTGTATATTCAATGAAAGTGTTTTAAGTTAATATGCTATTTCAGACCGGGTTTTTATCCTAATCACACATTTTGTCGCAACCCAGACAAAGATGAAAATGGGCCATGGTGTTGGATATCTTTTACAGAAAAAGAATATTGCACGCAAATTAAACCGTGTGCAAAGCGATGTATGGAACCACCTGATTTATACCGGTAAGTTCCACAACAATTTTTTAAGTGGTGTCGTTCAATCAAGCTTTGATCTTGATTAATGTCTCAATTCCTTATGTTGCATTTTTAAAATTTTCCCACATCTAATTAAGTGTGCTGACTTCTCGAGATATACATGGTGTTCAAAAAGTCTTAAGCACATTTGAAGTTCCCTTATTTAAATATCAATGGTAGAAAGATAAAAGTTGTGCCGTTTTACAGCTAATTGCATTAAGTCTTTTGTAAGTTTTTATAATCCTTAATAATTTCCGCGATATTCAATGCCAAAATGTGCTCAAGACTTTTGGAGCACCCTGTACTTCAAAGTCATCCTATGTGATAGTTTGGTCATTAAATGCTCAGAGCTGGTCATTATCGAATTTGTCAATGTAAAAGACAAGGCCTACTTAATATCTATGTAAATATCTTCAGCTTGTAACATATCTTACTTTACCATGCCGAAGTGTAGGTTACTGGTTCTGTTTAACCCACGATGCCCCATTCCCAAAGGTATCTTTGGGACCTCTCTAGTCTGCGCTCTCTGCAGTGAAGGTGTATAATGTACACTATACAGTTTTGCTTTTTCTCGAACCTCCATGTTTATCACTGGGGTCCTTGGGAACCTAGTTAAAGAGAAGCATTCAACTTTGTTTTTAACCTATATTTTTTCCCAGGGGTCGAGTTTTTGGTGTGTTTCATAGCGGCGAAGGCGAGTTTTTCATGAACGGATCCACTATTTTGTATGAGTGTAACGTTGGCTACACGAGATCGTATTCCGGAGTCAGTCATGATTTAACTTGCAGAAAAGTAAGACTTCTTGTGAACCAAGGCTTTCCAAAAAGGGCCCTGGGATTTTCACAGAGCGGTTTTGGCGTAACTGCGAGCAAAGGCCTACCTTGCTAAAAATTTAAAGCCAGATAATTTGATTGTAGAGCAGGAAGCCACAAGTGTTGAGGGTTTTTGGAAGGGGCACCGGCCATAAAAGTTTGAGAACCACTGGTCTAAACCTTTGGTTTTTAACACAATTTGCCGGGGATATAATGAAGAGAAAGACATATCCATCTCACTATCGCTTTAGTTGCATTTTTTCGTTCCTTAGCACGAAAAAGCGTTGAAGATGCGATGTAAAGACCAAATTCAACCTCATTTCAAAACAAACAATTTCGTTATTTCCTGAATCAGGTTTGCATTGCTCTTCGGCTTAGTTTTTTCAGTTAATACTATCAGATGGACATAAAGCGTTTATCCAAGAACACCAGAAAACAGCTGGAGTGAAAACTAGAAATCGTGCGGTGAAGTCGTCGTTAAGATAACACTGTATCAAGCTTTGCTAAGCTTTAAATGATGAAGCAGTATTAATGCTGAAGTGTTTTAAAGCTATTTCAATTTTGTGTTGTTCAATTTTATTTGAAATCGTCGCAGCATTTGATTATAATTATGTTTTTTAAGGGAAAATGGGTTGGTAGCCTTCCAGTATGTCTACCTATTCGATGCAGCGTTTCATCTTTGTCTGTTACCAATGCTTCTCCCATCGACGGAAGAGAATACGTTGGTTATAACTCCACTATCAGTTTCAGGTGGTGCTGGTAACATATTCTGACAATTTGTGCAATGCATATTTGTTTAAGTGCACTCATCAAAGATGACCGTGAGCCTTTGACTGATCATCCACTTTCAATCAAGAGCAGACAACTCTGAGAGTCCATTTTGTCACTAGAGGTTGTTATACGCTCCGAATCAGGGACCATTGGTGATGTTGCATAGCCAATTTTTTCGTATCGTTATCTTTGAGTTTACCATAGAGCAACATACTACTGTCTAATCGCACTTTTAAAAATAAATGAGACCTTGCGCAAAACGAGACAAGACTTTTCGAAACTTGACGTGACTAACTCGGCGATAAGACATGATGTTAGGGCTGGGTTAGGCTGAGTTAAAGTTTGGGTCATGGTGAGAGGTCTTTCGGCACCTTGTCGGTCACGTGTAAAAGTGGGTCGCGCCGAAGTAGTCACGCACTGGCGGAGGATCATAACAGAGCAGTATTCGCAGATTTGATGTACCAGCATTTTTTAGCTAGAAGTTTTCATTTTAGATGCAATTCTAATTATGCTTTTGATACTGGAATGGACACTGTAACATTTATATGCAATGATCAAAGCAAATGGAGTATCACGAATCTTCCAAACCGATTGAGCTTTTTTGATCGCAGCAATGTTGCCACAACCAGTAGTGTTTCTTGTGTAAAGCCATGCGATGACAATATGGTAGCCATTGGTCAATGGTGTATTCAAGTATGTTAGCTGTTCTAATTTTTTTTTGCGTGATTTGTTTTTTAACAAACTAGTTATGATGTATACAGAACTGCAGGCGGTGAACACTATTTCGACCTATCAGATCTCATCGGTGCAGTGTGATGTGACCGACATTTACTCAAGGCAATATATACCTACCAAGAAATTTTTTTTGCTCTATATGCCTGAGAGGGAAATGTCGGTCACACCGACTGCACTGATGAAACCTGGTAGGTCGAAACAGTGTTCACTGTCTGCAGTTCTGTATACACACTAGCGCATTTTCATTTGTGTTACGAATTGTAATCTTAAGCGTTGACATTCACTGTGTTTTCTGGGCTACATGCACAGACAAAGTGCCTGCCTTGTCCTCCGTTTTTTCACGGGCGAACGGGTTGGGCAGAGAGTTTTTTTGCAGGTTTTGGTAACTGGTATAGTAACAAAGTACAAGCAAAAAATCCCTATGGTATATATTGCCTTGAGTAAATGTCGGTCACACCAACTGCACTGATGAAGCCGAATAGGTCGAAACAGTATTCACTGTCTGCATTTCTACATACGTACTTGCGCATTTGCATTTAGTTATGGTGTTTTTTTAGTTTGCAACGTTACAACTAAAAGTAATTGCAGTGCAAATTTAATACGTGTGGTGCTCTTAGTAATTTCAGTGAAGCAGCAGTTTGTGTTTCAGAGCACTAACCTGAAAGGTTCGAAGAGTATTCAGCAGTTTCAGGCGAACCTGCTGCAAATTTTTGATCTTCCAGAGTTCCAGATTATTGTTAGCGTTTCAGTTGTAATTTTTGTAATTCGGTTTAAAATGCGTAAATTTACGGAAGAAGAATGCAACAAAGAATACTTTTTGCTGCAACAAAGAATTGAGCTATTCCAACAGACAGATGCGGCTGGTGGCCCGGCTTGAATGGTGCTGAGGCTAGTTTTCTTTGTTATCTATCACCTTTGTGCAAATCATACAAATCTGATTTCTACTAGTTAACGTTGGCCTGCTATTGTTAAGCATGTTTCTCGATAACTTACACTTTATTGCAACTACGCATTTGAATGTGCTAGTGCCTAAGTCGGCCTATCACCCAAAGACTCATGGTAGACACTTACTCTGTCCATGTGTCCCATTTTAGTGAGTCAAAATCCCACAAGCTTTTGCATCACAATTAAAAATTTGATGTCATAATCTTTTTTTTTAACTACCACATCAAGAATTTGTTTGTGATGCAGAAAACCCACTGAAGTTGTACACGTGGACAGGGTAATACTTACAAAAATTATCTTTCAATTACAGATATTACGTGATCCATTTCTCTACTCGTTCCACAAAGACAGTATTACTTGTAATCGTTTCACCAACCCATTACCTTTAGAAGCTGCTTTGACCAGCGATATGCAAGTTATGCTGAGCGCTCTCAGTAGAGAGCGATTTCAATTCAATGCTCAATGGTATAATAATCAAACGGCTGGTTTGTTTACTAATCTACCTCGTATAAGGTAAGACATTATGATGAAAAACAACAAAATTTTTTTTGTGCTTTTTGACGTTAAAACATTAATTTTATTGTTTATTTTTGGAGCTACTTTTTAGTTTTTGAACAAGTTAGAATTTTTAGATTTTTTTTTGAATTTACAACAGTTTTTAATAGCGTTTTTTCTGTAATGAAATTGAAAATGCTTTTACCCAAAGGCGACGGACTGCCAGGCGATCCCATAGCAAGCGAAATTTTTTTCGCTTGGTATATTTTGTTATTGTAATGTAATATCGCTTGCCGCCATTCGTCTCGCTGCCGTGTGCGACGCGAACCTTTAGAATCATCTTCAACTATTACTTGATGTTTGGTGGTGTTGTCGTTTTCCACCTATCACGAAAGCTCTTGCAAAGTGGTTATTGCTTCGTTATTTTAAGGTCAGCTGCCAATGGGAAATTCTTTGATTCCGGCACCGATTATTTGCGACTGCAGTTTTTAATTGCAACATCATCATCGTTACAATTGACAGGTTTTCCCGATCAACCATACTGTTTTGCTGCAAGCGGCTCTTCATCTATAGCGGTCAGTAGTTTCGTGATTTTATCTTGAGAAGTGTGTGTTTCACTACAATTTTTAATTATGAAACTTAATTTAAAAAGATGATTGGGAGTTTTTTGGATCAAATAGTTTTGGGCATTAGGCACATCGTTATCGGTGCGGAAGGTTTAGGGGTTCGATTCCAGGGCAGTTCAAATTGAAAACAGTGACGTCAACGGCTCGCGACCGCTGCGACATTTTTTCGGAGCTGTGTTGACCAGGCGATAAGCTGCGGAGAGGGACCACGCCACTCGTTACACGTTTCTGCGAAATACCACGAGTATAATGAAGATTTGATTTTTATTTAGTTTTGGGTCAAGGATAAAATTAACGTTATAAACCACTTTTAAAAGTTCTGTATTTTTTCGGTAAAAAATACGAGTTTTGCAGATTGAGCCTTGCCCAGTCGTCGTCGGAGATGTAAGATTCCTATTTCGTTGGATATCCGATGTCCATTTGATGAGCATGCAAAATAGAATGTGTTTAACTGGTAGTAAACCTATTTTGGCACTAGCTTTACGACAAAATTACTTTGATTGCAAGATTGACTTAGTCTTCATGTAAATTATTAGTGGTAGCACTGCAACTAAAACTTGTGACAGTGAAATGACTTTGCAAGCATTCCGAAACACCTATAATTATGATTAAAGATTAAAAAATTTTTTGTTTGAATATCCTTGTCAACTCTGCAACAAAACGGTACTTCAACAAAACGGTACTTCAGATGAAAATGTTGCAAGGGACAACGTCATATTTCGACCAAAAAAGTCTCGTTAGCCTTGCTATGCACAGCCTATCCACTATCCAGGCTTAGACTCATTCCAGACTATAAGAACTCTGTTACATTGCTCAACGTAAACCCTAAACCTGTTAACTTCAATGCTTTTCTAGAAGTTGAGAGGTTTAGAATTAGCAATGTAACAAAGAGTCCTTACCGTCTGGAATGAGTATAGCTTTGGATTGGCTGCGCATAGCAAAGCTTACGAGACTTTTTGCAAAACCGCTATTGTTTTCCGTTTTTCGCAGTAATACAAGATAAAGCCATCTTTTCAACTTCCAACATTCTCGGTGTTCGAAGTCGACGCTTTTTACGAATCAGATAAGACATTTATTCCTTTCCACTACTTCTGAAACTGGACGCGAAATGCAATAAGGGTTATAAGTTTGAGATATACACAGTACTAGTTTGCATAACCGATTCGGCCTTGCATCTCTGTTTGAAAGTTACAAAGCAAAAGCTTACCCTTTACTTTAAGTTCTCGTTGTATTGCAGCCTAATACAGCAATAGCTTCATGAAAAAACATTATTGCGTGTTATTAGAGGTTGGCCGGTAAATATAGTGAATAGTGATTAATAACTGCGCTAGCGGCGCGGAAGTTCTGGGGTTCGATTCTCGGGCCAATTAAATCAGACACAGTTGCCAACGGCTCGCCACCGCTGTGATTTTTTTGGGAACCGTGTTGCTCAGTAGCTAAGTGGCGGAAATGGACCCCGCGACGCGTTGTGCTCTTCGGCATAATACCGGGAATATAATGACGATTTTTTTATTGTGTTGTGAATAGGTTTAACTGCAACAAGTGAAGTGGAGCTGCAGCCCTGCGAAGTCATGAATCTGGCGCAGCATTGGTTTTGCGATGGACAGAGGTTACATATCACTGGAGTGAATCTTGAACGAAGTTATTTGCAAGTTTCAGCGGAGAGTTATGGAATTTTATACCAGTTGGTCAATCAGTCAGTTATCGAATTACGAATAAATAATTCTCGGTATGCAAGCAATTTCTACGCTGGAGAAATGCTTGTGGCTACACTTGGTAAGTAAATTTTGTTTAAAACGTTTTTATCATATGTTAAGTACGTGCCACAATAAACTATTACTTTACCCCTTTGGAGAAAACTCCTAGCACTGCTCCTTTTTTTACAGGAGAGTATCGAGCCCGTTCCAATCTCTGCAGTGATGTTTTCAAGCCAACACATCGAAATTTCCCCGCTTCCTGCCAAACGCAGGCTGCGAGAGGTCTTTGGGATGCAGTGGCTTGCAATCGGACCCAGTACAACGCTTGTGAATCGTTTTTCTCAACTGAAGACGCACCACTGACTCTCAGTACTGGCTCAGTATGGTGTACACGAAATGACGATCAGTCCATTACGTTTGCTACTAGATTTGTAACTCCAGGAGATTGGTGTGTTGGGTTACTTTCAAGTCGTGATGGCCAGTTTTCACAAAGTAAGATAGTTATGATAATTCGCAAAACTGGACACTGTGCAGTTCCACGTATGTAACATACAGGATTGAAGCCCTTATAATTTTCTATGCAAGCCTGTGTCTACACTGTAATCACTGAACTAGCCTGCATCTTAAATTTAGCTGTCATCATCAGCAGTGTAAGCAAGGCATTGCACTAATGCACTACTTTGTACTTTCTTGCTTACACTGCTGATGATGACAGCTTAGTCTATGTAGTCGAAACGTCCAGTTCTGGATGAGTTATTTATGGTAATGGCTTGAAGTTTGTTATTCAGAATTGCCTAATGATGCCTATTTAGGAAATGCACTGAATGCATAATTGGTGTACTGCCTTATTTTGATTCAAATGCAGCTTTGATTTCTAACTCCATGATCACAGCTGCGCTTTTTTGCAGTTGCGGAGGTCCCTTGCGAATCCGCTGTGACGGAAAAGCTTTGTGCTAGAAAAGCTAGGTTTGTGTGTTCGATTCCTCCTACGGAAATTGAGAATGGATTGCGAATAACACCTAATGGAAGCGTGAATATTGGAAACAAGTTGAATCGAGTATGCGTTTGTTGCCTTACACAATTTAAATATCCGCAATGCAATAAGTATGGGACGAAAATAGCTTAAGGAGGAAAATTTAAGCCTAGTGAATTTCAAAACTGGACGTGTTGACATCCGGCTGCATCAAGAATTTCGGTTTTGTGCTGCCTTGCTTACACTGCTGATGATGACAACTGAATCTATGTTGTCGAAACGTCCAGTTTTGAGGTTTGCTGCGGCTCTATTTTTCCTCCTGAAACAATTTAAATCGATTTCACTGTATTTTACATTTGTAAGTGAATTGTGTTTGCTTCGCTATTAATGCTTTGTTCTGTTTTTTTTTTTTTTTGGTGGTTACATCGTCATGTTTTTCTACGTTGATTTTTTTTATATTGATAAGTTTCCATTTTTGTCTGTTTGCTGGTTTTATTGTTTCAGCAGAAAGTTATGAGCTAGACACCTTTGTACTGGACCTTGTTTCTTTTGAAAAAAAAAAAAATGTTTTTAGTTTTTCGATAAACTTTCAAACGTGCGCTGTGCTGACTGTTTTCGACTGCTATTTTTATGTACGTACTTTCTACCGCTCCTTTTCCTCCTAAACCTAATTTTTTTGACTGTTCTATCGCAACACTTGGATAATCTAAACAAATACCCGGCGGAAGCTTAAGAAACCGTCGTAGATAATGTTTTTTTAAGGTTTGGCTTGAAAAACCATTGAGCAAGTTTGAAAGATGCAGATTTATTCTGCGCTATCGCAGAAGCAGATTTTGAGAGACCGCTGGACAATTTTGAGAGACCATTTCGGTTCCTCACAATGCATTAAAAAACACTGATAGCAGACATGTTCTTGTTCTTGGTGCACCAGTTAAAACTTTCATTTTATTGCTCCAGGTACACAACGCCTCACTTAGCTCACCGACGTCTTATGCATACGGTTCTATTATTTTCTATGCTTGTCGTTATGGGTATCATTTCAATGATGATTCGTCAGTCAAGCAAGCTGAATGTCTACTCAATTCTAGTTGGCATCCAGATCCCAGGTAAGGCTGCAATTTCCATAGAAAATGCTAAAAGTTACTTTAGGTTTAGCCATTAGTTTTTAACTAAAAATGCGCTTTCTGCCGAGTTAGGACCAGCCTGCTCAGTGCTCACTGTACAGTTTGATTCCTATTTTTTTTTTATCTTCGTTGTTTTTTGAAAAAAGCTACTTGACGCCTGTTTTGTATTAGGTAGTTACCGATTGTGATAGAATTCAAACCCCAAGAAAGGCTTGTTTGCAACGGCAAGCATACTTTACTTCAGCTGCACTAAATATATTCTTGGGTGTTTTTGACTTCACCTCCAGTTATTTGGTCGCTTGGTCTAATTTTTTGTATTATATTTGCCGTTGAGTCATGCAGAAAATATAGGCTTTTTATGGTTTGGCTATCCATAAATGTGGTGTTTTTTTTACTAGTGTGTCATAATAATTGCATTATGATAAAATTTTTGGAAATGCACAATTTTTGTAATTGATATTATTGGTTGGTTCATTGCTTCTATTTGTGCAGGAGCCTAGCTTGTGTACCCATAACTTGCTTTCGTCCACGAGATCGTGTCAATGCTCAACCATTCTCAATACCTAAGGTGATGCATTGGTTTGCATTATTTTGTTTGTAATGTAGTAAGCCTAGACACTTATCCAGTGATATGCTGACCGATTTCTAATTTCTAATTATTTTAATTCAAAGTCTTTCCTGCTTTACTATTAATACCATATTAAAATTTTCTTTTGCGATATTCAAGACTTTTGCAAAGCAAACTGGCTGAATCAAACTTCTATGCAAGCTGCATATTGTACGATTGGTGATTGGTGCTAACTTACTTTGTCCACACGCCCAGTTTAAACGACTTCAATAACTCGCGGGCTTTCTTCGTCATAATCAGTTTTTTGATGTCGTAATTAATACAAGGAATTATGACTTTAAATTTTGATTATGATGCAGAAAGCTCGTAGACTTTTGGCACCACTTCAACTTAACATGTGGACAGAGTAACTCTAGATCATGAGTTCCAAACCAGTTGGGAATTACCCACTAGTGGGGAATTTGGGGTTTTCAGGTGGGGAATTAAACACCCCCTGAAAAATAACATCGTTCTGTCCCGGTTAAAGAAATGTCTCGAAATTTCACTCCCAACGGTGAAGACTTTTTTTTCTGCAGTCAAATTTTGATTTAGTCGTTCAGAAAACAGAGGTTTTTAACCTCTGGGCCATGGCCCACCAGTGGGACCCTTTTGTTTTGCTTCCCACCGATATTTTCACTGGAATACAGGACATCTGAAGAAATGCAGACCTTTTTTTTGCTCTTCCAATCAGTGCGGCCCTAATCTTGGCAGTTAAAAAAGTTGCCCACCCCTGTTTAGTGTACCACGAGCTAAATGAGGTAGAAAACCCTGCTTTAGAAGGCCATGAGCAAAAACAGGTTGAAAAGACCTGGTTTTAAACATTTATGTTGTGGGTAATTGAGCTTCAGTCACATCAAAAGTGGGTAACGAAGAAAAAAGGTTGGGAACCGCTGCTCTAGATTGATTTCTTTGCTGCTTGTGCCGCAAAATTTGTGACAGCGTTATTATTGTAATTTCGCACCATGCTGTTGCTTAATTTTGGCTTTGCTGTTTTGTTTTTATGAAGGATTTTATTGCTGTGCCAGTTGGAACATCTATAAGATTAAGTTGTCTTAGTGGTTTTGCCATTGATTCCAATTCTCGTTCTCAAACCAGTACTTGCACCAATGATGGTGTATGGGAACCACCATTAAGATCATGTCAAACTATGCAGTGCGCGCCACCCCCCAGAATGTCTGGCATGCAAATAACAGGAGATCTTTATCGTTTAAACAACGTCGTCACTTACAAGTATGTTAAAATAATACGATCAGATCGCTATCATACTGTTATTCTTATTTTTACTGCGCTACAAATACCTAAATTGTATTTAACGGTATGTTCCGAAAAGACAAAAATAAGATGATTGTCTCTTTCTTTTGTGTAGAGGCGCAGCGCAAAGTTTTGAAAGGGGACGGGATAAAATGCGTGAGCCAGCAAAAGGGTCTGGTATGTTTCAGCCACTTAGCCGCATTTGTATTTTTTTACTAAAAGGCAAAGTCAAAAGGGTAGAGGGGGCATGGCACAATGCCCCTTCCGAAATACCCCCTGTGCGAAGTTTTGATTGGACAGAAAATGAAGACGCGCATTTTTTCTCTTCGATGCTTTCTCGCATTATTCGATCTTTTGTCATCCACGTGGCACAGAGAGGGAGTTTGGCACAAACTTTTGCAAGACGTATTAGAAGATGTAGATCTTGTCACTGCTTTTTCCCTCCCCGGTGTTTCTTTGGATAGATACTGGAATATACGGTGATCAACTCCGTGTGACGGATGTCAACCCAATACTTATTCTGAAAGAAAGAAGTCGCCCAAAATTACGTAAAGCAGCTACAACTTTTAAGCGTCTGGACTTCTCTCATGTCTTGAGCTTTCGTTTATGCTTCCTGGTAAAAGTACGAAAATAAGGAAGTTGATTTAAAAAAAGTGATAAAAATTTTAGTAATTATAGTTTTTTGTTGTAGCTGTGAGTTTGGCAATTTTTTGCTTTTTCCGTCTGGCAACATGGTATTGCGTAGCGAGCACACTTGTGACATATCTGGTAACTGGGTCCCGGATGTTGCGCTGTTGCAATGCGTAGATAAGAAATGTCCGGATGTTCCTAATGTTATTAAAAGATACATGACTGGGTAAGTAGCTACTTAAGAACAAAAGCATCAAAATGTTGGTTGTGTTGACCTTGGTTTAGAGTGCCGTTTTACAATAGCCATGATCGCTAGGTTGTTCGTTTGACTCCCACCCAAAGTTTCGTTGCTGCGCCCGGATACTTTGTTCCTTGATAATTGTCTCGGCGCAACAGGTTTTTGGTAAGCATCAAATAAAAAAGTATAATCATCTGAATATTTTTGGAAACACGAAAACACCGTAGCTTGCCAAATTGGTCCTATATCGGGGCTTTGTTTCTCTTGATAATTGAAAAACTTGTAGCCCACAGTAATTTAATGACATATCTATCGGTTTTTATGTCAGTTTTATATGTTTTCAAGATAGACGATATATCTTAACTGTTTCTAAACCAGAGTGCATCTTGAATATGAAGCAATTGCGACAGAATATAGTAGAAAAGAGCGTTGCCGAAAATAAGAGCTGGGCAGGTAAAATTGCAGCCCTAAGTTAGGAAAAAGCAAAAATAAGATGTCGTGTGTCTCATTGCAAAGAATGATTGTACTTTAGAAATCAAGAAGTGATTACTATTGGATGCGAGTTCGGTGATACATTGTATAGAGGCAGTACGCCAGTCGAAGGAGGATTGGTTAGAAGCTGTTGTCAACCCAATGGAGAGTAAGATGCGGCTTTTAAGTTATTTGTAAAGCTTTATGATCTTTTTTGTAATTTTTTTAAGCCGTTAAAGCACTGCTGAGGTTTTCATTTTTTGTGAATTATATGCTTCATGGAAGCTGACTAAGTTGAGCCACGATCTGCAAAATCCAGCTCCGGAGTCCAATGCGCCAAGTGACCAACCACTCGGCCAACCCTAAAGTGCTTTGCTGCGGTCAAAAGCGTGCAAGAGGTTCTTAAGTCGGTTAAGTCTACCACACCGTTCTCAGTGACAAGCTATGGCTTCGTGGTCTTAGTACAAGTAGTGTGATTATATGTTTCACCTGCTACTATTTACCTGCTTCACAACATTTGTTAGTACCAGTAATGCGGTTATAATTATGCTTTATCTGCTATGTATTTGAATGCGCCTGTCTACCTTGGCACTTCAAGCTTCATAACATTTCAGTATTTAGAGGTATAATTTTGAAACAGGTGGGATCCCCCAGTTTTTGATTTGCAATGCAGCTACACGTACTGCCCTGATCCAATGTTCAATATACCGAATGGACGTGTAGTCAGATGGATGAATACAGTTGCGGGATCCGTAAACGCAATGAATCCAATTCTGAATGCTACTGCTGAAGTGTCGTGTAATGAGGGCTATCATGTTTACCCTGCATTTAGGTACGTTGAAATTTATCAAAAATCAAACCTTCGCCATGCTTGCAATATTACGCCATGAAGCGTGTGCAAGAGGCGGGGATCATCTCCGCTGCTTAGCGCCTTGGGCATAAAGCGGCACAACTCCGAAGAAACGCCGTAGCGGTGGCGACACTGTGCCGATTTGACCGGCCCGGACATCGAACTTTGGACCTCCCACCCCGGTTTCGATGTCTTTGAACCACTACATCACGTCGTCAACTGGCCGGTTTGAAAGTTTTATACTCGTTATATTGCTTAAAGTTTACATGCGGAACACATAGTTTTTGAGAACAAATTGCTGACTAAATGTCTAATTTTGAGGGAATTCATTGTATCGTTTATTTCGGCGCCAAAAAATAAAGCAAACCAGATCAACTGAGAAAAATAAAATAATGAATGACGCCGCAGAGCCAGTGAGAAGTCTAGTGATATCTTATGATCGGAAGTTCACAAGCGTACTATCGATTCAAAGGCTCTGCTAAAAAAGTCAAGATATTGTAGGGTATTTCAAATGAGCTTGAACGGAAAATGGACCAATGGATCCACCTTTCTTCTTAAATCGGGTTAATTTGGACTAGAGGATAGACAATCGTAGACTAATATAAGAAGTGGTTCGTGTGATGTATTTTGAGCTCTAGGCGCGTCGGTGCTAGCCGTTTCTGCCGGAAACGCTATTGTGTGGTGTTACAACAGAAAGGTGTAAATTTGTGGCGTATGAACGTTGGTGTACGTGTACCTGAATATTTCGTGCTTAAGCGTATCAAGCACCAATACTGTGCGATAAAAAGTTGTGTTGATTTCAAATCAAGCACGGTTATGTTCACCAGAATCTTTGCATCGGGGGCCTCGTGTTTGCAAGTTGAGCGCTCGGGAGTCCGGCCTATGGCTGGCCGAAATGAAGATTGTGGGAGAGGAGATGAACCAGCAGTGTACTGGCAATGGTGGGCTCCCGACGACAGTCACTTGCTTCACATAGCGTCTGGTCTTTGTCTTAGTTCATCATTGCCTGCTTCTGATGTCAGAAGGTTAGGTTATGCAAAAGTAACTATGGAAAAATGTGCAGTGGGAAACAAAAGACAGGTAAGCGTTGAATTAAGCTAATTGTAAAAAGTGATGTGTAAAAAGAAAAAGTAAAGCCACAGTAAATCCCAAAACTGGACGTTTCGACAATATAGATTCAGCTGTCATCGGCAGTGTATGCAAGGCAGTGAAAAACTGAAAGTCACTTTCGCTGCTGATGATGACAGCTGAATTGATCTTGTCGAAACGTCCAGTTATGAGATTTAGCATGGTTTTATTTTTCCTCCTTCAGCTATTTTCGTCCCGTGTTTATTGTATTGCGTGATAATGTGTAGTTTTATGATACCGTTATGAACTCAGACAGATTTTCTCGGCGTTTTTTTTTGGCAGATTGGTGTTTTCATTCTGATCATATTTGAAAGAAATCCTAAGAACAAATTGCATCGTTTTGGTGATTTTAAAAGCTTACTGTAGCAGCCAAATATGTATTTTTAAATTTACTTTTACTGTACGTTCTGAAAAAGTGTCAATACTGACAGTTCCTTTATTTATGCTCTAAATAGGAGTGATTTTTTGAAATTTGAATTTGATTTTTTTGAACAAATGTTGGGTTATCTTTCCAAAGCGATTTGTTGTGGAACAAAGTACAAAAAACAGCAAAGGAGCTTTTTCTTTTCAAAAGTATTTTGCATTGCTGAGGATTATTTACATTTTGATGCATTACTTTAGGCTTGGGATTGTCGATTTTTAAATGGCCGATATTTGAAGTTGGTTCCCGATAACCCGAACTCCAGCCAAGAACCGGTTATATTGCGATATAGCGATATCATGCGAGCACCGATTGCATCTACAAGTCTTGATGGATCTGCCTCGCAATGGCAGTTAATCAACGGCTCAGGTTAGTGATAAGTGCAAGTTAATATAAATTTAAAATTGAATTTCTATGTGAGTGACTCCACTCCACAAATTCATTTGCTAGTTTGTGTCTTATAAGCAGTGGTGGGATTGAGCCTGTTCTATAGAACCGTCTTACAGAATTTTAGTTGATCAATCAACTGGCCCGCATTGCTGTTTATACTTATACCATTATTTGAAACAGAACCAGCTGAAAATACAATTTTTGTGATAGCACCGGATGACAAAAGGTTTGAATACTGTCACTATGCATGTGCAAGATTTTCTCTTAAATTATAATTCTACAGTGCAATGTAACGTCTGATTTGAGTATTGCTGGTTTAGTTTCGTGAAAATTTGGTGATTGGCCTAATTTTTTGTGGTTAAGTTCAGCTTAAGTTATGTGTTTCAACACGTCGGATTTCCAATTGTCAATGTTATGATAAATGCCTTACTCAGGATTTTTAATTCTAGCTTTGTGTATGTTGAGAGCACCAGACAGTCGAATAAGTATGAGGTGTTCCAGAGTGGGAGTTTGGGTACCAGATTACAAGGACATAGCTTGTGCACAAGCGACATGTCGCATTCCTACTAATCTCACCGGGATAGTTTTCAACAATGTTATCTCGCCTGACGGAAGTAAGGCTTATTTCTGATGTAAAGTTTACTACGTTTTACGGTGCTTTACGGACTGAAACTTGGTTCCAACTGTTTTTTGGTTTATACATATTCAGTTAACCGGTCAGTTAGCTCAGTTGATAAGCACACGCTATTGGTGCTGGAGGTCTGGGACTCGATTACCGGGCCTGTCAAATCGGCACAATGTCGCCAACGGTTCGCCACCTCTGCGACGTTTCTTGGGCGTTGTGCTGCTCGGGCGCTGAGCCGCGTAGATGGGACCTACCACTCGTTACGCGTTTCGGCGTAATACCGCGAGTATAATTGATTTGCTTTTTTTTTTGACATATTCGGTTTTGCTTTTTTGCCGTTGTCAGCTAAATATTGTAGCATTAGGATTACTGAGTTTTTAATTTTGACCCATGCCAATTGTATTTCGCTTTCTACATTAACCTTGGTGCTAATCTGGGCAGCTGTGAATACTATTTTTCTACTGTTCTGAGGCCTCCAGCATACCGTTAATCAAAAAGTAAATAATGGTTGTTTGGTGGATCTTGTGACCGAACGTAACGCTTAGTTTGAAAAAAATCCTACAACTGGATATTTAAAAATCTATCGGTGTCTCTTTAGAGAAACTTTCAGCTAGTGTGACCACTCGTCCATTTGAATTCGGGACTGCCGTCATCGCTAGTTGCGCCGAAGGTTATAAATCACGTGACCCGGAACACGAGGGTGCTGGTTCGAGTATAAAATTTGTGTGTGGATTTCGAAGTGAGTGGATTCCGTCGTTGAACGATATGCAATGCGATCCAATTTTTTGTGAAGCTTTAACCGGGAAAATACAAAATGCCAGGCTGTCCCAAGGTAAACAACATTTTATGTGTTTCCACAATGCTTAAGTAGTGTTGATTTAGAGTTCCAACCCAGTCAATGGGTTTTGTAATCAATTTTTTACTTCAGGGGTTAAAAAATTAGAAAAGTTTTATGTTTCGTGGTAGATGGTGTTTGTTTTTTTATTTATTATTAGGAGTTACATTGTGGTTTTTGTTGTATGTGAACATTCGCGCATCTAGTAGACTCCGCAAAGTCATATTATTTATCGTAGCTTTTTAAGCAGAGTGCTGCCAGTGATTAGTAACTATCGCTGCAGCGTTCGGCTTTCATAGCTTTATTGAACTATGTGGCGAAGATGGCATCATTAACTCGTGATACACTGCCAGCTGGCACATTAGTGTAAAGGAAATGAATGAATAAATGAAATATTTAACGGTGAGCTGTTAATGGCCGAGTGGTGAGAGGTGCTCTGGTGCTGTAGACTCGGGTGTGATTCCGAGTCGGGTCATGCCCATGACTTTAAAATTGGTATCCACAGCTTCCCTGCTTGACGCTCAGCATTAAAGGGACAGTGTGGAGAATAAGCCGGCAAGTCGACTTGTTGAGAAAGGCACTTACCAGATTCCCGCATCTTGATGTGGTAGACAGGTAGTCGGCAACTCCTAAGCGTGCTGGTTAAAGCGCTATGATCGCTTTCTCGTGATAGGAGGAACTAAATACAATACAAAAATAAACACACTTTTAGAAGAAGCAATTTAATGGCGAATTTTCAGTTTTACCTTCCTGCAAGTCAAATGCTAGTTGGGATTACATGTTTCAAAAAATTCCAAAATCTGTTTTCAGTTTTGGTTAAAAAAGACAAAACTAGCTAACCCAGCACTTTAACAATTATCAGCAACATGGCGTAGCGCTATCACCGCGCTTTGCAGATGCTGCATGACAGGTTCGATTCACGGCTGGAGCCGATCGCGTTTGACGCGCGTATATACCGAGTGAAAGCTGACTCGAAGAACGCAAGCTGACCAAGCTCAAGTCGCAATCTCCCTTAATTACTGTTTAGGTTTATTAATGTGACAGTACCCTTAGTAATAACAAATGCAAAAGTATGTACATTGTGTACACATAACTGCCGACGACAGTCCTCAAGTTTGGTAATCATAGATTTTTTAAGTATCTAAGTAACGTGTAAAAATTTATGAAGATTACTCTAGACAATGAACACTGTTTTAGTCTCATTAGTGCAGTTGGTGTGACCACATTTACTCACGGCAATATATATGACGAGAACGATTTTTTTTGCTTGTGGTTTGTAACCATACCAGTCATAAAAACCTGCAGAAGCCCTCTCTGCCAAATTCGTTCGCCCGTGGGCAGACACATATGAGTCTCTCGGCATATATATTACCTTGAGTAAATGTCGGTCACGCCAGCTTCACGGATGAGATCTGAAAGGTCGAAACAGCGTTCACTGTCTGCAGTTACGTAACCTTATTAATTTTGTTCAGATTTATCATGGACTTACCTTTCTGTCGTTAAAGTAACGTGTAAAGCTGGTTTGTGGTTCGATGATTTGAAACAGACATCTCGGAATTTAACTTGTGGGCGGGATGCATTATGGAACATCCCACCTGACGGAGTCAAGTGTGCGCTTGTCCAATGTCGCATGAACCCACCTATCCCAGATAAAGCTTCTATTGTGCTTAATTCCACAGGACGTTTATTTGGTGACGCGGTATGTAAGACTTTTTCACATTTTGTGCTCGTAGAAATGTGGGTACAAGTGAACCTGTTTTGCACTAACGACTTTCGTCAGATAGAGCACCTGTTTCAAATGCTTTTCAAATTTATTTTCACGCAAAACGTTTCTTATTGAAGATGTGTTGAAATATATACGGCTCTTGATGAGCGCTTTAAGCATGAAACAGGTTGTGAAAGATAACATGAAGCATTAAGCTTGCAATGCGGGCGGTGGAAACAGTTGTTCAATACGGCTACCTGATGAACTGCTGTTTGACGAAAGCCGTGTATTTCACGTTATTTCTTCTGCGGTTTATTAGTTCAGTCGGTCGTGCATAATTTTCTTCGCGATACTAATAATTATCTACTCTAAAAAGCGGTAAGTACTGGCTAGTTGGCATAGTGGATAATGACATCACTGTCTGCAAGGAGGTCTGAGGTTCGATTCCCTGGTCTGTAAGATCGGAATCAGTGCCACCAACGGCTCGCCAATTCGCGACGTTTCTTCCGAGCTGTGTTGCTCAGGCGCTGAGCCGCGGAGATGGGTCCCGCCAATCGTTACACGCTTCGGCGTAATACCGCGAATATGATAAAGATATGATTAAAAAAAAACTGCAAGTTTAGGAAAAGACGCTAAAAATATCATTTAAAACATTTAAATGAGACTATGACACCATGTATTGCGCTACAAAGACCTATTTCAATAAATTTATGAATTATATTCTCAAAAACTTTTTCTGACATTTTTAGCGAATCGTTCGTTGCGGAGAAGGCTTATGGTATAAACCTGGTATATTTGAATACGTAGTAAGATGTTCTGCCGCCGGAGTCTGGCTTCCAGAAGCAATTTGTGTTGAAATTGGCTGCGACGAGCCACCATTTGTAAACTATGCAAATCTTCGTCTTACATCTAACACTTGGAAGATAGGAGACTCTGTAAGTTTTTTTATGAGAAAAACTTACTGTTTTTTACCATAATGCTAAAACGTATTACTAATTTTGTGTTCAAAAATTTTTTAATCGCTTAAAACAACTTTTTGCCCGCCATTTTTAAGCTACGTGCTGTCAGACCCAGTGTTGACCGTTACCTATCACGCCACTTTGGGGCGTTGGGTTCACTTGGACCTGATCAGTGGTTCTTAACTTTTGTACGCTTGCCACCACTTACGGTATTCTGCACAATTTCATTGAACCCCAATTTTCCTCTCCTATTCAGGGTGTTCGGGAAGTCACTGTGCACTTTTCTAATTATTTTTTTGTATTTCAAATTTTAATTCATTATTATTTGCATTAATACCCCAATATGCTTTTAACACTTAAGAACGTGTATGGCTTGTCGTACACGTATTTCGAGAGGGTGATAGATGCACAGATGTAGAGCGACAGCGGTTTACTGAAAAATTACCAATACGCAGGTGCACAGGGACTTCCGAACACCCTGTATAACTGCAAACTAACTACGTTTATTCCAATACAAATATGCACATTGTTGTATCAATGTGCTTTCTGTTGTTCTTTTCTGGCGACCAAAAAATAATTCGAGGGTTTGTTTCGGAAAGAGCAATATTCTCAAGTAATTTTCACATGCAAGCCTGCTTCGTTTCTCAGAAAACGCACGCTCGCATAGATAGGTAAGTGGTTACAAATGACCTGAAAACGTCGACGGCAACTTTATACTTCTTTACAATATGCCAAAATTTCGAAAACCTTCTCCGAACCCCTGTAGCACTGAACTAAATAAAAGCTTAAGTAAGCATACTGCAAAGGAAATCGGAATGAGCATCTTTGCAGTAAAAGCATAAAAAATTAAATTTAGGTAGAGTATGAATGTACTAATCATCGTCGTTTGATTGGAAGCAATGAAACCACAATCACGGTAAAGTGTCAGAACAACGGTCAATGGATACCGAACCCAGTAACATTGGCTTGTCATCTGTATGGATGCTTGTCGGTTGAGACTTTAAGGAACCGATACTCAGCTACTGCTATATCAGGTAGGCCCCATTTTTATGTTCGAAGGAGAAAAACAGTTGGTTAGGTGTGATTAGAAGCGATTCTTGCTTTTCCCATTCCCCATACCAATATGGAAAGTATATAACACTTCCTTCATAGTAACATAACATTTCTCATACTGACATAGGAAGAGTTTTTCTTTACTCAAAGGCTGTTCCAAAACCCATTGGCAAGGTTACGTGAAAGATCTTGATTAGTCTCGGCATAGAAATCCACCTAAGCATTTACTCTTTGTCGTAGGAGATCGTGATGATTGCGAACTACGGCTGGAGTTGTTGCTTCTGCAAAACCTTAGGCTAAGCGGACCTAGAAAAGTAAGTAAGATTACTAGACCGCGCTGCCTTGCATTTCATATCTGGTCGAACGTTGACGTGCGGAATGGCATTAGCTTGAACTAAGCAACTAAGCATCATTGTTTTCATTGTAATATATTTGTTTCAGGCGAGCACTCCAATGTAGGAGCACAGATATTTGTCACTTGTGCACGAGGACATATGATGAGAGACCAGACAAATCAGATGGTAGCAACATGTCAGTCGGACAGGCTCTGGTATCCAAGGGAAACTAGTTTTGAATGCTTACCAATTACGTGTGGAGGTGCCCCACCTGCTGTTGCAAATGCTGTAATATCAACTCCAAACGGGTAAATATAGAACATTTGAGCAACGGAGTAGTTAGCTGCAAAACCAAGTGATTAGAAGTACGTGTGATAAAGACTCTTAATTCTCGGTGAAGTTAAAGTAAAAACTAAAACATTACAGTGCTGCTACATATTCACAATCAATGTCATAGTCTTCTACTTCGATGGCTACACTGCCTGCATGCTAAGTCGCTTAACGGGCAACTCGTTACACGCTTCAGCATGTATTGTACAGCGATTATTAAGAAGTTTCGCTTTAATGTTATAAGCTTTGACCTAAAATCCATGAGAAGCATCATCATTGAAAAAGCTGTGACAAGCTCAGATGGCCGAGTGGTAAGAGCGCCTTTGAAGGTTTAGACCCCGGTTTGATTCCGAGTCGGGTCAAAGCAATAACAGTAAAATTGGTATTCACAGCTTCCCTGTTTGATACTTAGCATTAAAGGGAGAGTGTGGAGAACAAGCCGACAAGTTTACTTGTTTTGTCGTTGGAAAAGGCACTTGGCGGCATTCCCCAATCTTGGTGTGGTAGACAGATGGCTGGCAACTCCTAAGCGAGCTGGTTGTAGCGCTTTGATCGCTTTCTCGAGATAGAAGCATAAATATGCAACTAAATACAAATACAGTGTTTTTCACTTATATGACTAATGTACGCACTTTTTTATGTTGCGTAGTAAAAGGCTTTGATTCTTTGATAACTCGATCTATAACCCTTATGGTTGTAGCCGCCAAGTATCACTTAAGAAACCTTAAACTGATATTATTTGCGAATTTTTTTTACTTACTGTTATCAAACTGTGTAGAATGGTTAGACTGGCAAGTTAACAGTTAGTGGGCTAGTTTTTGCTTCATAGAAACACAGCTACTGCAAAGCTTTCCAGGTTTCTTTAGTGGAAATATGCCCTAATGTTTTGAGTTTTCGTATTATGTGCTTTATATTTTATGCGTTACCGGACGGTATTACGGAGTGGTTAAAGACTCCGATTACGGTGTACAAGGTTTTGAGTTTGTTTCTTGGGCCAGTCGAATCAGATGCAGCGTCGCCAACACCCTTACAATGTTTTTTTCTGAGCTGTGTTGCCCCGGCCCGAAGTCGTGGAGATGGGCCCCGCCACTCGTTACACGCTTTGGCGTAATGCGACGAGTATAATAAAGATTTGATTTTGATATTTTATGCCCGTAGATCTGGATTTGGTGCTGTTGCCATAGTCACATGCAACAGAGGTTTCATTATACAAAATTTACAAACAAATTCTATTGGAATCACGTGCAACATCGACGGAATGTGGATGCCGCGCACTAGTAGTCTGCTATGTTCCCCATCTTTTTGTATTGACTTGCCTGCTACACCAAACAGGTCTTTCCGACCTAACTACACAAGTCGTGAGTTAAACACGTTTTATCAAATTTAAGTAGAGCTTAACCATTACTTTGCTCTCGTATCCATTTACGGGTCATAAACCGTCAAAAATGTGATTGTTCGCTGAAAGCTCCCGTAGACCTTCGGCCTAAAAAATGGATATATAAACTAGACATGCGTGATATCACTGAATATCTTGACAACCATTGTTTCAACTTTGTTGGTCTCACCAGAGAAGATTGCACATATTAGAGGTAGAGAATGGTGATGCCCAAAAGAAGTTTAAAAACTCTTAAAGATGTATCTGTGGAAGTGCCGAAATTGCATAAACGATGAGCAATGCGGTACATGTGATATAATGATATTCTGGGTTACATTTAGTTTTGACCAAATTCATACTCTTGTAGCGAAAATGGCACAGCAAGGCTAAGCTGCGTTGAGAGCGTTCAGGTACTTACTGGATCGTTGCTGCAGCGGGACCTTGATTATGTTTGACTTGTTCTTATTCTGTTTAGCTCGCGCCGAGGTGAATGATACTGGGTTTGTGTCTTGCGATCGGGGTTACTGGTTGGAGCCAGATATATACAATTTCACAGTCACTTGTGATGCTACTGGCCGATGGCTGCCTACACCCAACTGCATTCCTATCACTTGCGTGGAGCCGGAAATACTAGAAAACGCTGATCGATTGTATATGGGATCAAATATTTCCAACATGCGCTTTGTTTATCAACAAGTTCTAGAATATCGATGTACAACTGGATTTTGGGTTACTCCAGGCATGCTTGTAGTAAGTAAATTAGAAATTCGCGCGACAAAGGAAATTTACTAAAATATTGTAAATGGTATATTGTTGGTGGCCGAGTGGTAAGAGCGTCCGCCTCTGGAGCTGTAGACTCGAGTTTGATTCCGAGTCGAGTCAAAGCAATGACTGTATAACTGGTATTCACAGCTTCTTTTCCTGACACTCAGCATTAAAGGGATACTGTGGAGAACAAGCCGGCAAATTTACTTGTTGTACCTTAAGGAAAGGCACTTAGCGGGATTCTCCCCGTTTTAAGGTGGTTGACAGATGGCCGGCAACTCCTAAGCGAGCTCGTTATAGCGCTATGATCGCTCTCTCGTGATAGGAGGATAAATCTGCAACCAAATAACTAAAATTCGGTTTGTGTCGAAATCTCTCTTTTAGTTGACTATTTTGCTCTATTTATTTTGTAAATACGACTTGGTCTTCTAAAATCCGGTTGAGTTAATGCTTTTTCTGTTTCTGGTCATCTTTCCTAAATTTTTTTTGTGTTAATGTTCATTGTATGATGATAGTTAGCTGTGTCGACAAATATAATTGAGTGAAAATGATTCGACAAAAAATGTTTTTTTGTTCTTGTTATCAAAATATTTAAAACTGACAATGCATTTTTCTTGAGGTAGTTCAGTTTATTAAAATATAAGTTACGTTTTGTGTAGTTTTCTTTATCAAATTAAACTGAGAATTTAACAGTGAAAGAGAAAACTGTAAAGTGAGGTTGCGCTCTTCGAGTCAGCAGCCGCCCGGTAGATATGTCGAAGGCGATCGGCTCCAGCCGTGAATCGAACCCGTCACAAAGGATCTGCAACCTGCGCGTTGAACCGCTGGCCATTTCGCTGACGTAGTTCTTTGTGTATTCTCTATTAGAAATAAAGTACAAAAACAAAAAATGATAATTTAAAAATTTGTATTGGCAACATTCATGTCACGTCATGCATCTTTTCACAGCAACGGTCTAGGTGCTTGATGGACGGTACATGGACTCACTCACGTGGTACTAGAGCGTTGCGGCCTTGTGTCCCCATATTCTGTCCCAAGCTACCTATTATTCCATTTGCGGATGTAGTCGCTGTCGATAATGCGCCGCGTGCTGTTCACCTAGTTGGAGTTCAGGTAAAGTTGCAAAAAGCACGCATGTGCGATGCCTGCGACTATAAAGAACGAACTGTTTATATCTGGAAGTACCTGCTTGTGAATTTTGAGTAGTTATAAAGTAAACTGAACCGGCCGGTCACCTCAGTTGTTTGGTGTCGGTGCGGTAGGTCTCGGGTTCGATTCCCGGGTCGGTCAAATCGGACATCAACGGCTCGCACCGCTGCCACGTTTCTTCGAAGCTGTGTCACCCAGGCGCTAAGCCGCGGAGATGGGCCTTGCCACTGGTTTCACGCTTCAGTGTAATACCGCGAGTAGAATGAGGATTGTTAATTAAATTGTATAGATGTTTTGATGAAACAATAATTAACTATTTACCTCAAACCTATACCCAAACTATAATAGGTTTGGGAAATCACTGATTTTTTGTGGGGTGGACCGCACAAAACCCCACTAACAAGCTCAGAACTGGCTTGATACCCCTATCAATCCTGTGCATTCCAATATATGACTATCACAAGCGGTGATCATAAAAAAAATGTTGCTTCCATTAATTGGTCAGCAATTTATTCACTAATTGGGCTTAGCAAAAGTGGCTTTATCTTAAAGATTATGTTTCAGCGGCTTGTGATTGCTCTTCTGCCGTTGAAGCGTTAAAAATTGAATAAATCGTCAGAAAATAGTCAAACACTTCCTACTAGGAGCTATACTAAGTTAAGTTTTACGATTTTTACTATTTTAGATAACATACCAGTGCAGACTGGGAAGAAGGTTTAATGGTTCACAACAATCTACGTTTAAAGTAACTTGTAGTGGAAACAGCTCTTGGATTCCTTCACCATTTGGTGTAAGTTGGTGGTTTAATGAAGTTGACATTTTTGTGTGCGTTCGTTTAGTGCAAAACTAAAGTGCAGTTTTATTTGCATCGTCGTTGTCCGATTTTTTGCCCGTGTTTTAGAAGTAGTCTTATTTCGCTAAAACCTATTTGTAAACACATCTCTGGAAGGCGGCAATAATCGCATTGTTTTCATCAGCCTTAGAATGATGACTCTCAATCTTTCCGACACCTAGGACTCCAATTCTTGGAGATATTGGCTTGAGGATGTTGTCTGCAAAGAAGATGTATTATGAAAGAACATTCAATATTGCGATAGGGCTCCCCCCGGACTTTTTACTGGAGGTCCCTGTTTACTCTGTTTAGGAACGGCTGCTGTAGAGCCACTCAGCCTCAGTTTAAAGTGTAAAGTAAATGTTGCTTATAAAGTTTTAACATGAGGCTTATGATCAAACACTGTGCTGTAGGTTTCGATAAATCAACCAAGTGTGCGCTTCGCCATTGAGAATGTTGCATCTTTAGAAAGAGTTGAAACTAGCTCTGTGATTTTGAAAAATACGCGTGTGCCTTCTCAAAGCATTCTCAATGAAAACGTGTTGAATTTTTCCCTCCTATTTTTCACAGATGGAATGCATAACCATTAAATGCCCTGTTCTTCAACAATTTATAAAAAGTTCAGACGATGTGGAATTCGGTTCAACGGTTACCTTATCTTGTCCGCCTGGATTTTCTGAAGTTCCTTTTATTTTTCAACCTACTGTCACTTGTGCTGGTATGGGAAACTGGCAGCCTTCTGCAAGTGAGTTTGCCTACTGGTTAGTGGCAGCTTCTAATTTTAACAACAGCTCCAATGGCTGAGTTCTAAGAGCGTGTGCCTCTGGAGCTGCTGCCTCGGGTCAAACCAGTTACTTCAAAATTGGTATTCACAGCTTCCCTGCTTGACGCTCAGCATTAAAGGAACAGTGCGGAGAACAAGCCGGCAAGTTTACTTGTGCCGTTGGGAAAGGCACTTAGCTCCCCTATCTTGGTATGGTAGACAGATGGCCTGCCACTCCTGATCGAGCACGTTACAGCGCTTTAATCGCTTTCTCGTAATAGGAGGATAAAAAATGCAACTAAATGCAAATACAACGTCAGACTTACAAAATTGTAAGTTAGTTTGCCATTTCACGAGCCATTTGGTTGCGAATCGCAAAAGTATTGCGGAAAATAAATAAGGTTCTTGCAGATCCATTTCGTTGACCAACATTTTCAAAAGCGATAGGTTTTTTTCTCCGCTGCCGAGATACAAAAACGACATTGAATGGAATTATTTGTCATAATTTCATGATTATTTTCGCAGGTTTTCAAGTGGCTTGTAAAAGAACAGAATGCAGGCGCCCACCTAACTATGCAAATGCTATAGTACGCCCGCTAAATTTGAACAGTTCGTTTTTTCCTGGTGATAGTGCGACGGTAGCATGCTCTAAGGTAAGGAGGGTTTGTGACTAAAAAAATAAATTTTAGTGCGACTGAATGCATTAAATCAAGAATCAACGTCAGTGTAATTTCATCACAACGCGTTTTCTACGCTTTTGCGTTACACCAGTGTGCACTATCTTCTCAAATGGAACGACCCCCGTCTCTGCCTTCTTATTTAAGTGATCTGTCTCAAAGCGCTCTAACTCCACTCTCAATATGTTATCTCATTTCCTGTCGTGGTATGTTTTTTGTAAGAATTAATACACAGGACTTAATAGCTACAGTTAATTAAACTGAATTAGCGAAGAGTTATCTACAGCGGCCGTTGCTGCTTAGTTTTGATTAAAACTTATGGCAAAAAGTTCGCATCATTTAGCACTAAGCATGAAAAACCCGTGACATAACTTTCTTGCGCAGGACTTTCTGGTAAGCTTGACTAGTAGTTCCTGGATAATAACTTGCGATGCGGATTATAAATGGGTACCTGGTGACTTGCAATGTGTGTACGAAGATAATTTTCGTTGCGATCTGCCTCCTACTGTTGCCAACTCACTTTGTTCTCTGCCCTCTTCTTATACGGAAGGACAAACGGTTACATATACTTGCAATAGACGTAAATTACCATTCTTTTCTAACGTTATTTGTTTGTTTGCCAGAAGTAAACTTATGCAGAGACTAGCTGTGTTGGTACAAAGCGTAAAGGTAAAGGTGTGCGAGAGCAAGTACTCTGGGCTCATTGTGTAAGCCATTCTCAGTCGACGGAACATTACAAACATCAATGTGAAACTCAAATATTTTAAGTGATAGAACGCTGTTGGAAGCACACATGCATTAACTCTTCGCACTTCTCGCTTGTGCTTGGTGCTTGGCGTGGAAGCTGTAAATAGTGTTTTTAAAGTATTTATTACAACCCGCTTATTATACTGAGTTCTGTAGAGCGGATAGCGCTGTTTCGTGATGTTAGCCCTCATCAGCCACTGTTCGGAAGTACGTCACTTTACTCTGAGTCCCTTTGTTTCAGATTACTGGTTTCCTAATGATAGAATCCAACTCCAAGCAACTTGCGTAAATGGTGGTTGGGTTCCAGACCCTATTGCTGCTGCCTGCACGCCTGTCACCTGTCCTGACCCAGGTCTGCCCCCAACTGTGAGGGCTGATCTTGTTAAACCGGCCAACTTGTCAACTTTTACCCCTACTACCTCACCTACGGGTAGAATTTTTTACGGCGAAGGGTGAGTTATGTAGATCATGCGGAGGGAAAATGTATGGATTTGGGAAGAGGGGGTTTTGAGTTTTGAGGGAGTTATGCTGCAGAGGTTAACGGCTCATGAAATATTATGATCTATTAGACAAGCGCATTAAAAACTCTTTATGCCCTTTATTTATACCATTAGAAATGCTGTCTTTACTGTCACGTAATCATCTTAGCATCAGCTGTGATAGTAGATAGCTTTTGCATTCACGGTTGTTGTTTAAATATTTTGTTTTGTAGAACTTTGGTTGATTTTATGTGCCAAGCTGGTTTATGGATGGCAAACCAAATGATTTCATTGAGGTCTGAATGCGTTTTCGGTGATTTTCAACCCGATCCACTGCAACTTCAATGTACAACCCAGCTTTGTGGAGAGCCGCTGCCAGATGTAAGTTCATTTTAAAACATTTTTATGTCGTTTATCTGACTGGAATTTCTTCAATCACTGAAAGTTCCACTGTAACTGGTGGATACTTCGAATTTTAAAGGTACGTTCACTTGTTGTGCCGTTGGAAAGGCGCTTAACATAGATACCCCATCTTTATGTGGTAAACAGGTGGCTGGCAACTCTTAAGCAAGCTCGTTATAACGCCTGAGTCGCTATTTTTTGTGATAGCAGGATGAAAATATTACTAGTACTAATGCTACACTTACGTTTGTTATGTCACTTTAAATACAATAATTAACCATTTCCACGGAATCTACAGCTCAGAAAGAGTATCTACCCTTAGAGCTGCTGACTCTGGTTTGATTCCAAGTCGGGTCAAACCAACGACTCCAAAATTGCTATCACATTTCACAGCTTCCCTGCTGGACGCTTAGCCTTAGAGGGACAGTGTGGAGAACAAGCCGAAAGTTTACTTGTGCCGTTAAGAAAGGTTTTTAGCTGGATTCTCCCCATCTTGGTGTGGTACATAGATGGCTGGCATCTCCTACACGAGCTTGTTATAGCGCTTTGATCGCTTTCTCGAGATAGGAGGATAAATACGCAGCTAAATACAAAAAATCTCATACTTTAATAAATTTTCTTGAGTCGAAAAATTACCCAGTTTTACTAAATTATTTAGATTCGAATGGCTACGGTTGAAATATACGTTAACACTAGGAGGTTACCTGAAGCAAAGTATACATGCAATGACAATTTTATTATTTCTCCACCAATGCTAAGTCGTTCAAATGAGCTTATCACTGTTTGTGGAAATACTAGGTAAGTAGACCCCCCAGAAAAAGAAAGTACTAGTTCAACCGAATACTTGTTCTGCTTTTTTTTGCATCTCTGCTTTAAGATGTTTCATAATAAATAAGGGTTATTTTCAAAATATATTGAACTAAAAATTCAACAGTAGCAGAGGGAGACTGCGAATTGAGTTTGCGCTCTTCGAGCCAGCAGCCACCCGGTAAACATGTCAAATGCGATCGGCTCCAGCCGTGAATCGAACCCGTCTCGTAGGATCTGTTACCTGCGCGCGGTACCGCTAAGCCATGTCGCTAATTTATATATATATATATGTATATATATACATTTTTTTTTATCAAGATTACGAAATTGATTTGATTGCCAACTTTAGAAAATCATTACGCAGCAACACTATTGCTTTTTTCAAATTTTTGTTAAACTTTTATAGCTGGATCCCCTCTCCTTTGGACTTCCAGTGCATCCCACTTTTATGCGCAAAACCACCAACAATAGTCAATGGTTATTACATGTCTGGCGGTTTATTTTTAAACAACACCGTTTTGTATCGATGTGAAAGTGGATACCGGTGAGCTATTTTAAGTTTTCCTACCAAAGTACGCAAATATCGGATTCTTGCACAGCAAATTGAGGGCAGTGCATTAAACTAAAAATTCAACCGTTCGAAGAAGAAAGTGCGAAGGTAACTAGAGATTTTTGACGTTGCAATATGTAGAATGGAATCGTATCCAGCCGTAAATCGGACTCTTTACAAAAGATCTTGAGAGAGAGAACAATAAACTCCGTGCTGTACCGCTACGTTCACTAGGCCATGTCGCTTTTACAGTTGATATTAGACTACGCAAAATTGTTTAGGCAGTGAAATGAAAATACTTGCCGGATTAAGGCAGTGAGTTTTTTCACACAGAATCGCTCAGGTTTTGGGCTCTTTTTGTCCATTTATGACTTGAAGGAGTACAATTTCTGCTTGCTAGGAGTAAAATGATACTTGCAATCATTCATCGTAGATTGAGGACCGATAAGTTTATTACAATATGAAATACAGAGGGATAATAAAATCACAGTGATTCTGAAAACTGGACGTTTTGACGACGTAGGTTCAGCTGTCATCATCAGTAGTGTAAGCTAGGCAGTAAAACTGAAAATCCAAAATCCGATGATCGCATCCGGTAGTGAAGTCCTCTTTAGTTTTTGCATTGTTTTGCGTACACTGCCGCTGATGACCGTTGAACCTGTGCTGTCGAAACGTCGTGTTCTAGAAATCACTATGGCTTTGTTTTTCTTAGTTATTTTCGTCCCAAATTTAATGTGTGAATTATTTGAAGTAACTCTTGAGTATTTTCGGTACTCGCAGTATATAAAGTGTGTTTATATTCAGATTCGCATCGGGTAATGAAACTCGACCAACCAGGTGTGTAGCAAGTGGTGTATGGAACCCTAATCCAAGGACCTTTTCATGTGTAGGTGAGTCTGATGTTATATGATATATATATATTTTTTTTTGATTTTTCAATTATACGAAAATATTGAGCTTGAAAATTTTGATAGTGTTGTATTGATTTTAATGTGCCCTGCTATTGAAATGCGTTATAACTATGACCCATGTATTGAGTATTTTTACTTCATACTGGTGAAACAGAAAAAACACTGCTACTTTTTTTTTGGTCTTCGGTATTTTTATTGCTTGATATGATGAATGTTATGTTTGACTGGGTGTGTGTGATTCAGTTTAAGAATGCTCTATCAACGATTTTTGTTGCCACTCTGAAAATGATTTATAGCCTATTGTAAATTTAAAAAAAGAAACAGCTTTAGGGCTTCGAAAACAGAGTTTGAGCATTTTACCAAGCAGTTGTGTTTGCAAGTTGTTAAAAAACTCATGTGTTTTTAGAAATAAGTTGTGGAAGTCCTATTGTGATTGGAAATACTTTACTATCATACAGTCCTAGCAGAACCAAGTATTTGGACACCGCCCGCTACTCATGCCGCTTCGGGCAACGCATTGAAGGGTCTGCGTCAAGAACAGTTCAAGTACAATGCCAGGTTAGTGCTAAATTATGTCCTCTTTTGCTAGCCGTTGGTTGCAGTTGATTGCTTCATGTTTAGCTATATGGCAGAGTGGAGAGGAGTTTGTTGTACGCTTTAAGAGCTAACGGGTTTTCTGCGTCACAATTAAATTTTTGATGTCATAATCACATTTTGAATTACGTCATCAACAAATTGATTATGATGCAGAAAGCGCGCGAGCTTTTGTTACCACTTAAACTGGATTTATGGACAGGGTAATTGTCCACTTTGTCATAAAGACTTTGCTGACGCAGCGACAAGGCTGAGACAAAGTATGCGTATGCAAGCTCGTTTTTTTATGCATTTACATTATGACATGACCCGCCGGTTAGCTCCGTGGTTAAGCACACGCTATCGGTGCTGGAGGTCTGGGGTTCGATTCCCAGTGGGTCAAATCAAACACAGTTTCGCCAACGGCTAGCCACCGCTGCGACGTTTCTTCTGAGCTGTGTTGCCCAAGCGCTAAGCCGCGAAACCGGCCCCGCCAATCTTTACACGCTACGGCGCAATACTGCGAGTATAATGAGAATTTAATTTTGATTTTTTACCTTATTACTTTAGTAACAAGCTACTACGCACAGTATACTGTTGTATTATTTTACTTTTAGAGCGATATGCGATGGAGACCAGAACCTGTTAACGTGGCTCGTTGTGTCGATGTAACATGTGATGGTGCGCTACCATTTGTGCCCAACACTAGCTATTCATTTGGATCAATTAAAGCGGGCTCATACAGAACGTACGTTTGCCGCCAAGGTAAAATCTTGTGTTTTTTAATTTATGAACAACTGGTAGGCGTAGTAGGAACGACGTCACTATCCGTGCTGGAGGCCTTGGGTTCGATTCCGGTCAAATCGGACGCAGTGTCGCCATCGCTGCAACGTTTTTTAGCTGCGTTGCCCAGGCGCTAAGCCGCTACGCCTGCGTTGCCCAGGCGCTAAGCCTCGGAGATGGTCCCCGCCCCTCGTTACATACTTCGGCGTAGGATTTTCAATTTAATTGCTTATTTTAGACAAAAACAATTAATTGCCATTTTTTAACATTCCATTAATTGGTAAACCATGATGTCATTTTGTGACGTCATTTTTCACGAAAACTAATAGTCAAATGAGACGCCATGAAATGGCGCACATTTATAATGCAGTTGGATCCTGGGTATGTCACATAGTTTTGTTACGTTGGGGCAATTTGCTGTAAGTTGAGCTCCTGACGTCACGCACAGTAGGCTAAATCTGTTATATTATTGTGAAGCGTTTTGAAATGAAATTTCTAGGTACATTTTTAAGAATGCTCCTGAATCGGGCTACTTAAGCGACTAACACAAAGTGTTATCTTCGGTGAAGATCGGGGAAGGAAATCGAGGGAATCAGTGATCACCTGAGCGACCTGTTTCCGAAAACCTGAAGTGATAGTTCGTCCTGTCGAATTTAAAAGACCTTGAATTATTTTTTTGATTTAAATTTGCATGCTTTAATGCCGACTTTCGTCATCGTTGTGTACGCGAATGTAGCGCCTATATGTGAACTATACCACCGATCGCCCCTGGTATCATTCTTGTTACACTTTGGATTCCGAAGGAACTTTTCTTATACCAGTATTTGAAGCATTGAGTTGTCCCTTATAACTTTTTCACCTAGCTTATTATAACTTTACCTTGCAAAATTCCAGCATTCAGTTACCTGCCATCGATGTTGCCAAGTTAATTCGAATCTGACGCTACAATTGCTCAGTAGATTGTTCATACGTGGTATGCGTTTTGCAAGCGAAATATTTGCGTGGCTTGCTTATGTTGCATAGTTGGGTGGAAAGTATAAGAATAGAAAATGTAATACAAAATACCAACAAAAATACAACTGCGTTAGTTTGATTTGCATCGCTCTTTGCACGATCATTATGCTATTTGAAAATTTAAAGGTGCAATTTTTAAAGGTGCAAAAATTTAAAGGCCCTAATTTAGCAATTAATTGCAATTGTTAAAAGCAACTTTTCAAGCAATTAATTGTTTTAATTAATTGTTCCAATTAATTTTGTTTGAAAACCCTACTTCGACGTAATACTGCGAGCATAATGAAGATTTGATTTGATTTTATCTTCAGAATAACGAGAGGCTGAAACGTACTTAGTTTTGAAAACGACCAGTTGTTAAGATTGAAAAAGTAAAAATCATTCAGAAACGCATACAATGCTGTTGAAACCCCTTGAAGTTAGGGTTGTCTTTTTGTTCTCGCAGCTCGTTTACATTACATGCTGCACATGGTTTTTTTCTAGCCGCAAGACAATTTGTATGTAAAGCCACAATGGCAATGCAAAACTGAAGCAAAATTCAAAACATTGGAAAGATTATTAGATCTAAGAGGTTTAGAACTGTGGTTTTCAATCTTTTGTGGTTTGTGGCACCCTTCTAGAGACTCTCAACACCAATGGCCCCCTGCTCAGCGATAAAAATTCTGTCAGTATTGTCTCTGTAGTGACTGCCGCACTCCGCAAGTCATAAGTGGTTAATTACCATCAATGAATCTTGTGTTCGCGGCGCTCTGGTTGTTGTCTCGAGAGAACCCAGGTCCGGCGCCAAGGGAGGGCCAGGGGGGCTGGCCCTCCCAATCGACATGCTTGGCTCCCCCTTTAACAAGCCTAATTTTTTAAAGACAGCTGTTTTTGTGCTTAATTTCAAACTTTGCCCCCCCCTGATAAGCGCTTGACCCCCCCTAAGTCGACTGCTCTGGCGCCGGCTCTGTGAGAACCCGTAGTTTAGAATTGCAAAGTAGCGGTCGAGTATCAGAGTTAATACATTTATTTGATTTAAATGTTTAGGCCAGCGTTGCAAGCTGATAAAAATCGATTAGAAAAGTGCCGTGTGACGAACTTGGTGTCTTTTTCGTATGAACAGATGTCGAACACGCATTACCTAAGACAACTGTTAATATGCAGGTTACAGTATCTCGCCTGGGGTAAACACGCTGTTGATTCAATGTCAGTTTGATGGTACTTGGTCATCTGCTGTGGGACGGTGTGCTCTATTACAGTGTGGAGGCCCTCCTGCTGTTAATGGTGCTACTGTGCTTAGCTATAACCGTGTAATCGATGTACGGGGCTTTGTACTAGAAAATGCTACTTACAAATGCGACAATGCGACCTGGATAAGCGATGGTTTTTACAAGGTTAGTTTTTAGTTAATGAACTTACTCTGTAGTCTTGTATTCATGTTTGCGCTTTTGCGTACGCTGTAATTACCATAGCTCAGCTAAATACGCTAATTTTTCCTATTTTTTGAAGCGTTTAGATGCGCCATTGCTCATGCATTGACAGCTCAGATGGCCGAGTGGTGAAGAGCGTCCGCCTCGGGAGCTGTAGACTCGGGTTTGATTCCGAGTCGGGTCAAACCAATGACTTTAAAATTGGTATTCACAGCTGCCGTGCTTCTTGCTCAGCACTAAAGGGTCAGTCTGGAGAACAGCCGGCAAGTTTACTTGTTGTGCCGTTGGGAAAGGCACTTAGCGGGATTCCCCCATCTTAGTGTGGTAGACAGATAGCTAGCAACTCCTAAGCGAGCTCGTATAACGCTTTGGTCGCTTTCTCGTGATAGAAGAATAAATATGCAACAAACTACAAAAAATACATCTTGCGTTATTTGCCGCAGATGACCAGGCGGCTAAGAAATTTTCACAGTCAGTAACTAGACGCTAGATAGATGTAACATAAAGCAATTTTTCCTGTGTGTTTGAATTTACACCTTTATTAGATTATCGGTTGCACAAATTTCTGTAATTCATTCGTTGTTAATTGAGGGAAAGTGCGAAGTGAGCTTGTGCTCTTCGAATCAGCAGTATTCGCATGTACCTAATGAGACTGGCTCCAGCCTTGAATCTAACCCGTCTGTTCCCTGAGCATGGCAACACTAGGCCATGCCTGAGAGAGGCAAAAAATCGAAAAACGGTGATTTTTTTCTGGCTCTCCTTTTTCTAAATCACATTTTTTCTAATTTCAGAGCTTCACATATACTACAAAATGTATCAATGGAGCTTGGAATCCGAATCCAACTGACGAGTTACAGTGTGTTCCGGTTATTTGTGATGTGTTGCCAACGCCCCAAACTCCTCCCGGTGGAAAACCCCCCGAAATTATCCGTTCTGACCCTGAGCTGGCTCCAGTAGTAGGCTCCACTGTACAATACAATTGCCCATACGGACAATATGTGAAATCACAAAGAAAAAGGAGAGTTTTTACCAGGTTTGGACTAGATCAGTGTTCTTACCCTTTTTTGGTTTGTGGGCTTCCTTCTGGACATGCTCAACGCCAGTGGCCCCCTGCTCATCAATAAACTTTTCTATCGGTGTTTTATTCATTGCGGCTGAAGCTGTCCTCTGCTCATAAGTGGTTAATTATCGTTAGCAGGTTAATAAATCTAGCGTTTGTGACTGTCTGGCTGGTGGTCCCTGGTCGAGAACTCCTGAACTAGATACTGCGCAGTGGCCGGCGTAGCCCTCTTTGAAAAAGTGATGAATTTTAAATCGAAATGCTGCTGTACTGGTTCACTTTCGTAATAGGACATTACTTTATGTATTGGAAACAATTTTTTTGCACTTCTAATACGAATTTATTCAGTTTTTTTACAGGCTAAGTAAGCTAATTTGACTTGGAACGCCAGCATTCTTTGACATGGAGATAATAGTTTGTGCTTTCAACTTGTTGCATTGATCTATTCTTTCTAGTATATCCTGTGATTTACTGTATAGTTTTGCAATGATTTTTTGTTACCATTTATAGATTGTACCTGCGGATAATTTCTTCGGAAGCAAGCATCAGTAAAAAGTCTTTTTGTAATTTCTGCCAGAAATTATAGAACGTTTTCTACATATTTTTTATCACAGATGTCAAGCTGACGGCACGTGGACTATAGATGCGCAACTTGTGTTTTGCGAGCAGCTTCTTTGTCCTCGTGATTACGACGACCCTTATGCAGTTTGGACACATCAAAATGCTTTCACTATCGGCTCAAAATCACAGGTAATCTATGCGATAAAGTTGTATTCCAGCCATGATTATAGGTACTTAAGCATTACTCTTTGTCTTTTATTCAAAACTTTTGAGTTTTGACTCCTGGTATAAATGTTGCCATACAGTAACAAACACTTTCCGATTTTCGTTTAAACTTTTACTTATCGCTATGACCTTAGCTTTTAATGTTTACGAGATTTCCAATTCTTCTGTTGGTTTTCCACAGCACTACATAACCGGCTGCTTGATACAAAGTTTCTAAATCTGTTGCAGCTGCTTGTAGCTTCTCGACCATTTTTGCCTACACGGTACTGATCATAGCTTTGAGCGAAATCGGAAGTTTTGACGTTCGAAACTACCAACCGCAAACCTGAAACATCATCATCATCCAGTTTCAATCCGGTGTGATCCTCGTGACCGAGGGTGGCCGGGTGCACCTCATTCTCTCAGCTATCGCTTCACTCCCTCTCTCCTTTTTGTCCGATTTGCAGGCTGCTCCACCTCCAACCCAATTCTCTTTACACTCTCTTCAACTCGTCTCCTCTATGTCTGCTTTTGCTTTCCTTGTCTATGTCTCCATGTCTACACCATTATTATTTTACTTAAGCGTTGTATTAAGAACAACGATTGGTGTCAATGGTTTCAGGTGATCTGCTCGCCCTTATTCAGATTAAAAAAAGATGCTTCTAGTAGAATATTAGAATGTAGTGAAGATGGAAGATGGGAGCCTGAAGGAAAGGTATTCATTTTGTATCTGCTTATTATTAGAAACTTTTTACCTCTTTTGCACTGTATTCATGTGCAGACTGCTTGCTAACGGGAAGTAAATATTGTAGATGGTTCATACGTAAATATTGTAGTTCTTGTGCTTATATTTGCGTAATAATAGCATTTGAAAATTAATGACAGTGTTAATTGCCTGCCTGGCAAAAGCTTACCTGATGGCAGCATGGTGTAAGCATTAAAAAATATTTACTGGCAAAAGAAGAGATAATTATTGATAAGCCAAAGATGCCAGGTGTAATTCCTAGGCTAGCTAAGTGAGTCGCACTTGTGTCTCTGTCGCAGCAGCAGTTTTCTACTCTCGTGGTTGCACTGCGTGGGACGGAAGGTACAAAAATAGGCACTGCGAGCGCGTGGCACGTGAAGGGTTAAAGCGAGTTAAATAAAGATAGTATTCAGTCTAGGCAGCCGACTAGCCCAGTTTTAAAGACATTGATATTGGTGCGGTAGATCGTGGCTTCGAATCCCGGCTCGGTCAAATCGAACATAGTGTCGCCAACGGCTCGCCACCGCTTCGAGGTTTCTTCGAAACTTTGTTGCCCAGGCGCTGAACCGCGTAGCTCGACCCCCCACTCTTTCCACGCTTTGGCGTAATACTGCGAGTATAATAAAGGTTTGATTTTTTTGCTTTCAGTGCCTTCCGATTGCCTGTCCCGATCCCAACATCACAAATGCGATTTACAATGTGACCGGGCCGCCAATCAACATTGTGGCATTTCCCGCTTCCAGCCAAGTGGATGTGGGTTGTGCAAATGGTGAGTTTGAATATGCTCATCGGCACAAATGAAAGTAAACTATAGAAAGGCTGCAGCCAGGGCCTTGCTTCGATCGTTACGGAGGATTGAAGGAGTGAATTTAGTAAAAAAAATTTTTGTAGGATACTAGTAGAGTTAAAAAAACAACTCATGTCCTGCAAGTCTTTTTCTATATCGAAATAATTGTTTTACGTTTGTGAACAAGCGTTTTGGACGGTTGCTATTTCTAAGAGCACGAACTCACTTGGCATTATCATTATGTGTTACTTTGTTCAGGATACACCATCTCAAGGATAAGACGTCTTACTTGTCAAGTAAATGGAGTATGGAGTCCTAATCCTTCACTTCTCAGATGCATTCCTAATCAATGTCCTTTGCCTGCTTCTCCACCTAATGCTGTTGTAAGTGGCAGTTATTCTAGTATTTACGCTTTCGAGAAACGTAAACTGCTTGGCGCACACCTTTTTTAGGAATGGCGTTATCGACACGACTCAACAATGCCGTGCGTGGGTGGCACATCTTTGTTATGTGTTCTGCTCACGGTTGCAACCGGTCGTAAATGACGCATGTTTCGAGTGACCAACTTGTAGAGCGTAAGCTCACTTCGTAGTCTCACTTAATGCACTGTTGAATATACCGTTCGATAATTTAGATATAGCCTCAATATTTTTTTTCTTAAACTTTTATTATAGCTGTTTATGATTTTTCAAATCTGATGTTAAAACCGTTTTGAAATATCTATGTCTATGTAGCAGTAGCCCTATTTTTTATAGAACAGTGGTTCCCAACCTGGGGGTAAACTATCCCCGGGGGGTAATATGTGATTCTTCGGTGGGTAATGTGACACCATTGTCAAAAATATATGCCTGAAGGCACATTTTTTGCTTTTCACCAATATTTTCATGAAAACAGGACACCTGCAGACGTGTAGACCTTTTTTTTTTGCCCTTCATCGATATTTTCACGAAAAGAGGACACCTGCAGATGCGTAGACCTATTTTTTGCACACCTCACCGATTGGTATAACTGAGGTAAACTGCGGTAATAGATTGTTGTGGGTAATTGAGGATCAGTCACATCAAAAGTGGGTAATGAAGAAAAAAAGATTGGGAACCACTGTTATAGAAGAAGCTGATTGTTGTCACTTAGTTCGTGGTTATCGCTCTCAGGTGATAGTTTGAAAAGTGCAAGCATGCAGTACATAAATACTTATCTTTTGATTTGTTCCGTCTACAAATGCAAAGCAGACCTCTTCTACGCCTTGCTTATACAGCACTTCGTTTAAATCATGATTTCTTGACCCAAGCTTGCGTCATGGGTCCGATTCACAGCCAGAGCCGATACATTTTAGTAAACTCTCTACTCGAAGCAAGCTCGGTTTTGCCGTCAACTTTCATTTATTTGTTATGATTGAATTCAGCTGGTTGGAAAGAGAGAATTTAATCAGACGTTGTATGCCACCTGCGAGAATGGCTACACAGTTAGTCCTGGTATGGCATCAGTTGGGTCTGTGTGTCAACTGGATAGGTCATGGAGCGTGGATTTGTCTGCTGTTAAGGTTGGTAACCCTTTTTCCAATTTAATTTGAACCATTTTTGATCAACTAATATGCGATGCTAATATTTTGTCTGCTTTTAACGGATTTGTTACATGATTTATGTCTTTAATTTTTTCAATTTAGTCACTAGTTTTTACAGTTTTTTCAATTATGTTAAATTTTTTTTTAACATGCCTATCACTATCCTCATACTTCTACCTTTGCTTATATCGTTAATGTTTAACATATTTCCGTTTGACTAAATACAATGCCACGGTTTCCCGACTGGTTCCTTCAGTCATCAGCTAGGTTAGACTCGCAGAAACCCAGATAGAACATTTTTTTATTTGTATTCAGTTGCGTAATATTTATCCTCGCATTACGAGAAAACGATCCAAGCGCTATAACGAGCTCGCTTCGGAGGTACCAGCCATCTGTCGACCACACCAAGATGAGGGAATCCCGCTAAGTGCCTTTCCCAACGGCACAACAAGTAAACTTGCCGGCTTGTTCTCCACACTGTCCCTTTAATGCTGAACGTCAAGAAAACAAACTGTGAATACCAATTATAAAAAACAGAGGAAACGGTTTCTAAAGATGAAAATCTTACTACACTAAAGGGTTCGTTTCAGGTCCAAGTAAAAACACTACTACACCCAAACATACGAGTTACCCTTGTGGTAGGTATTCACACAGGTTATTTGCACACACAGTATTTACAAAATTTGTTTCATCCAAAGCCAAGGTTCTTTTCCAAATCCAAGCGAATGTATTGTATAAGTGGTTGACGAACTTGACCCAGCCAATCATAGACAGTAAGATAGTTAGTTAGTGCTTTGTTTTTGTAGTTGACATGTTGTCGACGATGCTTTTGCTGGTTAAAATCCCTCAATAGCTTCTATTTTAGTGTCTTCCAGCTCGATGTTCGTCGCTCGGAACTATTCAGTTCGGCAGCATCAGCCCCCGGTCTCCATCTCTGCAATATGCAAGTGGGGCCATTATTCAAGCTGCATGCACCCAAGTGAGTGATAATGTTTCATAAGTAATGGTTCCAACCGTAATTTGCTCAGATTTTTTATCAAAAAGCTGTTGCTCTTTTGTCTTCTTGTTTTTAGCATTTGAGTAAGTACAAAAAGGCATGTGAATACAAACACTTTTTACCCACTCTCACAAACGCATTTTTATCATCATTGCAGTGTTACCACATTTAGCGGCACACAAATTGTCGAGTCTTCACATACCGTAAAACTTTTATCGGAACTCCACGGCGCTCTATTTTTCAACCCGTCTCCAATAGTAGCGGTCTGTTAGATGGTGTTTAATTAAAGGGTTGCGCTCTATTTTCGACTAGCTGGTCAGAATTTTGGGAGGATGAATTTATTTAATGTAAAGAAAAAACATTTGACACAGTTAGCATCTAACGAAGAAAAAATATCTACCATAACGCACTTACTGGTAAGTAATCAAAAGTTAACTGGTGAAAATCAAGTGGCATGTCACTGTTGCAGCCGTCTTCGTCATTTTCAACACCTTCGGTATCAACGTCGAGTTGTTGGATAGTTTCACGTTTGTCGGTAATGCGGTTATTTTGTAATGTGAAAAAACTTTGATTAGTAACTAACATAATGAATGTGATAGTGGCGGTCTAATCAAGGTGTTGTTCATTTAGAGGTTTCACGGTATTTGTGTTGATAACCAGTCAAAAATTTATCGCCTGCCCTGGCTTGCAGTGACATAGATATATCTATGAATGGGCCATAAATTGTATCTTCATGGATGCATTATCTTAGAGCCTGACATGAAATGCCACATTTATAGTTCTTGGTCATTCGTAAGTTTTGTGATTGCGTAATGAAGACTTGCTGTTTAGGGTTACTGGTTCCGTCGTCGTGTCACCACTATGTTTATACGTTGTGGTAGCAGTGGTATGTGGGATCCATTTGTTGAAAAGTTGGCTTGTACACGAATAATTTGTCCCCAGCCAAAGGAAATTAAACACGCCACGTCAATTCCAAATAGGCCTGATCGGTTTGTAGGCGACAGGTACTATTTTTGATTAAGTTTTGGGTCAAATTTGTTAAGATTAGCTAACATTGGATTAGCAACTTGTATGCATATTTAGTTTGATCTAGATCTTTGTCTTATTGGTTTGATTCATACATTACTTTAATTGCGATTTTATGTTGTGCTGTCTATAAAAAGGACACAAAGATTAGTGATCGTGTGTTCGATTCTCATGTAAGTTGCTAAACAGCTCAACTTTGCCGAGAAAATCTGGTACCCAGCTGTCTCCATTTTATGCATAAAAAATATATTCAACCGGCTTAAAATAGGAAGCCGGTCTCCTAATGCATAGAAAAGACATAATTGTTTTTAATGGTGCCCATAAATGAGTATTAAGGCGTTATATGGACTGTGGGGCTCCAAAACATTGAAATGCTTGTAATTCCTTAGAAACCTCAATGCACTTTTGGGTGTAATGATATTGTGTATACGTTGGATGAGTTTGTCCTTCAGAAGCATGCAGCCTGAATAATTGAAAACATGTTTGAATTACGTTTCAAGATGTTACTGATCCCACTGTAAAAAGTAAAGTTTTTGATCCATTTTGGTTCTTAGCTGCATATTTATCCTCCTATCACGAGAAAGCGATCAAAGCGTTGTAACAAGCTCGCTTAGGAGTTGCTGGCTATCTGTCTACCCCTCCAAGATGGGGGAATCCCGTCAAGTGCTTTTCCCACGGCACAACAAGTAAATTTGCCGGCTTGTTCTCCACGCTGTCCCTTTAATGCTGAACGTCAAGCAGGGAAGCTGTGAATACCAATTTTGAAGTTATTGGTTTGACCCGACTGGGAATCAAACCTGAGTCTACAGCTCCAGAGGCGGACGCTCTCACCACTCGGCCACCTGAGTTTTAATGGAATGAGTAGCATCTTGAAACGTCAAGTAAATAAAAAATGTTTTCAATTATTCTGACTGCATGTCTTCTATTGAAGCTAGTAAGAACTTTCAACCATTATGCTCCCAAGTTTTTCCTGGTTTATATTGTATTACTGTATTCCTTAATACAGACTGGAAGGTGCACAATCAATATAACTCTTACCTTCTACAGGAATTCCTTACTCTGGACTCCACGAAACCTTAGAAGGCCCAAATGCGGTATTACTATTAAATTGGCCGTTATGTAGGTATTATAACATTGTGCATAAACAGCAAGTATTTTAAGGGTTCTGCAACCCAAAAAAGGTTAAAAAAACTGCCTTAATTCCACATTTACATGTCTTTTCAGGTTTTACTACGAATGTGACCCATTATACTGGGTTGCTATGCGCATAGCTGCGTCGACACCTGACCTAATTTTTTACCGCTGGATTTTGAAGCCGAAGCGAACCATTGAACTCACTTGTACACTGTCCGGAAATTGGAATGTTGACCCAGAAAGCGTTTACTGCTTGAGTTCAACAGAAGTAAATGAATATGAAATCCGCAATGAAGTTGCGATTGAAGCTTTACCATTTGAAGTAAGCGTTGAAATCAGTGAAAGCAAGCTAAGTCAATACAATGAATATGGGACGAAAATAGCTTTAAAAGGAAAAATATAACCACAGTAAGTCTCAGAACTGGACGTTTCGACGACGTAGATTCAGCTGTCATCATCAATAGTGCAAGCTAGGCGGTCTTTTAAAGCATATTGGGATTTATCATGTGAGCAGTTTGATCAGTGATAAGGTGGTAGTACGTCCTTTATTAAGCGTAGAATAATACAAGGAGCATAAAGCGTTACATGTGCTATGCTGGAAAAAATTGCAATCCTTGTTTTATGCCTGTGCCACAATGAGTTTTGACGGTTATTTTCGGTTTTGAACCTTTGTTAGGTGTTCCTCACGTTTACTCTTATGTTAATCTTTCAACTTTAATAAAAGCTAGTGCTCCTCTCCATGGAAAAGGTTCGGAAGTGGTTCTTCGCAGAGGATTTTTTCAGTTGCTGAGGCTTTTGCGCTATCATCATTTGTCTTTTGTAAAAACCTCGCTGTATTTTGTTATCTCTGCCTTTACTTTAACAATGCTTGTGTCTTTATTTAGAATGTTGTTCTTCGTCCTGTTGGGAATTTCAAATGGTTAAATCGGAACGCGTTTGCCGCCATTTCCGACCCTGGTAATGGCAGCGAAATCCGCATGTGGATATCCAGGCTGGCAAATAACGCTAGAAGAGGCCTGAATCTTAATGGTCTGCAAGAGCTTCAAAATGCGTTGCGAGACCCACGTTTTCGATTCGTTTTTCGTGATGTTATCAATTTAGCCCGTTCTAATGCAGCTAACTGTTCGACTAATGCATCCAGCGGATCTTGTTTGACAAATCTTGCGACGATGCGGCTACTTAGTGGTGCAAGAGATTTGGTGAATTTAAATGAGCAATACCTTTCACAAATTGTTGCTACTGCGCTGGATGCAAGAAATACAAGTAAGCGGATTTATCAAATTCAACTTTTCGACTTTGAAAAAACTCTAGGTTTAAAAAAGAACTTAAAAATTAAATTTCATGTTTTGGCAAGTTTTGTTACATCTTTTCGTTTTGGCAAGCTGTTGATTTTCAAGTATGCATAACGTACATTTTACTATTTTTTAACATGATTACATTATTTTCAGTGGCATGGCCTAGCTGTTGTGTTCTCAGGTTTCAGATCCTACGTGACGGGTTCGACGCATTTGACATCTATACGGCGAGGTTTCTTGCTCGAAGAGCGCAGTCATTTCACAGTCTTTCTCAATTACTGTAGAGTTATTTGTTCAATAATTTGAAAATGACACAAGTTTTGATTTAAGTCTTGCTTAATAAACAATTTTTACAGGACTTACAAATACAGCTTTGCGTTCTTTCAATTCTTACACTGTTTTTGCTACCAACGATATATCAGCTTTGATTGATGGGGACCCATTGCGAGCTTGGACTCCAAATCCTCATGCACTTACGTGGCAGGTACAAGGCTTGATCTAGTAGTAAAAAAATGGCTACACTTGTAATAACTATTTACATAATTCGTGAAATCTTTATGTAAACCTTGTGTTTGTATCTAATCAACTTAATAATAGTTTTCCATGACGTTTGAAGTTCCCATATGGATTCTCTTGAAGTGAAGTTAGGCCTCTATAACCAGGGAAAATCTAGCAAGAAAATCGCTTTTTAATAATTAGGGTTCCTTGCAGATCTACTTTGGACACTTAACAATTTCCTTAAAATTGCCTAAATTCAGTAATTCACCTTATACATTTCCCATACTACTCGAACCCAAAGATTAAAAAAATTCAACTAGTCACTATACGGCTGGGCTAGTAATTTCTTGAGCTTTAAAAAAATCAAAATCAAATCTTCATGACACTCGCTACGCCGAAGCGCGTAGCGAGTGTCGGGTCCTATCTCTGCCCTTGGTGCCTGGGCAACACAGTTTCGAAAAAACGTCGCAGCGGTGGCAAACCGTTGGCGACTGTGTACGATTTGACCGGCCCGGGAATGGAACCCCAGACCTCCCGCACCGATAACGATGTCTTTCACCACACCACTAATCGACCGGTTGTGTTGAGCTTTTTGTTACCGTTAAATTGATATCAGTGATATCTTAGTTCGAAATCCACATGAGTTCGTTGTACAGTATACGAGAGATAATGATGATATCGATGAACCACACCGTTTTCAATCTAACTTTTTCATCCAATAATCAAACGTTTTCGTCTGTAACGTTAGGACCCATCAACACTAGAAATACTGAAGTAAGTATTCAGCCTTTTTTTAACGTTTGCGACAATAATTCCATGTAGATAATAGTAGCAGTGGAGCTGGTGTAAGCTAATGTAAAATTATGGTCCGGTGCTTGTTCAGATATCTTCGTTGGAAATCTCTAGGAAAGTAAAGATTATTGTGAAAATCTTCGAAGGAAGG